>JALIRH010000097.1:600000-982500 GCA_023055505.1 Callipepla californica brunnescens
ATGATCTGATGCCTGAGAAAAAGAAATAGTCTGCTATGGAAAGAGGCATCCATTACTTGAGAGAATATGCTGCGGTGGAAATGTTACATGACCCTGGATTCAATCATGACAAACCAGATCAAGAACATTATCCTGAGAGAATCAGGTGTACACCAAATATGTGGCGTATATTCACAAGGACTGCACCAGAAAGGTATGCCAGAACATTAGAAGCAATTTATGGCAGAGGGGAAAGAAGACCCCTTATAAATGAACTGATTAATAAACTTCAAGACATTGAGTTACATTTAATCCCTCTACAAGCTCTTGTTTCAACCATTGCAGAGGTAACTGAAAAAAACTGGACAGAATGGAAAGCAGTGTAATAGATGAACTGTCTAATATGCTTTATCCTGACGGAACTGACCAATCCATGGTAATGTTAGATACATCTGATGGGAAGCAGAATTCCCAAAACAGCAACATCTCAGCTGTCAAAAGAAGATGTTCTCCTGCTTTAAGCAAGTAAGACTATGTCACGTATTGCCTTGTGGCGTTACCTACGTGACCATGGAGAAGATATGAATAAGTGGCATAAAAAACCCACTCCCGCAATTCAAGCACAGGTAGAAGAGTTACAAGACATATCAATCACCAGGGTGAACTCCTCCAAAAAGGTGACTGCTCCATGGCTGCCGGATACTCAATAACTGTAAGGACAACAGAGATAACAAATAGAGGGGCCCTGTCTCCAGCCAGGGAGGGAAAGGGAATAAGAGAGTATATTGGACTGTGTGGATTTGATGGCTTGGCAAATCAGAACTACAAAAATATAAGGACACTGGTGCACAGTGCACACTAATGCCCTTGAGTCACCAAGGGACAAAATTAATTTATATTTTTGGGGTGATTGGGGGTTCCCAAGAGTCAACTACGTTGAAGGCTCACGGGTGAAGACAAGCAAAACATTCTACTGTGACTGGCCAAGGGGTTCCATGCATACTGGTATTGATTACCTCAGAAAGAGGGTATTTTAAGGATTCCAAGGGTTATCAATGGGCTTTTAGAATAGCTGCTGTAGACACAAATGACAGTGGTTTCATAAACAGACATAAAATGCAGAAGTTGCCACAAGATAAGCTCACAAGAAAGATAAAGAAAGTTAAAACCATGTTAGAGTACACTTGCATGCAGTTACCTTGTACTGTAAGGAAGACAGACACTGTGGTAGAGCCATCCTTGTTAGAAGCAATGCAGTTGTACTCGCCGGCATCTGTGAACTGTACCGCCTTCACCTCTAAAGATAGGTTGCTCATCACCCTCATCCGCAGGGGATCCTGGAGACGCACATCCCTACCATTTCTCTGCCAGGTAAGATTGTAATGCAGAGTGCTTACAACCAGGCAGGTCAGAATAGCTCCTTCCTTAAGGACAGCTGTGACGTTGCTAGGAACTTGAATCACGGGTGGAGGTTCTGCATAAAAAGAACAGAATAATTAACAAAATAAGGAGACAAACTATTTGGGAACCTTTGAATCATTTGTGGACTCTTGATAAGGTAACTTCACATATACTACAGCATAAGAAAAACTGTAATATTGTTTTAATACTGAGTTTCATTTCATGTTTCTGAAGCCATAACTCAGTTTCCTCATTTCCCAATGCTAATTTATATGACAGATGACAAGAACACGTGATTTATGTGGAAGAACTATGATATAGAATCATAGAACCATTAAGGTTGGAAAGATCACTAAGATCATCTACTGCAAGCCCGAGATCACTCTAGACTGTGTCACCCAGAGCAACATCTACTTGCTTCTTTAAAATCTCCAGGGATGGCGACTCCACTACTCTCCTGGGTAGCCTGTTTCAACACCTCACCACTCTGAAAGGTTTCTTGATATCCAATGTGAACCTCCCTCAGTGCAACTTAAAGCCATTCCCTCTTAATCCAATCACAGGTTACCTACAAAAAGAGGCCAACCCCCACCTCACCACAATCTGATGATTTCAGGTAGCTGCAGAGCATCTCCTCTGAGCACGCCTTTCTCCAGATTGCATGGTTCCAGTTCCCTCAGCCACTACTCATAAGATTTGTGCTCCAGACCCCTCACCAGCATTGTTGCCCTTCTCTGAACATGCTACAGGGCATTGGTGTTTTTCTTGTAGTTCCTCTTAGTGAGGAGCCTAAAACTGAACAAAGTACTTGAGGTGCAGTCTCACCAGTGCCAACCACAGGACAATCATCTCCCTAGACCTGGCTGACTGCACTATTTCTGATAAAAGCCAGGATGCCACTGGCCTTCTTGACCACTAGGGCACACTGCTGGCTACATTCAGCCAGCTGCCAACTAACATTTTCAGATTCTTTTCCTCTGCACAGTCTTCCAGTCACTCTGCCCCAAGCCTGTAGCAAAGGCTTGTAACACAAATGCAGGACTCAACACTTGGTCTTGCTATAAAGCTCATCCCAATGGCCTCAGTCCAGTAATCCAGCCAGTCCAGATCCCCCTGTAGGGCCTTCCTATCACCAGGCCAGATCTGGTGATCCTATCACCAGATCAACACTTCCTCCCAGCTGGAATGATCTGAAAACTTAAAGAAGGTGCATTCAATCACCTCATTACTATTATTTTCCTCACCCGATGGTTTCCAGGGGTATATGAAGGGAGCAGATGTTCTCTCCTTCAAGTCCATCTGATTGAAAACTTCATCAAAGGATTTAAAGAGAAGCACAGTGCAGTCACAGCTCTGAGAAATGAGCAATATCAGGCAGCGATAAACAGGTGGGCTAACTAATTAAGAAGCCAAGGGCATTACTTCAAAGAGGAACCAACCTGGACTTGGCAACTGAAAATGATGCAAACTTGGGTTATTTGAGGGGGAAGAAGTACATAAAATGGTGAGGAACACACAGGAGTGAATATGGAAGAAAGGTAAAAGTAGACAAAAAGATATAGAAGGGTCTGTCAGATGTAGAACATCAGTAGTCAGCATGCTTGATCACTGAGCCTGCCCTATCTTCTCCCTGAAACTTCATTCTGTTGATTCCCCCTCTCTTCTCTCACACAGGTGCTGCAAGACTCACTACTGCTTGAACAGGTGCAAACAGGCTGGCTGCCAGGCCAAGGAGTCTGAGCAGGGTGCAGGCATCTTCATCCTGTGGCACCAGCAGCTGGGGAGATTGGGCAAACCATGCCAACTGCTGGAGTGCATAACGGTGCCAGCTGCAAGCTGCCAGAGCAGAAACAGCATGTGTCCCAAAAGCCTGCTACTGGCAGGGCCTGGAGCAAGCAGGGGGCTCAGTACCAGTGGCTGGAGCAGGGCTGCCGGTCATGGTTACATGCTGAGCACAAGGCATGAGGAGGTCAGAACAGGGGAAGAGTTAGCATCTTCCCCAAATCAGGTGTGAAGACAGGCACATACATGTGCAGTTCACTAGCCAGCTTCAGGGAAGGGGCATGGGGCAGGCAGAGAAGCAGTGTTAGTACTGCGGGGACATCTAAGTGTCACATACTGTGATCACAAAGTAGTGTGTGCTCTCACTAGTGAGCTCCAGTTCCTAAACAGAAGCAACCTGGCTGCTATGCATGACACAAGGCCCACATAAAAGCTCTGCTGAAGTTCCTTGTGGCCACGCTCATGCCTCTGAGCACCTGCAATATCTACACAGCAGACTGGGTCCCAGCAGCTGGCAGAACATCCCTCAGCAGTTTCCAAGCACATTTTTGGTAATTTCAATCTTTTTCTTATCTGTAAATATGTTTTATTTCCTCTATTTGTTGTTCTGCTCTACTCATATATACATTTTTAATCATGCTCCTTGAAGGATGCAGCTGAAATAACTTTGTACTAGAATTTAGCTTTGAAACCATAAATACTGAAAATAAAATCTGTTGTCTTGATCCCATTGAGATATCACTGATAAAGGAGAAAACAACACCTAAATGCTATAGAACACATACATTCCATATACAATAATGGAATGCATGAAGTGTTACATTGTAGAAATTAGATTTTATATATATAAATCCTATTTGTTTTCTTTTACCTCCCAAACTAGTTCTTGAAAAAAAAAATCTGCAGTGAATGATGTTCTGACCAAGATGCTTTAACAGAAATAAGACAGCTGTAAGAGCAAGACCAAATATTTATCAATACACAGAAAAAAAAAAAAAAAAAGAATTAACCTAAGTAAAACAAGCTTAAGAGAAAATAAAACAAAACATATCTATACTTAGGGGTGAAAACTGTTCCTCAACTCAGAGCTTTTCCTCAACTTTTCCTCGCTGAAGTCTCCTGTGGGGTCTCAAGCATGGTTCACAAACCTTCAGCTAGCTCTCTGCATACCAACGAATCCCTCACCTCTCATGTCCGGGTGTGCAGCTCTGCTTCCCAACACATACAACCCCTAGCAGCCTTCATTATTATTACCAGTACAGTGTATGTTAATAAATGCAGAGGAGAGCCACTTGAGATCTGCTTATTGAAACTGGAGTTTCACTCTTACATTTGACGGGGTTTTGTAGAAGAGAAGACAAGTCTTTAAAGTTTCACACAAGAATATCAAGTATGCTACTAAAAGAAACTCAAAACTAAGAGAAAAACAGACTAAAATCCCTATCTTTTGTCTGTTAGTCCAGTGTACATATATTTTAGCACACAAAAGCCACTTACAAAAGCAGCATGCAGGCAGCAATCCCCTGGTCAAGCTCTTAACTGAGGTACTCTGAGTACAGAGAATTTAGTTTGTGCCTGCACAAACTAACAAGCCATTTGACATTTTAAAGATTTAACCCTGGTGAGAAAGACAAACTAAGTGTTCACTTCTCCTGAAACTAGAAAGTATTGACAGTTCCAGTACCTTTCACCCAGCAGCTGACAAAACCGATAATGGCAAAACTGATAATACACTGTCAGCTGGACAAACTAAGGAAACTTGAGAAGATTGTTCGCATAAAGAAGTTTCAGATTATTTTCTTTCAAATACGTGCATAGAAGGCTTTCAAAAATATCTCCCTCATGTTACTTGTCTGATAATGAAGAGAGCTAATTGCTCATGTTTGCACAGTGTGTCACTCTCAATGGACGGATCTCACACTGCTTTGTAAATGAGATGATGCCACAATTTCCCCCACTCATTACCCCTTGATTCTCAAGTGCTACAAGTGTTACAAGAGAAAAGACAGGATTCTCTTTCATTCAGAGGATGGCTGCAACTTCCTGACCAAGAATTCTTATGCACAGTTTGAGTGAGAATATAATAGTTACCTATACTCTAAAGTAGAGGTTGAAACAAGAAAATGACAATATCCTATTCATTAGAAGAATTTTCTAGTTAAATATTGAACTAGTGCTCAGCTAGGACTCAAGTACTGATGTTACTGTTCTATTATACTTGAATGCTTTGTCTGGCTAAAAGGATGTTCCTCTTCTCAGATTTACCACCTGGTATAAGAAGGTTGTTTCTCTACAAACTTCCCTCTGCATTAAACCAGTGATGTCAGACCCCCCAACCCCCACATTCTTATACTGGATTTCTGGAAAAAAACATGGTGAAGGTATACGTAAGTCACTTCCTTCAGCTACTGAAGGGGCTGTAAAAACAGAAAACAATCTGAGTCTTCTTGGAGCACAGAAGAGTACATAGTTGTAATTTCCCATGCCGAACATTACAACTAGACCATTCTATAAAGGGCAGCTCACTACTGAAAAGGCTGCTCACAGAGCTTGAGAAATCTGTATCCTTGGCGACATCCAGTGTTTGACTGGACAAGTCCTTGGGAAACATGATCAAGCTTGGAAGCCAGCCCTGCTATAAGTTGAGAGTCCAAGTAGTTAATGTGCAAAGGTCTCTCCAACCCAGTTTTCTGACTCCAGATAGCTAGCCTCAATTAGCTGATGAAGGATTAAAAAAAAAAAAAAAAGAAAAGAAATAAAAAACTCCATTTCAAGCAGTTACAGAAAAACTTAGGCCTGAATTCAAGCTGCTGTTTTGAGCTCTAACTAGCCTCACTGCCACCTGGGCACTGTTCCAGTACCTTCTCTATTCTAGGGCAATAATTTACACCTCCACATAGATTCATAGAATTATTTGAGTTGGAAGGGGTCTATAAAGGACATATAGTCCAACTCCCCTGAAATAAACAGGGACATCCACAGCTATATCAGGTTGCACAGAGCCTGGTCCAGGCCTCTCCAGGGATGGTATGTTCACCACTTCTTTGGTCAACCTGTTCCAGAGCCTTACCACTCTCACTCTGACTTTTTCCTTATACCCAACTGTATGGGAACTGTTGAATCACACCCTGAACCACTGATTGATCACCTGAGGCAAGCCCTGAGTCAGCTGCAGGGGCACAACTGAGTGTGATTGGAAGGGGTGGAGTTTGACTCCACCTCTCCCAAGACCCCATTTAAGGGCTGACCACCAGTAGGGAAGGATCTCTTGTTGGAGATCCCTCCCTGGTGGAGTTATCGGCGAGCCTCAACCATCATCAAGGTGAGCCAATCTCTTTTGCTATTTATTTGTATACCATCTACTTAAAGCCTACCAAAAATACACCATCCTTTCGCACTAACTTGCTTGAAGTGCTTTCCTTGGGGTTATTTGCCCTACACCAACCTAAATCTCCCCCCTTCAAGTTTTAAACCATTTCACTTTGTCCTGCTCAGAACAGATTCCGCTGAAGAGTCTGTCCCCTTCTTTCTCATAGTACTCCTTCAGATACTGAAGGGCTGTTCCCAGGCCTTTCTCTTCTTCAGGCTGAAACGCACCAGCTCTCTCAGCCAGTCCTCATAGGAACGGTGTTCCAACCTTTGGATCATTTTTGTGGCCCTCCTCTGAGCGTGCTCCAACAGGCCTATGTCTCTCTTGTACTGACTCCACATCTGGGCACAGTGCACCAGGTGAGGTCTTGCCAGTGCAGAGTAGAGGGGCAGGATCACCTTCTACCACTTGCTAGCCACACTTCTTTTGAAGCGGCCCAGGATACAGTTGTCTTTCTAGGCTGTGAGAGCTACCGGCTTATGCCCAGCTTCCTGCCTACCAGCACCCCCAGTTCTTTTTCAGCAGGGCTGTGCTCCACCCTTACATCTCCCAGCTTGTACCAAGAATGGGAGTTGCCATGACCTAAGTACAAGACCTCGCACTTGGATTTTTTGAACCTCTCAGCTCAACCCTAATTCTGGATGGCCTCCTGCCCCTCAGGCATCCCTTGGTATTATCTGCAAACTCACTGGGGGTGCACTTGATCCAACTGTTGATGTCACTGATGAAGATATTAAAGACCATCTGTCCCACTACTGACCCCCAAGTGACACTACTGGCCACTAATCTCCATCTGGACATTGAGCCACTGACTGTTACTCTCTGGGTGCAATCTCACAACCAGTTTCTTGTCCATCAAACAGACCACTCTTCAAATCCAAATCTTTCCAATTTAGAGAGAAAGATGTCATGGGGAACCATTTCAAAGGCCTTACTGAAGTCCAGATAACATCAGTTGCTCTTCCCTTATCCATAGAAAGCCAAACAAGCAAAAATAATTGCTACAAAGCAAATTCCATGTTAACGTGCAATACCAGTTTCTGCTTAAAATTCAAACTTGCGAACATGAGCAGTAAAAGAACATGCTTCCTGTTCCAAGTATTTTTAATAACTTTCTATTGGCACCAAGTATTATTTCTCTGTTAAATATTCCAACACAAAAAATTATCATATTTAAATACAGGATGAACTACTGCCCACCTGATACATCCAGAAATGTCTGTGCACATCCAGTTCCCGCAGAACTGGTTGCAATACATTCATAGGATCCTTCATCAGACAAGGAGAGTTGGTCAATATCCCAGCTCATATTTGATGATTCTCTGGAGAAAGAAAAAAGTATATTCACTAAACTTCTGAGGGAATCAAGAGGTATAAGAACATGGTCTCCAGACTGCAGGCATAGGTTTTCACACACATGGGAAAATCAGATCCTGATCAAATTAGATCTAGCTTTATGGATTTTATTTAAAGATAAATATTAGCACCGTAACTTTTTAGAAGTATTGAAAAAGGCAAGTTTTCGCTGTAGATGTTTGATCGAAACATTCCAAGATGCATTTAATGTATGTCAATAGTTGCCACAGTAATGCACTATTTGCAGTCATTTCCTCAGCTGATCATAACTTCATGCTGTATTCACTATTCAAGATGCTGTGTTTCCCTAATACTCATCAGCTTCTATGTAGAACATATGCAGTACATACCATGCTTGTAGCTCTTACTAACCAGACTTTCAGGTACAGATATGAGTCACACAAAAAGGAGGCTGTCCTTCAACAGATAAAGTCAAGTTTCCCCTCTCTATATGCAAACATACTCCTAGGTTCATAGAACAGAGAGAGTAGCATGTACTCTACCACCTTCTAGGTGACTACATCCAGTCAGCTCTTTCTGCCTTTCAAACTGTAGGGAATACCTCCACCTCAATGTCATGGTTTTATGATTTTTGGTACTGGTATTCCACATCATAACATCATGTATTGCATTGAGAGTTGGGGAGCTAATGCTCCAGCCCCATGGATCATTGATAGTTCCAGGTATACCTGTCTCAGAAGAGAAGAAGAACTACATTCCCCAGAGGACTTTGCGATGCTTTGTATTTTTACGTGTTTTCCGCTCAGAGGGAACAGATAAAAACTCTCTGCGGTCACGGGACACTCTCTTTCCTTCGGGATCGACTCAGCAGTGGGTGCTCACTGCCATATCGCCTTCAGCGTTAGCGTAAGGCCTTCGGTTTATCGGACATTCTCTCTTGCTCATTTTATTTGATTCATTAGCCTCAATTCCAATTATATTGTATTATATTCTGTTATTTTGCTTTCTGATATCTTATTTAGTAAATTAGCCTTCCTCCTTAGATCGTTGCCGCTGTTTTGTTTCTAGGCCCATCTCCCTTTTCCTTTTCCCTTTTTCCTTGCCCTTTCCTGGGGCGTGGGTCCGTGGGTCCCCCGCACCAATCGTCACGGAACCGGGCCGACCCAGCCCGGTAAACCGTTGACATTTTTGGCGCCCAACGTGGGGCAGATGAGCTGCCTTAGCCGGGCAGAGACATACTCTTAGAGTGAATCTCTGTCTCTTGCTAGCAAGCTTATCTGTACTGCAGGTACTGTACGGCATAACACGACCATGAAGTCTGGGCGTACTGCCAGTTGTTCTGGGATATCTGTAAACTTTTTTGGGTACTGCTAGCTTGTTTTAGTAAAGAAAAAAAAAAATGCTCTCGCTTTTTAAACTGCTCTTAAAGGGGCTCCATTTCATGGTTTTTTCCCTTGTAATGCTTAGAATATACTGGGACTTAATTAAGTTTGCCATTCTGATCTATGGAGCTTGGTCTCTATATAATAAACTAAAAACACTGGTGGAAATACCTACCTGGCTTTTGTATATGATGTGGCATTCAGTTCCGGAGGGAGCAACCCCAGGTGGAGTTGTTAATTCTACGGAACTCACGATTTTTAAACCGGCTCCTGGCCTCTCCTTTGAATTTATTAAGCATTTTCTGAATGGTCATCCAATGCTCGTAATGACGGTGATGTCAGTCTCCCTGAATGTACTCTTTATTGGTATCTATATTTATAATATTTTGAGAAAGCCTTCCCCAGAGCCAGAGAACAGTGACTGGCAGGGAGTTTGGAGGGACTTAGGAGAGACTTTAGAGAAGTGGTCATCACCGGTGTCATGGGACTTTTCTCCTGAACACCTGTAAGATCCTGAGAACCTAAGCAGATATTTGAGACAGGGATGTTATGGCTCAGACAGATCTGAGGAGGCCCAAATTATTTGGGGTCTGGCTTATGCTTACCGGGCCTTATTCAATACTATTCCAAAGAGGCTTAGAGTTTTTGAAATAGAGGGAGAGCGTCTCCAAGCCAAAAGGGACAGTCTCCAAATTGAGAAAGACAGTCTTTTAGCTGACAATCAGACTCTCCAGATTGAGAGAGACACCTTCCAGTCTCAACAAGAAGCTCTCCAGACCAACATGAATGCCCTCCAGACCGAGAGAGACACCCTCCAGTCTCAACATGATGCTCTCCAATCCAACATAGACGCTCTCCAGTCTGAGCGAGATGCCCTCCAAACTGAGCGAGATGTCCTCCAATCCAAACTCAATAGCCCTCAGTCTCAACAAGATGGTCTCCAGTTTGTGCAAGATGCCCTCCAACCTGAAAGAGACACCCTCCTGTCTGAGCAAGATGTCCTCCTGTCTGAATGGTACTCCTTCAGAACTGAGTGAGGTACCTACCAGCTACAATAGCCCGTGCCCCCCAGCCAGGGGGGGGAAAGGGATAATAGAGTGTATTGGACTGTGTGGATTCAATGGCCTGGCAGATCAGAACCACAAAATTATAAGGCACTGGGGGACACTGGTGCACAATGCACTCTAATGCCCTCAAGTCACCAAGGGACAGAATTAATCTATATTTCTGGGGTGACTGGAGGTTCACAAGAGTTGACCATGACTCACTCACCTTTTAATAGCCACATATGGCCAGTGCATAAAGCCAATGGAGAATGGAGGCTGACGGTACATTACCATGGCCTGAATGAAGCCTCACCCCCACTGAGTGCTGCTGTGTCGGACATGCTTCAACTCCGGTATGGAGTCAAAAGCAGCCAAGTGGTATGCCACCACTGACATTGCCAATGCCTTCTTTTCAATTCCTCTGGCCACAGAATGCAGGCCGCAGTTTGCTTTCACCTGGAGGGGAGTTCAGTACACCTGGAACCGTTTGCCCCAGGGGTGGACGCACAGCCCAACCATTTGCCATGGGTTGATCCAGACTGCATTGGAACAGGGCGGTGCTCCTGAGCACTTACAATACATTGATGATATCATTGTGTGGGGCAATACAGCAGGGGAAGTTTTCGAGAAAGGGGAGAGAATAATCCAGATCCTCCTGCGAGCTGGCTTCGCTATTAAGCGAAGCAAAGTAAAAGGGCCTGCAAAGGAAATTCAGTTCCTAGGAATAAAGTGGCAAGATGGACGTCGTCACATCCCTACAGATGTGATTGACAAAATCACTGCTATGTCTCCACCCACTAGTAAGACAGAGACCCAAGCTTTTCTGGGTGTAGTGGGCTTCTGGAGAATGCATGTTCCAAACTACAGTCTCATTGTGAGCTCTCTCTTTCGGATGACGCGGAAGAAGAATGATTCTGTATGGGGCCTGAGCAGGCTTTTTGAGCAAATTAAGCAGGAGATAGCCCGTGCCATGGCCCTGGGGCGAGTGAGGATAGGACAGGATGTAAAGAACATCCTCTACGCTGCTGCAGGAAAGGAAGGTCCCATTTGGAGTTTGTGGCAAAGAGCTTCTGGAGAGACTCAAGGCCGACCCCTTGGTTTCTGGAGTCGAGCATACAGGGGGTCTGAGGAGCGCTACACTCCAACGGAGAAGGAAATCTTAGCTGCGTACGAGGGGGTTCGAGCTGCTTCCGAAGTAATTGGTACTGAAGTGCAGCTCCTTCTGGCACCTCGACTGCCAGTGCTGAACTGGATGTTCAAAGGAAAGGTTCCCTCCACCCATCATGCTACTGATGCCACTTGGAGTAAGTGGATTGCGCTGATTACACAGCGAGCTAGAATGGGGAATCTCAGTTATCCAGGAATCCTAGAAGTGATCATGGACTGACCTGAAGGTAAAAAGTTTGGAACAACACCAGCAGAGGAGGTATCACGTGCTAAAGAGGCCCCACCATATAATGAACTACCAGAAGATGAGAAGAGATATGCCCTGTTCACAGATGGATCGTGTCGCACTGTGGGTAAGCACCGCAGATGGAAATCTGCAGTGTGGAGCCCCACACGATGAGCTGCAGAGGCCACTGAAGGAGAAGGAGAATCAAGCGAATTTGCAGAGGTAAAGGCTGTCCAACTGGCCTTAGATATTGCTGAACGTGAGAGGTGGCCAGTGCTTTATCTTTACACTGACTCATGGATGGTGGCAAATGCTTTATGGGGGTGGTTACAGCAATGGGAACAAAATGGCTGGCAACGGAGGGGTAAACTTATTTGGGCTGCTGAACTGTGGAAAGATATTACTGCCTGAGTAAAGAATATGGTTGTAAAGGTGCGCCATGTAGATGCTCGTGTTCCTAAAAGCCGGGCAACTGAAGAACAACAAAATAACCATCAGGTAGATCGAGCTGCCAAAGTTAAGATGGCTCAAGTAGACCTGGACTGGCAACACAAGAGTGAATTATTTTTAGCTCGATGGGCCCATGAGACCTCGGGCCATCAAAGGAAGAGATGCAACATATAAGTGGGCTAGAGACCGAGGGGTGGACTTAACTATGGATGCTATTGCACAGGTTATCCATGACTGTGATACCTGTGCCACAACTAAGCAAGCCAAGAGGATGAAACCTCTTTGGGGGGAAGGCCGATGGCAAAAGTATGAATATGGGGAGGCATGGCAGGTTGATTATATCACCTTGCCACGAACTCACAATGGCAAGCATTACGTGCTTACCATGGTGGAAGCAACCACTGGGTGGCTTGAAACATATGCAGTACCCCAGGCTACCACCCAAAACACCATTCTAGGTCTCGAGAAACAAGTCCTATGGCGACATGGCACTCCAGAAAGAATTGAGTCAGATAATGGGACTCATTTCAAAAATTCTCTTGTAAGTAAATGGGCCGAAGATCATGGCATTGAGTGGATTTATCATATCCCCTATCACGCACCAGCTTCTGGTAAAATTGAAAGATACAATGGGTTGCTAAAAACCATGTTGAAAGCAATGGGTGGCGGAACATTTAAGCATTGGGAGAAGCATTTGGCCGAAGCCACCTGGTTGGTCAACACTCGAGGATCCATCAATCATGATGGTCCTGCCCGATCCAGCTCTCTACCTACAGTAGAGGGAGATAAGGTCCCTGTACTACATGTAAAGAACATGTTGGGAAAAGCGGTATGGGTCCTTCCAGCTTCTGGAAAGGGCAAACCTCTCCGTGGAACTGTCTTTGCTCAGGGACCTGGGTCCACTTGGTGGGTGATGCAGAAGAATGGGGATGTTCAATGTGTACCACAAGGGAATTTGATGTTGGGGGAGTGCAGTCAGTAATTCCATGTATATACTTGTATATATGTTGTGTGTGTGTATATCTAATGCATGTTAATCATTGTTTTTCAATATGTATCAAGCATGATGTAACGATGTGGAATAAGGGGTGGAATGTCATGGTTTTATGATTTTTGGTACTGGTCCGTGGGTCCCCCGCACCAATCGTCACGGAACCGGGCCAATCCAGCCCGGTAAACCATTGACACTCAAATAGTTGAAATCCAGCAATGAAGTAGCCATACAAAGATATCTTAACTTCAGAGGTACAGCTAGGACAGCAGAAGTTGTGACAGGCTCTAACAACACCAACTGAATTTTCTGCACATTTATTACCTACCCACACACACAAAAACAACCAACTGTGCAACAACTATACAGACCGAACCAATGGATCCAAGAATAAAAAAAGGATGGCAAAGTACAGAATAGATTAAACTAACAAAACATGAATCCAGAGAAACAGAGTTGTTTTTTCTTCCCATAAACTGTGCAGGGACAAAGCTGATGGGTAATAGTATTGTGTATTTGTCATACATAACGTTAAAGAGGACAACAACAAGAAAAAAACAAGTTTACTGGTATTAAAAAAAGAATCATAGAATCATCAAGGTTGGAAAAGACCCACAGAATCACCAGTCCAACCATCCACTCATCACCAAAAGTTCTCACTATAAACCACATCCCTCGACACAATGTCCAGACATTCCTTGAATACCTCCAGGGTCAGTGACTCCATCACCTCCCCGGGCATCCCATTCCAGTGCCTGTCTACTCTTTCAGAGAAGTATTTCCTAACATCTAGCCTGAACCTCCCCTGGTACAGCTTGAAGCCATTCCCTCTCATCCTTTCACCACTTACACAAGAGAAGAGGCCAACCCCCAGCTCACTACAACTTCCCTTCAGGTAGGAGCAATGAGGTCTCCCCTGCGCTTCCTTTCTCCAGACTGAACAACCTCAGCTCCCTCAGCTGCTCCTCATAAGGCCTGTGCTCCAGACCCCTCAACCAGCTTTGCTGCCCTTCAACATGCTCCAGGACCTTAATGTCTTCCTTGCAGTGAGGGGCAGTACTCAAGGTATAGCCTCACCAGTGCTGGGCAGGGGAGGACAATTACTTTCTTGTTCCTGCTGGCAACACTGTTTCTGATGCAAGCCAGGATATCCTTGGCTCTCTTGACCACCAGCACACTGCTGGCTCATGTTCAGCCAGGCATCAATCAACACACCCAGGTCCACTTCCTCTGCACAGTCTTCCAGCCACTCTGCCCCAAGCTTGTAGCATTGCCTGGGGTTGTTGTGGCCAAAGTACAGGATCCGGCATTTGGTCTTGTTGAACTTCATCCCGTTTAATATCTGGGCTGAAGCCAATCTGTCCAGAGCCCTCTGTAGGGCCTCACTACCCCCCAGGCAGATCAACACTTCCAGACAACTTGGCGTCATCTGCAAACTGACTCCAGGTCATCAATAAAGACACTGAAGAGGACAGGTCCAGCACCGACCCCTGGGGAACACCACTCATGACCAGTTGCCAGCTGGATTAACTCAATTAACCATCACTCTCTGGGCTCAGCCAGAGACTGACCCAGCCAGTTCCTTACCCAGCCAAGACTGTACGTGTCCAAGCCGAGGGCTGCCAGCTTCTGAAGAATACTGTGGAAAACAGTGTCAAAGGCTTTGCTGATGTCTAGGTGAACGACAACAACAGCCTTTCCCTCATTCACCAGACGGGTCACCAGATCATAAAAAGGAGATGAGGTTGGTCAAGCAGGACCTGCCCCTTGTGAACCCATGCTGGCTAGGCCTGACCCCCGGCCATCCTGCACATGCCGCATGATCTCCCTCAAGGCAATCTGCTCTATAACAAGAAAATTCTCTTAAATCTTAAGATTCAAACCCACTTTTTGTATAAAAACATTCAACAGACACACAGATGATGACACAAATGAACAAAACACTGGTTCAGCTACAGTGTCCCAGGGCTCCCAGTGGTCTGTTGCTATGGTTTAGAAACAAAACAAATGAGCATAAGAATACCTAACACAGCTTTAGCAAGAATTTCTACATCATGGGAAAACATCAAATTAACAATTCCTTTATTCAGGCAAACAAGATGGAGGCAGTTATTTATCAACTCTCAAAAAACTTCTAGCATAATTAAGAGTTGAATGCTGTAGCAGACAACCCAATCTGTATGTTACAACACAAATGAAAAGAGTGGTGACCTTACTTGGCTTCCTGGAAATACTCATAATTTGTAGTAATTTTAAATAACCTAATACATTATGCATCAAATTTATGACACTTAGAAGAGCAATGCTGACAAACTGAAATAGTAGCACTGCCAGACCTTAAGAATAAAATAGTACTTCTTCCAAGTAAAAAACAAGAAATTTGTCTTCCTTGTGAAAAGTATGTTAGAAGTGAAATAATGTGATCCAGTCCTTTCTTATTCTTAAACTCTACTATATACCAAATGTAGCACACAGAAGTCTTAAAAATGGAAGCATAAAAAGGAAACACATCCAGAGCAGAAACCCTTGTGAAACACAGACCTGCAGTGGTCTAAAACAACAGAAGCAATCAATAGCACACATCTCAAGGCACGTGTTGTACACCCATGCAGTAACTATACACAACTCTTTTCAGCACGTCTTACTGTGAAAACTCAACACCTTCCACAGCATCAAGTCATTTAGTTATGCCAATAGTTGGCCATTGTATTTACTCCACTCATCTTGTACAGTGCACACAATTTGCCGATCAAGATATTTAGCTACTCTATTCAGAAAACACTAGCATGCTCCCTTAGCCAAGTTCTAAGGACCAAATCACACCCTGGTTATCAGTTTCTGTGAAAACCACTGACAGGGAGCACAGCACTAGCCATGTTGTAACTAACCTCAGCTCCTTCCCACCAGAAGCCATCCCATGTTGCATATTATCTCCTACTCAGGAAGGAAAGAACAGCAGCAACAGCAGCAAGTTCAGGCTCACACAAATGAACTACAACCAAAGAAGCCTTCTTTTCTCCTGTCACACTACTAATGCACATAACTAGCTGTAAGAGGTGAGGGTAACAAAAAGGATAATATCAAATGACACTATTAATGGAGACACTTTATAGATGGTGTAATTTAGAAAGATTATGAGGATGGAAAAGAGACAATCAATATAAAATGAAACATTCACCCGTCTCTGAAGGGAAAACTCAACACAGGAAGGATCCCCTACAAGAGATCCTTCCCCAGCAGCAGTAAGCCCTTAGATGGAGACTGGGAGAGGTAAAATCAGACTCCCCCTCTTCCAGTCACACAGGTGAACTGTCTTCACCTGTGCTCCCACCGCTGACTCAGTGCTCACTTCAGGTGATCAATCAGCATTTCAGGGCATGATTCAACAGTTCCCATACACTCCACCCCTTCACAGTGTGAACCAATGATCAAGTTGATTAGGGGGTGTGTCTTCCCCAATACAGACATCTGACACACTGCAATGCTTATACAATTGCCCAGCACGATGCGTATTGTTAATTTAAAATGAGTGATAATCGATATATGGTTCATGTTCTTTCTTGGGCCACCGCTCAGTGGTTTTTACTGGAGGCATGCAGTCACATGGCACAGGTCCAACCTATGCTCCATCAGTCCCAGGTGAGCCATCACCGGGTGTTGCACACGATCTCACAGCAACACGTGAACACTTCAGTAGTATTTTGTACCTGCTGGTGATTCTAAAGACTCACAGGGAATTATACAGATGTTTCAGGGGTACCGAGAGGGAAAAGTCTGCCCTCCAGGGCAAGATACAGGCTGTATTCCTATCTTGGGTCAACACTTCAGCTTGTATTGGGGCATGCCCTACCTGTACCAAACCTTTTGGCCAGATGTCTGTGGCTGCACAACTGTATCAGGCACCATAGGGGCTGTCCTGATCTGCCACGGGGACACAATAGGGGCCCCTCTAGCAATACTGGAGAGTTGACCACAATATTAGCAGGCCATGTACCAACTACCAGAGGGACTACAAAACCTCCCTTCTTCAATAATCTGCCCCAAGGTGCATGTAGGCCATACCTCCATGTCCCTACTTGCACCTTCCAAGGCCATTTTATTCTATGGGCACTTAGTACTAGGCTCTCAGGGGCAGGGAGCAGAGGACTGTTCTCATTGCCAGTCTGAGGTCTTACCCAAATGTCATTGCCCATATACTTGGATCTGAAGCAGGGAGACCCATGTTGTTTGTAACATTTTCAAGGCACTGGGTCTGCCATCTCTAGGTCTTCCATTCAGGTCACGCAGGGTTTCATGGAGTCTCTTTGTCTACCCCTGCAGAGACTGAGAGTCCGTATCCAGGGCAGCCTTGAGAATACCGTTATAGTGTTCAATAAGGCCTGCCCCCATTGGATTGTATGGCAGGTGGAATCACCATTCGGTGTTGTTCTCTTCTGCCCAGCACTGTATCACTGAACCCATAAAGTAAGTCCCTTGGTCATTCTCAATGACTTGTGGTGACCTGTAGCCAGCCATCAATCTTCTGAATGCTTTTATGATATATACCTGGTTTGCTTTCAGCACTGGATAGGCCTGCCTTAGCCCTCTTGCGGTGCTGACGCAGGTTAGGGCATATCTCAGCCCATCAGATCAAGGGAGGGGCCCAATGTAATCCACCTTCCATCTATGTAGAGGACTGTGTCCTCTAGCAAGATGGGCTGTTGTTTCATGCAAAGACCTCTGTCTCATCCTGGAGCAAGCGATGCAGTCTCAGCACACCTTAGTGATATTGGATAGTTGCATGGGCAGTCCCCATGCTTCAGTGGCAGCCCACATCACCTTTTGTCCAGCATGCCACAGCTATTGGTGCAACCAGCAGGTGATGTTCACAGATGGTGAGTTCTCAATCCATCAAACTCGGGCCAGTGTGTTGTCTTCATCACTTCCCAGAGACTGTTTGAGTTATGACAAGAAACATGGTAGACATGTACAGTCCTGTGTTTAACTGTATTCCACACATCTACTCCTATGTCTTTGCCCCAGATTGGTCAGGCATGCATAGTCCAGGCCTGGGTAGCCCACTGCACAATCCAAAGAGTGAACCCCCAGTACACAGCCTAACTGTCTGTGCAAATATTCAGGACACTAGGACCAGATTCTTTGGTTATTAACCACCCATACAGCTCGCAGCTCTGCCCACTGGATACTCTGACCATCCCCCTCTTCAAATCAGATCATGTCAGTGGAAGAATGGTATGCTACTGCTCTCCACTTGCTTGGGTTGCCCGTGCTGGACCCATCCATGTACCAAGCGTCTTCAGGAATGGGATATTTTCCTCCTGCATGGGACTCTTCTCCGGTGAAGCAACCAAAGTTACCTTTGGTGCATAACACTGTGGTATGTCACTGGGCCTAGAATCGTTTGAACCTCTTCTTTTGGTGGTAATGAAGACAGACTACTCCTCTGACTGAGAAAGGTGACTCATCGTGCCACTGTCTGTACCAGGGCCACCCCTGTCTTAGGAAAGTGGGTCAGATCTCTTACCCACCCCTGAACTGATAAAGTGGTCTTAAATATGACTTTGGCTGTCTGAGTTATTGGCTCCACCACTTGTAATGCAGAACAGGCAGCCAATAGCTGTTTTTCAATCATGCTACACCTCTATCCTGCTCCATGTCAGACCTGAGACCAGAAACGAATGGGGGTCCGAAGAGAACTCTGACGTTGCCACAGGCCCCAGCCAAAGCCATGCTGAGTAACATGAACATCCAATTCAGCTGGGAGGGTAGGATCGAATACACCCAATGCCTGGGCTTGTTCTACCACCTGTTTTGCTTGTTGGAAGGCATCCTGTTCTGTTCTCCCCCAATCATCCCTTTTTTGTGAGGCTATACAGAGGTCTCAGCAGCTGTGTTAAATGAGGTATAAAGGAACACCAATATCCCAATATACCTAGAAATTCTTGCAGCTGCTTCAGTATTGCAGGGACTGGGAATGCCCAAACCTTATCTATGATGGCACTGGATAGTACTCTGGTCTTTCCTGGTCAGACTACCCCCCAGTAATTTTACAGACAGGCCTGGACCTTGCACCTTTTGAGGATTGATAGCCCATCCTCTTTCACTTAGGTAGGAGGTTAATGAACCCCGCCTCTCCTACTGTTTCCACTGAGTCGGATGTTAACAGATCATCAATATAGTGGTATAGCTTGACGTTATTAGGTTTCCTCCAATTAGCTAGGTCACACGCCACCAAGTTATGACAGTATGTTGGCAGATACAGGCACCCCTGTGGCAGGAACTGAAAGGTCCACTGCCTGCCTCCCTTTGTAAATGCAAATTGATCTTGCAATTCTTCAGCGATCAGAATACTGAAGAATGCCAAATCTAGGTCACAATGGTAGCTTTTGATTTCCCTAGTCAGGGTGCTCATTAGGGAAGCAATATTGGGTACTGCCACATAGATGGTGGTGTGACATTATTTAATTCCCTATAATCCACTGTCATTCTCCATGTTCTATCTGACTTTTGCACTGGTTGTATGGAGGAATTATAGGACCTGCACACAGCCCAAACAACACCTACTTTTTCTAGTTTCTGCACCATCCTTGATATTTCATCCTGTCCCCCCAGGAGTCTATACTGTCTTACAGTAGTAATCCAGCATGGTTTCAGCAAGCAAATAGGCTCATGTTTCACATGACCCCTCAATATCGTCTATAACACCCAAATACCAATGTACCTCTGTTGGTCTGAATTCTCCCACAGTCCTTTGGAGAGCCAGACCCCATAGAATGTCTATTGCCCAAGATTTATTCTGGAATTTGAGCAATAGACACTTTATACTCCCAGGGTGGGAGACACCCAATCCCCAGTATTTACCATGTCTGGGTAACTAGAATTGTTTGTCCTCCAAAACTACCAATCATTCTATCACCATCAAATCTAGTCAGAACCCCATGAATTATCAATGTCCTTGTGCCCATAACAACCAAAGCCATGACTCTGCACATTTTTTTGCATCCAGAATATTGTCAATTCTACATAGGGCCTCCAGTCCCGTCTGGAGGCTTTAAGGGAACCAACATCCCTTGTCACTCCACTAATTTTACCTCAGGTGTCTCAGACTATGATGTGGAGGCTTTTTTCTTCTATTCTTTTTTTTCTTCTAGTACTATCAAGTCTTCCAAATTCCAGGTTTTAGTAGGTGTCTGCTATGTTACTCATACTCCCAATTTTCCCAGAAGTGCTTTGAAATTTCTGATAATTTCTTAGTTGCTTCCATATTGAGGTAGGATATGATTAGGCTTCCCATCAATTTTGGCAAAGGCAACCCCAGCTCATATCAGATGATTAGACATTCTTTTTCAGGATACCCATATGGGGCCCAATCAGGGTGCCTGTGGGGCAGCCTTCTTAGTTCTAATGGGGAGGACCTCAGTTTCCTCTATCATTTGGACATTGCACCTTGTTTGTAGGCACTCTGTCTCTCCCAAGTCCACCACTAACTGGGCAGCTTGCTGGACAAGGGCCTCTGAAGCCACTAAAGGGTTCAGTATTGAGACCAAGGTTCCATAAAGATAGGAAGGAGCCTGTTGTAAAATTAAGTCTCTCATTCACACCGTAAGCTTTTCCATATCTGAGCTTTCAAATATTTCTGAATACATTGCTTCTCTCATGCCTAGTTCATGGATGTAAGTTTGAAGGTCCTCCATACAAGACCATAGTCATGTATGCAAAAGTATATCAGTTTTATTTGGTCAGGTTAGGTAGCATACTGCCATTAACAAAAGTATTACGGAATGATTTTCATTGATACATTGAATAGCAGCTGTAGGGTGGAAAACAAAATGAATAAAACTGAATGGCATTGTCAGTCAAGATATTTGATAGATAGCATAATTTAGAAAGATCATCAAGATGGCAAAGTGACGATTGATAATAAGGGAAATGCTCACCCAACTCTGAAGATCAAGGCCTGCAGAGGAAACTCCACGTGGGAGGGACCTCCAACAAAGAGATCCTTCTCCAGTGTTGGCCAGCCCTTAAATGGGGTCTGGGAGAGGTGGAGCCAGACTCCACCCCTTCTGGTCACACAGGTGAACTGCCTTCACCTGTGCTTCTGCAGCTGACTCAGTGCTCACCTCAGGTGATCAATCAGTGGTTCAGGTCATGATTCATCATTTCACATACACTAGCAGAATATATTTCACGTGGCTTAGCAAACCAAACATCAGCCTTGATCTAACAACTACTAGCAGACTCAGAGTGATTTTTGCATACCGCATTCCTTGTCGGAGTTTCACTTACTAGTTTTGCTCCCTTTGCAGAGTTGTTGGTGACAAGGATTTTAAAGACATTAGCATTCATTTCCCACTGACTTCCCACTTTTCATCCTTGAGGACGAAAAGCTGGATGTAAGCCAGCAGTATACCTTTGCAGCCAGAAAAGCCAGTTGCATCCTGGGTTGCATCAGCAAGGCAGGGAGGGGATTATGCCCTTCTGCTCTGCCCTATGAAGCTTAATACTGTGAACAGTTCTGAACCCTCAGCACAAAATAGATGCAGAGCTGTTGGAGCAGGTACATAGGAGGACCATAGGGATTATCTAAGGGCTGAAGCACCTCTCCTATGAAGAAAGGAGAAGGGAGCTGGGCTTGTTTAGCTTGGAGAAGAGAAGGCCCTAGGGAGACTTCATTGCAGCTTCCAGTACTTGAAGGGAGCTTACAGACAGGAGGAGGACCAACTTTTTACACAGTCAGATAGTGACAGGACAAGGGGGAAGTTGTTTTAAACTAAAACAGGAAAAAAAGTAAGGTGTAATGTTAGGAAGAAATTCATTACTTAGAGGGAGGTGAGGCACTGTCACAGAATGCCCAGAGAAGTTAAGGATGCCCCATCCCCGGAGGTGAGAAAAGCCAGGTTGGATGGGGTCCTGGGCAGCCTGATCTAGAGGGAAGCAACCAGTTCATGGCTGGGGAGGTGGAAGTCAATTTGTAAGATCCCTTTCAACCTAAGCCTAGAATTCAGTGAATAAGGTGCTAATTACTAGATTAAGTCTTGTGCATCAGACTGGTCAGAAGCTCCTAAGGATGTCAGACAAAATCTTTTACTAGACTGCAACAGGATATAGACATCTAAGAAAAGCAAATTTTTAAAACTTTATATTTTTTAAATTAGAGAAATTTCACTTTTTTTTTTTTTTTTTTTTTTTTTTTAAGATACTACTCATTCAAACTTAATATCTGTAATTGAAAGATACAGCACCTCTGGAATCAAAGTTGAAAAAGTCTATTCATTTCAAAAACCCTTAGCCTACATTCATTCCAATGGTATACTTCCACACAGACACCTGTCTCAGTAGAACTACAACATTCAACTTATCAGCTATTTACTTTTTGAAATACGTAGAAGAACGTTTTAGTAAAAAATGATACCTCGTCACCAAAACAAATACACTTCAGTGGAGAGCAGTACTACTAGAGTTCTAGTAAACTGGACAGAGGCCATTCAGAATTTCAGTATTCAGAACTACCAGTAAAATGCAGACAAGAGAAGCAAAATTGTTCTCTGTACCTGTGATCAGTAACATTTGGTTTGAGATATATTTTGTTAAATTAACTGGTATGACCTGTTCCTTCTCCTGTTCTGCAATAAGAGAATGAAAAGCACATCGTGTTCATTACGGTGCTAGATATGTAAAAAGCAGGGAGTGCAAGTGTTTAGTTTGACAACTAGGAATGCAAAAAAGTTACACAGCTACTGAAGTATGTTGCATGGTTCACTGATCATAAATGGTACATCACAATAAAAACCACAATAACAGTAACAATAGTAATAATCATCTAACATTTTACACTGCTGACAGTGTGCAGGAAAGCTTCAGCATTTATCTATTTTGGACTCAATACACAGAATTCAGCACACCTAATGAAGTACTACAGAAATAATAGATTATAATTGTAAATAGAAATCATAGGATATAAATAGGAAGTAAAATAGGATAGGGAAAAAAGTCACTACTTACTTGAATAACTGATCCACTCCTAGTTTTACTCCATTTTTAGTGAAGTGTTGTGTAAAAGGTATAAGACTTTCTACATAGCAAGGAACAGACCCTGGCTGAGAGTAATATCCTGGAGTCTTGCTGGGCATTGTAACTTTTGGAGCATCTGAAGAAAGTAAATATTTCCAAAAAGATTATTAATACCCCTCATCTTCTCATTAAAAGGAAATTCAACTTCTGATTAAACTACATTTAATAAGCAACAAAATTAACTTGTCCTTCAGAACTCAGATAAGACAATTACATTCAAGTTAACACATCTTACCAGGAGTGATACTAGAAAATGAAACACTTGAAACTCTCTGGAAAAGATAACCATCCTTGTCATAGCCCGTTATTTTCACAAAAAAAGCTTCATCTGGTGGAATAAATACAGAAACGTTCCATAGTCCATAGGGCTTTCTGTCAGAATAGTATTTCACAGGCACAGTCTTAAGAGGTTCCCCTGAAATACTCAGAAGCTCAAGACAGTCTACTCTGGCTGGAAGAAGAATCCCTGTGGTATTTAGCAGCACAAAGGTAGGAATACCTAGAAAAACAGAAACATGGTATTTCAAGTGTTTTAAAAAACAAATGCAAATAAATTTTATGTGCATTGCCTACCATCCAATGAATGCACCATTCAGTTTCAACCTTTACTTACAAAGTAGCAGAAAAATAAGATGCTCTAGAATGTCCTCTGCTTATCAGCTGTCAGGAGACACAGCACTTAAATTACTGAATTCCAACAGGTGTTCCTGAAATAGCAGCCTCTGGTATTAACTGCTCACCACGGCAAAAAGGCTTTTCTTCGGCTCCAAAACTACCAAAAACTGAGTTGCAATTTCAAGCCATTTCATAGCTTAAAACCACAAAATTTGTGTGACAATAAAGAGAGCTAACACAAAAATACCTTTCAGTTGGCTAAGAATAAATCAGTATTAGCCCAGATTTATCAAAATCTACTAGAAAGATCATCCTACTTTATTTTTGTTGTCTTGTACTCCCAAAAGCTTACTGCTTAGCATGGAATAAATTGCATATAAACCTTGCACAGGTCTGCTAGATGTTTTCTTGAAGTCTAATGTTGGCTTCTTGGAAAATCCAGCTTGAAATTCAATATTGCTGAGACCTGTAATCCGAACAGAGTGCCTTCCACTGCTCAATGTCTGAAAAGGCAACAATTGAAGATTATCAGACAAACTAGCATGTCAGCATTTGCAAGTTTCTGAACCATCCATTGAGATCAGTACAAAGAACTCATAGGAGGCTTATGTCAAGTTACACACGAGAAAGGCATTTAATAATGATATACTTTAAGATACTACTACCAACAGCTGTAGTACCTGCAAAAAGAGCCAACTGATTTTGTCTCAGGTAACCCACAACACAAACACACAAGACCAACAATTACTTAAACATTCCAGCGACAGTAATTGGAGAACATTTCTGGAAGCTTGGATTATGACTCTTGTATATTACAAAACAGGAAATGAAACAGAGGCCATTGGAAAAAATCAGCATTCATTTTCTGCTGGCTTTACTTCCAGTGCTACAACAATATATTCTACCTTTTTATTAGTAAGCTTAATTTTTTTAATATATGAATAGCTAAATTTATCTGTAAGGTATATGCAGACATATAAGCATTGCATATTCCAAAACAAGTGTCAAGTACAGAGCCACCTTAACCAATTCAGCGTGTTAGAATTTCTCCTCTTTTACAGAGAGGGTCCTAGTTGCAGAGTCAAGGATGCAGAATCAGTTCCTTCTGCAAGCCTTCACTTTATTGCTTGAGAGTACAGTAACTTCTATGCAAGGCAAATAAAAATAATTGTAGGACTGAGGACTTCTTAGAGTTACTTTTCATCATTGCATGCTAACAAATAAAAGGAACATGAGGCTTTTGTCCTCACCTACTTTCACGCTGCCCAGTCATTAGGAAAAACTGCTGTATTGAGCATAGTGTTAGGTGTTACACATGCTTTACTGACAAACCCATGGACAATATCATCCAGAGCAGCAGGAAAAAAATTAAATAAATTGAACAGCTGTGAAGAGTGATGTCTACAATGCCAAGATCTAAGCTGAATTTAGTAAAATCAACTCTTTTTGTTCTGAAACAATGCAACCTATGAGACATGCAGCGTAAAGAAAATCAGTGTTAAAGAAACATTAATAAGATTTATCTATCATGACAGTATTATCTAATGAACCCTTAAAATACATAATTCTTTCAGACAGTAAGCATATCCAACACAGTTGCATATGAATATTATGCAGTTGTTTCCCATAACTAACTGCCAGGGGAGACACTGACAAAATGATGCCTATCTGCTTAAAACCACCTGTTTCTTCCTATTTGTTTAGCCTTTCACCTTAGAAAAATTGCTAATAAAACCTTTTTATATAAACCAATTGTTAAGAGTATGAAGAAATACTTCTGTGTGTCAAGCAACTTGTGTTATCGTGTGTTAATTGGCAGATAAAATTCCATTATATAAACACAGTCACAAAATTCTTTACACGTATCTAAATTTTTAGCCACATCCTTAATATCATTGAGCAAACAAAAAAGCCAGTAACTACAGCTAAGTATATGATGCACAGAAAAGCACTATATGGGGAAATTATATCTCTTTATGAATTACTCAGACTTTTGGATACTTGTGAAGTTTTAAGGCTGCAATGACCAATGCTTTCCAATGAGCACTTTCCTAATCTCTTTTCAGTATCTGTGATCAAGGATCATTGTTACTGTTGTTCCTCCCAGCTGGAGTTACAGGTGAGCCCTTCCTAGTTTATCAGGTGTCTTTAAATTATCTGGATAATCTATCCAAAAATATACTACACTTCTCGATTAAACTGTTTGGGTATTATTCACATTGGGTCATCACCCTACAAAGTACTATCACTTCAGGTATTCACCCTACATTTACAAACAGTACAACATAGAATTTGTAAAAAATGTATGTATCTAGAAACAAATGTTTGAAAAGAACACTGGTTTTGGTTGAAAACAAACTTACTAGCATAAAAAAAAATCCTCTAACTTTGAAAGACCTCATACAGCAGAAAGAAAAACATGCTACAATAGTAATAAGGTTTTTAACTTCGCTGTTATGTTTACATACTTATATTTACAATATATGCATCTGATTTGGGCTTTTAGTTACATCCCCAGTGAGTGGAAATTATTCACTGGTTTGACATTATCTTCCTTTAAGATTGCCTTATAGTAGCTGATAAAATCACGAGCTTTTTCTGCTGATTTCCCTCCCCTATTCATTTCTCAACCACATAAATGATATTTTAACCTTACAAGATTCTGTGGCACTGCTCATCTGAAAGAGTCATGTGCTATTGATTAACAAGAGGCTCCAACAACAGCTGGATGATCATTACTCACTCTCCTCCCCAGACTCACCCACTTCTTTCTCAATCAAATGCCTGGTAGACAAGCCCTTTAAGGAATAATTTTGAACAACTGCTTATTGAGGAACATCTATCTCATGGTAATTCAGCAGTAGGTTTAGGAGATCACCTGACTCACAGCTAGCTGCAAAGTCTAGAAAACAGACACACACAGCAAGCTTATCTCTCTGAAAATATATGCTCCCTACCATGCAAATACCTTTTGCACAAGAAGGAACCACAAGCTCACCTTGTGCTATGTCTCTGCAAAAGGACTGCTGACACTGTGTAAGCCAAAATAACTACAGCTGACCAACTGGGAGGAAAACTCTTTTTCAAAAGAAACATACAGGCACACCTGTGCTGTTTTCATAACTGAAATACCTGAAGCCAGCTGGAAAAAACAACTCGATTTCTCTGTGTATTTAATATTACTTGAGCCTGTGATTTAAGAGCTTCACTGCTGTAATAGCAAAGGGACCAGCACAAATAAGATGCAACAAAAGGAAGGAACATGAATGCTCACTCATCTCCAAGGAGCTTGGCTCACAGGAAAAGAACTCCAAGAGGAGGGACCACTAGCAAGAGATTTCCTCAGTGGCAGTCACCCCTTAAATGAGGTCTAAGATCCTGGCTTCACCCCTTCCAGCCACACATGTGAACTGCCGTCACCTGTGCACCCAGGGCTGACTGGGTCTTTCCTTCAGGTGCTCTATCAGTAGTTCAGGCACTCAACAGTTCCCATACAACTGGGCACTGACAGATTGCCAAAATTTGGTTGTGGGTTAAGATGAAATCTTAATGGACTGAAGACTCTGCTGTTGATTCAGTAGTAGCTAATACTGGTTTAGTTCAGCATGACTTGTTATCAAAACCAAATGAAAATAACATTTTGTACAACAATATAAGCTGCCTGTACAAACCTAATTGAAGACCTGCTTTGCTCATAAAAGATAAAGTCGCAAAAAGAATTCAATTACATTCAAGATTTTGTGGGTTTTTTTTTTTTTTGTATATTTTTATGTTTTTAAACTGGAAAAAAAAAACAAACATGCTGGAGACAGCTTTAGGCTGAGCTGTGTGTGAAACAGTAAAAAACTCCTTACTGAAGGAGCAGCCTGATCTCTGGCCAGGGGTGGTCTGCACCTAGCAGCATACTAGCCTACTTTCCAGCAGAGCCGCTTGGCAGTTTGCACTGTGCTCAGTGCCAGCCTTGATTTTATGAGAGCTTATCAGCCCTTCCTCAGCAAGTCATTAAAGGTGTCACACTCCTCTCAGCAACTCCTGGAATCTAGAAGCATCATGCAGAAATAGATGTCATTCTACTTGGTTCAGTTCACATCCAGAAAGGTCACAGCACAGCAGTAGCCATGCAGGGCTAGTGAGAGATCAAACAGGGCATTTGCTTTCTCTGCACTCAGGTTCTCAAAGTTGTAGGGTAAACTGAGGTTGCTCTCAATTTATTCTCTGCCCTGCCACGTTGTGCTCTCCTAGCTCCAGGTCTGTAGCAGTATCAGTGGTTTCCTACACTGCTTCATATGACTTGTTAGGTAGCACATTTCAAGTGTTTGAAAAATGTCAGTATCTAGCCATGAAAACAAAACTGAGGCTGTATGGCAAGCCATAGGGGAAGAAGAACAGTGTGGATGAATTGGGAACTACTGTTGAGACTCCAGAAGAAAAAGAAAGTCTACACCTTCTGGAAAAAGGGACAGGCTACTTGGGGAGATTACAAGGAAGTTGCTAAGGTATGTAGGAAGTTAGAAAGGCAAAAGCCCAACTTGAACTCAGATTGGCCACTGCAGTAAAAGAGAATAAGAAATCCTTTTACAAATGTCTCAGTGGTGAGAGAAGAATCAAGGTGAATTTCCATCTTTTTCTTGATGCAGTGTGGAATGTAACCACTGAGGATAAGGAGACGGCTAAGATCCTCAACACCTTCTTTACATCTGCCTTTAATAGGCAGATCAGATATCCTCAGGGTACTTTATGTCCTAATCTGGAAGTCTGGGATGCTATGCCAAATACACCCCCAGTGATTCAGGTGGAGGCAGTTTAGAGAGCTCCTCTTCCATATGGATTGTCACAAGTCCATGGGACCAGATAGGCTCCATCCTAGGTTACTGAGGGAGCTGGAAGGGGTGATTTCCAAGTCACTCTTGGTCATGTACCAGTGCTCTTGGTTAACTGGAGAGGTCCTGAAGGATTGGAGGCTTGCTGATGTGACTCCCATCTACAAGAAGGGCCATAAGGAGGATTCAGGGAACTACAGGCCTATCAGCCTGACTTCGGTACCAGGCTAAGTTATGGACTGAATCATCTTGGGTGAGATCACATGGCACATGCATGGCATTCAGGGGATCAGGCTCAGCCAACACAGGTTCATGAAAGGCAAGTCATGTTTGACCTACCTTATCTCCTTCTATGACTGGGTGACCAGACTGGTAGACAAGGGAAAGGCTGTTGATGTAGTCTACCTAGACTTCAGCAAAGCTTTTGACATGGTCTCTCACAGTATTCTCCTGAGAAAACTAGCTGCCCATATACCCCTCTTTGGGTAAAGAAATGGCTAGAAGGCCATGACCAGCGGATAGCGGTTAATGGAGTTAAGTCCAGCTGGGTCACCATCATTACAAGTGATGTCCTCAGGGGTTGGTACTGGGGCCCATCTTGTTTAATACTTTTACAGATGACCTAGACAAGGGAATTGAACATACCCTCAGTAATCTCATGAAGTTCAACAAGGCCAAATGCCAGCTTTTGCACTTCAGCCACAATAACCCCATGCAGCACTGTAGGCTTGGGGATGTGTGGCTGGATAACTGTGAAGAGGGAAGGGACCTGGGGGTGTTGGTTGATGCTTGGCTGAACATGAGCAGCAATGTACCCAGGTGGCCAAGAGGGCCAACAGCATCCTGGCCTGCATCACAAATAGCATAGCCAGCAGGAGCAGGGAGGGAATCATCCCTCTTTACTCAGCACTGGTAAGGCCACACCTCAAGTTTTGTGTTCCATTTTGGGCCCTGAAGAAAAACACTAAGGCTCTGGAACATATCCAAAGAAGGGCAATTAAACTGGTGAGCGGTCTGGAGCACAAGTCTTATGAGGAGCAGCTGATTGAGCTGGAATTGTTTAGTCTGGAGAAGAGAAGGCTCAGGGGAGACCTCATTGCACTCTACAACTTCCTGAAGGGAAGTTGTGATGAGGAGGGGATTGGCCTCTTCTCCCAGGCAACAGAACCTGAAGAAACAGCCACAAGTTGTACCAAAGAAGGTTTAGATTGGACATAAGGAAAAACATTTCCTCTCAGAGAGCAGTCAGGCACTGGAATGGTCTGCCCAGGGAAGTGGTGGAATCACCATCCCTGGCAGTGTTAAAGAGGTGTCTGGATGAAAAACTACCAGAAATGGCTTAGTAGCTTGTGGTAACAATGGTAATGAGTGGACAGTTGGACAAGATGATCTAGTAGGCCCTCTCCAACCTTGTGATTCTATGATTCTTACATTTACACAACCATGATATGGCACTCATGAGAATGTGAGGCTAACTGCAAACATGTAAATAAGTACTACCACTCACACAAATACACATAAAAGCATAGTTTTTGACACAGGTAGCCTAGTGTCATGGTTTTATGATTTTTGGCATTGGTATTCCACATCATAACATCACGTAGTGCATTAAGAGTTAAAGAATTAATACTCCAACTCCATGGATCATTGATAATTCCAGGTATACCTGTCACAGAAGAGAAGGAGAACTACATTCCCCAGAGGACTTTGTGACGCTTTGCCTTTTTACATTATTTCCGCTCAGAGGGAAAAGATAAAAACTGTCTGCGGTCACGGGATTCTCTCTTTCCTTTGGGATCACTCAGCAGTGGGTGCTCACTGCTGTCCACCTTCAGCATTAGCTGAAGGCCTTCAGTTTATCAGACACTCTCTCTTGCTCGCTTTATTTCATTTATTAGCTTCAATTCCAATGATATTGTATTATATTGTGTTATTTTGCTTTCTGATATCTTATTTAGTAAATTAGACTTCCTCCTCAGATCTTTGCCGCTGTTTTGTTCCTAGGCCCATTCCTAGGCCCATCTCTTTTTTCCCTTTCTCCCTTCCCCTTTCCTGGGGCATGGGTCTGTGGGTCCCCCACACCAACCGTCACGGAACCGGGCCAATCCAGCCTGGTAAACCGTTGACACCTGGACAAGGAGGTCCACCATGCTACAGGTGGTTCTAAGATGATCATTTCAGAAATCTTAATGGTCATTTTGCATTTGTAATTTACTGCTAATAATGTTGATCTTACCTTTCTAGTATTTCTAATAATTCAGGATCCATTCTGTAACTTTACATGCTATAATACCACTTATGGACAAACTGATTTACATACTGCAGGACCTAAGTAATTTAATTGACTTCGTGAACCTGCTAACAAAGTATATGGCCTACAAAATACAAATCATCTCCGTCTCCCAACCCTCCAGACTTGTGCATAGCAAAGCCTTTCTGTGCTGGGGCTCTCTACAGAGCCTCTGCTCACTGGAGTACAAAAAATTCAGTGCTCACTTCATCTTTTTCCCATCCAAAGAAAAAGGATTTGATCTCAAACTGTAACATCTAAATACATTAACAAATTGATAGTAATTTTATGCTGACTTCAGAATATCACATAGAGCTCAGAAAAAACATTTAGTGTAAAAGCACCTTATCCATGGATATTTCTGATAAATAGTGTGGAAGATCATTACACAACCCTCTAGTAAACTACAGAACAAGTAATGTATTATTTTTTGCAATAACTGTACCTTAATTGTCCATGTTCCAGGCTCTGGATCTTTGACATTTACTACTTTTGCAGAGTTGTGGATATTCAGCAATTCATTCAGTCCCAATTCTTTACTGATCTGTTTACCTAAATAAATAAATCAACAACAACTAGAGTGTATTGATTAAGAAAAGAGACTAAATAAAATATTTTTCTTCATTTCTGATGTGCATCTGATACCAGTCATACTACTTAGTAAAGTCAATGACATTTACAACAGTCAAAATCCCTTACAATTCCTTACCAGAGTACTAAAAACATTTATTTTCACTCTTTTCATTCACTTGAGAGTCCTAATACAGCCATCAAAATTACAGTTGCTGGGTTTTCTACAGCTCGTTAAGTAAAACGAGTTCTCTTTACAGAGAACAACCAGCTCCCAGTGAAAGAAGGCAGCAGAGAAGCACACTTCCTCAACAGGGATCCTTGAAGAGACTTGAATTCCCTTAACCAACACAGCAGTTGACAGCCTACTCACTGTCTTGTCAAGTAGATCTGTTGCAAGCTGGATTAGACCCATAAAAATATTGACAAGCCAGGATTTCCAGACATACAATCATTAACACATGACTAACGGTGACTAAATTCCTCACAGAGAATTCAGCCGGTGAGATATCACAGACCTTATGTAGGGCAGGTAATTCTAGAGAATGGAAGTCAGAGGAAATATTGTGGAGGATGGTATATTTCTCTAAGGCTTTATATAGATGGTACACAGATTACTGGTAAGTAAAGGATGGCTCAACTTTAACAATGGTTGAGGCTCACCGATGACCCCACTAGGGAGGGATCTCCAACAAGAGATCCTTATCCAGTGTTGGCCAGCCCTTAAATGGGGTCTGGGAGAGGTGGAGCCAGACTCCACCCCTTCTGGTCACACAGGTGAACTGCCTTCACCTGTGCTTCTGCAGCTGACTCAGTGCTCACCTCAGGTGATCAATCAGTGGTTCAGGCCATGATTCAACAGTTCCCATACACCTTGATAAAATACTACAAGTTTCCACTGTACCACACTTTATATGTACACTTATGTATACAAACATATGGATATTTTGTATGCAGGAACTGGTTCCCTATAGAAGCATTTTACTCCATCAATGGTGACACGTGCCTTCATCACTAAAAAACAGCTCTAGCTGTTTCAGAGCACTTAAAAGAAATTTTAAAGTTAGGAACAGAGTGTCACTATATCAGATTCACCTCCACTAACTTCAGTTAAAATATAATGGCATTAGACGCATGGAGCTGCCCTAGAAGGAAATGAAAACATACATGTGGGGACAAAGCTTCAGCTGAGCCTGAGTTGTGATTGAAATTGGCGTTATTGTGCACTCCGAGCAAATTTTTTTCCTGTAAACAAATTAGAATGCCTCAGTGGAGGACAGACCAGATCATATCACAGGGAAACAATCCTGTGCATAGAGTATTTCCAAGATAGTATAACTTGTGCTATGTCCTCAGCCATAAACCATTCAGAAAATACAAAGATTAATCTGAATTTATTTCTGGAGAGTGATCTCCAAGTTTCTAAAGCATCACCTTAACAATAAACAACATTTGTCTGAACCACAAACTACAGATTAGCATACAAATCTTCCACATCACACACAGTATACAGATATAGATTGCTACATGAAAAAGTGTGACTCTGAATGTTTCCTTCCTTTAAGGCAGGGGTGTCCAACCTTCTGGCTTGTCTGGATCACACTGAATGAACAGGAATTATTTTGGGCTGCATATACATAGGTTGCTCCAAAATTAATGCCTCCTATTTCCATGGAAACTACAACAGATACAAAGAAAACAATTGCACTGTTTGACAGAGCAAATTCTCAGCTACAAAGTGCTTTTACAGCATAGTCACCATCACTAGTTGTGCATGCCACTGTCACTGCTTCCACTGCTGAAACACACCACCCTCCTCTCTATATGCTCATATTCACTGTTTGGTCTCCACAAACATTCAGCAGAAGTTAACAGATGTCAATGGGTGCTATTTTTTCTGCATGGAGGAATTCAATGACCTACTCTCATTTCAAACACACCACTATGTCAGACACCATTCTGTCAGACTGCCCCACTGCTGACACCCATTGCATGGTAAGAAAATGCAATGGAATACTGGCAGGTAGATTCAACCTCTACAGCCACACCACCAACATTCATCTCTAACATCATGGGTCAACATAATAAAACAGGAGGCATTACTTTTGGAACAGCTTTCGTGGATTAAAAAAATCCTGTTAACCAGACTTCTGAAAGACCTCTCTTAAGAGACATGAAATTTTGAGTTGAATGTTTGACTGCAAATCTATATGTTCCTTTTTAAAATTTGCAAGCAATTAATGTCAACTGAAAACAGAATCGCAAACATACAAAAAAAAAATTTTTTTTGCAATCATGAAACCTATTCTTAAATTCTTTTATCAAAACAGAAAGCAAAGCTGAATGCTTTTTCATTATTTACAGGACTGCATCAAGATGTAGTATCAAGATGCATAAAACTTTTTGCCATAATTGCGTTAACCCTCTGCTGCACCCTCCCCCCCATGTCTTGGTTTCAGCCTAGATGGTGTTAATAGGACACTGATATTTGGTTTCTGAAAGATGATGGGTGCATGCCCAGGGCTAGGCTGCTTGGTGAGGAAGAGCTTCTGCCATGATGGCTCGGGGCAGTGGGCAGCTGTAGCATGGGCTGGCCAGGCCACACACACGCATCCTGTGGGTTGGACATGCCCAGTTTAAAAAATATTGGTTTAGCTCTCACCATCATGTGAGTGAAGAACCATCATATGAAACTCCTAAATGACGATGGTTCAGTGACTATACAAACATAGAATAAAAAAAGCAGAAGTATCCAGAAATTTGAATACAAGGAAACCAAGGAAAGGAAAGAACGTGAGAGGAACTGGTGAGAAGAGAGGGATGTCTGAAATCATGATACTGCTCTTCAAAATGCGAGGACGCTATTTCATTTATTTAAATATTCATTTAAATATGGCCTTTCCTATTGAACACAGAAGAGATTATTTGCCTTTTTACTCTTCATTCTTTTTTTATTTTTTCTAACATAGTAAAAGAGTGCAAAGTTACTTTACCTAACGGATCATGAATTTCAATTGCTGGTGAAGGACCACTCAAGGACACCGTAACCTCTTTCAGACTTGGATCAAAAGGGATCTGCCAAATATTTACAGCCATAGTCAAATGGTCTGTAGACAAGAGATGCACTTTGGAGGCTTGAACTGCTTCTTCAACCCATTTCAACACCTAGAAGAGAAAAATAACACATTACTTTGCTGAAATAGTCAAATAGCATGTTATTGAAATATTTTCTGTTGAAATACTGCCCCTACTGTCTGTAGGCAGTTAACATGGAATCTCTACAAGACCTCTTCTTTCAGCAGCGTATCATCTGATACCACATAGCAACGACATCCCCCTGAGAGGATAGAGGACTTAGTACAAAGATTCACTAAATTAACTTCAATAAATTTATTCTGAAGGCTGCACAAATATAATATCAGTATACTCATATCAGTAATATGCAATAGCACAGGAATATCAAAAGAACTAACAGCACAGCACTGAACTTTTAGTACATAGGAAACAAAGCCCTTACACCACGGCAAAGGCATACTTTAACTTCTACTGTTCAAATCAATAATCCATACAGGTAACATGACAAAACAGACCTGAACTAAATGGTCTAGAAACACAACGGCCAAAACTGTTTTGTCTCACCTCTGCTGTTATGAATTCTGAAGTGAATATGCCTATTCAGGCTTATTAAGACTTAATAATAAGGCTTATTGAGGCTTATTATTTTCAAAAATATTAATACTTAAGAAGATATTACTGAAGCCAAAAATCAACATGGTATTGGAAGGAGAAAGAAACAAACCTGGATATGTCTGTATAGACAAACTTACACTGTAAAATTACAGAGTAATTTTAAATGAGAATTCACAATATACATATATGCATATTTATGGCTGCACACTTTTAATTATCTGAAGCAAGAAGGAAAATTTCCTTATCGAGGTCTATTGAGCCCTTGCTATCTATGGACTTCATATTTCTTCTCTAAAGCATCTGATATAAAGTATTGCTTGACCAAAAATTCAGTATTGAACAGAAAATAATGCTTTAGAAAGTTAAATCTTATAACTAAATCTGAATCTATGACTTACAAAATTTTAATCCTTTGCTTTAAACATTATCTACCAACACAAATCAAAGGTAATAAATAAAAATAACTTAAAAGAGATCTATTCAAATAGTAAAAATAATAATAAAACAGTTAACCTATCTAACCTAGTTAGAACCTTAGGTCTCATTGTAGTTGAAGCAGAGTCCAGTAACTCAGAACTGGAGCACTGTCAGATAGCCTAGCATCAGTAACTAACCAGGCTAAGAGAAACAGCGTTCAACAACTCTGCAATAATGCTACCCAAGAGAGAAACACCTTTCCTGTAATAGCTAGTTGCTATTCAGCATGATTAGATGAGCTGCTGTCATTTGCTGTCACCCTGACCACAAGGCTTCATTAAGAGCTAACTCATTTTATATTTTTCTTCTTGAAATTAGACATTTAGGTCCAAAAATGTTTCCCAAAGTAGCTTCAGTCTGTTCTACATTACACTACCAGGACCATGCCCCTTTTCCTCTCTGTCTCTCTTTTTTTTTTTTTTTTGGTCTGTGTGTATGCGTGTGTTAGGCACGTGGTAAAGTTGCCGATTAATTCTGGGATCTTAAGTTCATAGTGACTGTAGGGTGAATATCTGTAATGAATAGCTCCCTAACAGTATAATGAAGATGGACAGTACATTTTTGGATGGAGCATCCAGAATGGCATAAAGGCACCTGATAAATAAGGAAGGACTCAGCTGTCACCAAAGATCAAGACTCACCTAAAACTCCACACAGAAGGGATCTCCAACAAGAGATCCTTCTCCAGTGGTGGTGAGACCTTAAATGGGATCTGGGAGAGGTGAAGCCAGACTCCACCCCTTCCAATGACACAGGTGAATCACTTTCACCTGTGCTCCTGGAGCTGACTCTGTGCTCACCTCTGGTTGTCAATCAGTGGTTCAGGCTGTGATTCAGCAGTTCCCATGTAATTGACATTGTTAAACAAACTGTACGATTTAATGAACCTACATGCATTTTCAGAAGAAAGAGATATTCCTGTCTGGCTTAAGTTTGAACTTGTATCACACTGAGCAAAATACATCAAGTCACAAGGTAAAGCATCCTTGCAGGTGCTTGGAGAATACATAAATCATGCTGGTATTTATACACAAAATAATGTATTAAACTCAGAACTGCTAATATTACATTCTTGAAAATTTTGTCAAATGAGACTTTACTATAGACATGATGAGTCAAAAAAATAAGAAAAATAAAAAATAAAAAAAAAGATCCCAACATAACAATTTGAGCTCCCAAGACACAATATTTAGGGGCTCCTCCTCCCAAGTCCTGACAAGCTTTCCCCTGAGCAGGAAGCACAGCAGTGGACGTTGCACAGATGGCAGCCCACCAACCCAGTGCTCCTGGATCAGTTCTGTGCTTAGTGCTTTCATTTGTAAAGAGTTAGAAGGTAAGAACTAAGTGAGCAGCTTAGCTCACACTCATACACTAGCTGGTAAGAAGAGTTGCTCCATAACTAACAGAGTTTCCTATTAAAATCACTATTTCACAGTAAATATAAACTAGAATTTGATTTCTCCCTAGTGCAGCTTTCCTAGATGGGGCTTTCCCACAAGATTGCTTTGCAAAATAATTCTGCTTGCTGGAATTAACCCCAAATTGCCTTTTGCCAGGAGTTCTCCCCTCCTACTGCTTATGCCCCCCTTCCAAAAAAAATTACCAATCATTTTGTATGAATTAATTTGTTTTTTGTTTTACAAACATAGCTACCCATATTAGCAAACAGATGGAAACAAAACACACAGTTCTGCCTAATTTAATCTGAAAGCACTACAAAACCTGAAAAAGCATCTCTCCCCATTACAAACCAGCACAAGATTCCTAGTCAAGTCTGTACCAAACTATTTCTGCAATTAATAAGAAGTGATTTAAGATAGTTGAAATTAGAGTGGTAAAATTACTAATGGAGAACATGCATGATCTCAGTGATCCCAATACACTCTGTGGGACCCTGAATTATCCATCACTGGGGTCATGCTGCAAAACAGATTAAAGAATCTGTATTTAAAGAAAATTCAAAGGAGAACATTTCTTAGAAGTCAACAAAAATCAATAGCATACACCTTCAGTACAATAATTTACAAGAAGTCAGGTCCTTCCAGATTTGAAAGAAAAAGGCTGTGGGTTCTCCCTCCATCTCTCAATCCTACATGATACTAATTCTCTACAGCAAATTTTGCTTTCATACATACAGCATACATCACAGCAAACTACCACAGTACCATGTTACAGTTTGGGGGGGGGGGGGGGGGGAAGTGGGGCTGTGGCATCCTTTGCAGTCTTCTCTATCAGCATTAAGATGTATGTGATGGGCCACCAGTTACTGGCCGGTGCACTTGCTGCCACCCAAGTTGATACCTCTCCAGCACTCAGTTGCATCCAAGCCCAAATATGGATGCAATCCACGGTAGCAGCAATTGTGAGGGAAGGTGAAGGAGGTACTCTACCTACAGAAATCTGAAAGGAAGATGGCAAACTGTGGATGTTAGCTCATGTGTTGTACGAGAACAATGAGGATTTATCTGTGAAGGTAACACCATTAAGATTCAGGACCTAGAGCCTGCTCCTATTGGAATGAACATCATTCTGATAAAAGAAAATTTTGCAATATGATGATCTACGCCAACTGCTAAAACGTATTCAAGACAATGGATAGAAAACCTTGATCACTGTGCACCATGATGTGAAAGAGCTTCATCGCATCTTAGAGAAAGTGAAGAAGGATGGAGAACACCACTGGTGGGTAGCTCTTCTCGGATGGTCCCAACAGCAACTGGAATCTTTAATTTTGTGTTGCATCCATTAGTAATTGTGTCAGGTTTGATTCTGATTTGCTTACTGCTCGTGATTGCATTGTACTTGAAAGTACTATGGATGTCCAGACGTCTGTCTCAGATAGAGAGATGATTAAGTGGAAATGTCACTTATTGCTTTGCTTAAAACTCATATTTAGAATGACAGATTGTGAAGCTGCTTGAATAGAATTATTAGGTAAGATAGAATAGAACTGTTAGGTAGATTGCGAATCGCGATGTAACAGGATAAGGCATACCTGAGAGGACAATAGCATGTATAGGCGCAATGCGGGGATATCGGGATGTACGCGAGTAGTGTCCTCTCAAGGAATAGTTAGCTTATGAATATAGTCATAGAAACAATGATAGTTAACAAGTAACAAGTATGGCTAAGCATTATGCTCATAGACAATAGATAGTTTATAAGGCAGTAGAAGAGAAGAGACCATGTCGGTGTAAGATTGGTGAATTGTGTATGAGCCGATACTAAGGGCTGTCGCCATGGACGCTACCTAGAGTATATAAGGAGGTGTATCAGACAATAAAGTGGGGAACTTTTACCACACCATATTGGTGCAATTCTTTACGTCAGGGTGATCCCAGCATTGAGCTGTTCCCCAGACAAATTCTGCACGGCAACACTCTGCACAGGTCCATTGCTGAAAAAAAACTTCTTGCAACTGTGATGCTACTCCAGTCATTTTAAGGAAAGTTGCTGATCTTTGAATGGAAGAAACACGTCTGGAAAGCTTCCATTTTAGTTTCTTCTTAGTCATCTTTCTTCATATGACAGCCTGCCAGCACCTTCTGTGCATGCTCTGCAAAAGACCAGCCATCAACTATTATGGGGTGTGGAAGGGAACCAATTTTTTAGCTTTTGGCTTTTCCATTGAAACAATCCAATAAAGTGCCCACTGCACAAAACCAGGCTGATTTCGGCAAGGTGATTGATCATGTATCTTACAAAAAACGGAAACTAAGCCTCCCAGATAAGATCCACTAAACAGTTCATTAATACACAATCAAATTGGATAAAAAGTCTAACCTAGACAGATCATAATTGTCTGTCCTATTGGTAATGCAAAAACACAGGGCCAGGAGTTAGCTTCTGCGTTACTCTGATGTAGGACAAATAACCCCCAAGAATAGCACCCAAAACAAATAGTACCAAAGATGGTATATTTTTGGAAGGCACAAGTATATGATATACAGACAATTAGTAAGAAGAGAGTAGCTCACCTTTTATGATGGTTGAGGCTCACAGATAACTCCACTAGGGAGGGATTTCCAACAAGAGATCCTTCCCTGGTGGTGGTCAGCCCTTAAATGGGGTCTTGGGAGAGGTGGAGTCAAACTCCACCCCTTCCAATCACACAGATACATTACCTTCATCTGTGCCCCTGCGGCTGAGTCAGTGTTCACCTTAGGTGATCAATCAGTGGTTCAGGCCATGATTCAACAGTTCCCATACATCTGTCAAAGTTTGTTTGATTGAACTACCACTACACAATGTTAGATGTCTGCATAAAAACAAAAATAAGTTCATATGTATTAACAAGACAACATATTTCAGAAGTGTAAACAACACGGTTGTTTTCTGAATGTGGTAGCTTACAGCATTTCTCAGTACATCTGGGAAAGTTTTGTCATAAATTCACTTTAACAAAGTAAGACATATCTGAGATAAAACATGTTGAACATACATACCATCATTGCACAATAAAAAAAAAAAAAATCACATTCATGTAATTGAAGACAACTAACATTCATATGACTAGATTCCTTAAGGAAGTCTCAGCACAGTGAATTCACTATGTTTTCTGACAAAAAAGGGAATCACAGATGACTTCTCTATCCTTTTTGCTCCTCTTCCTCTGTATTTCCATTTTATCCATGAATACTAGATATCCATTTGTCTATCTGACAAAATGATAACATATATCTTCTAATTCTGATTGTCTATTAGTATTAATGATGCAAACTTAATTTTGTTATCTTTCTTATATGCAAATCAGAAGGTGCCATGGAGCATACATGGGTGGTAGTCTTCCATGGATTGAACTCTATCCAGGTTACCACTAGTGGGAGCTTGGCCTTTCTTCTTCCACTCCAACAGCTACACAGTCAGATAAGGTCATGAATACATAGCATTACCAGAGTTTTGAAAGAAATACCTCCTACTTTTGTCGCTGTTACCATTTATAACCATAGCACCTTAAAGTTCACATGTTCTTCCACATTTAAAGTCTATGAAACAGCAGTTAGTATTGTCTTCAGCAAAATTTCAGCAAACAGTAAATGTCAGGACAAAGCCTCCGGCACAGGCTATGCCAACTAAGTCTGACATTAAGCATATTGAAATATATTTCCTTATATAAAAATAGATAACTATATTTATATATAAAGTATTATTTTCAGATCCCTTTATTTATTCTCTCTAATTTTAGATTGATTAAGCTAACAAGGGTTCTGTTTTCATGCCTTTGTTTTTAGTTTGTGCAATGGCTTTGTGTTACTGCCAAACTGTCACTTCCTTAATCCCTTCATACTTTTTTACCAAGAGATGAACAATACCTATCTATCTCACAGAACTATTATGGGAAAAGATATGGCAATGCTTATGAAGTCTTCAGATACTACAGTAAACCTTAGCTACAATTCCTGTTTATGAATTCTATGTAGCCAGGCTGATGACCATGAGACTACTGAGGAGTTCCCTTAGAGTGGAATTTGCCCTTAAGCAACTTTTCCTCTGAGATGATGCAATTTATGCTATGCAACTGCCATTTCAGAAAGAAAAAAGCACAAACACCTTTGCTTCTAATCTGAAAGTGTATCAGAAATAGAAGCTACTGGGAGAAGCTTAAATTCAAAGCAGAATCTAACCTTAGTTTTTAAGCAATGTTTTTGAGACTTTTAAATTTCCAAAAGTGAAAATGGAAGCCAAAAAATGACTCAAGTGTCTTCACTCTTGCAATAACTCACTTGTGTAGCTTATTTTCTTCCTCCAAAATTCAATAATCAATTCTCAGAGATCCATTTCCCAACCCTGTCATTCCAGTAAAGTTTGCAACACTTGTTTTAAAGTAGATTTTCTCCTTCAGGACTGTTATAGAAAGACCACAAAACAACTGAAATTTTTGTTGCTTTTCCATAATCTCAATGAATATTAACAAAGGGTGAAGGACAAGTAGATAAATAATTTTTTAACACTTCTCCAGAGAATTTGCTCCTGCAACTTGTCCTGCTGTCAAGTCATTTCTTGGAATGCATACTGACACCTGGAAAATACATGGAATATGGTCTCTATTCCCATTTGTTTATTCTTTGTCTCAATAATATTTCTTTGACAGTGTGTCATGGTTTTATGGTTTTTGTTATATTATTGATATTCCACATCATAACATCATGTAGTGTATTGGGAGTTAAAGAGTTTATGCTCCAGCTCCGTGGATCATTGATAGTTCTGGGTATACCTGCCTCAGAAGAGAAGAACTACATTCCCCAGAGGACTGTGCAATGCTTTGTATTTTTACGTGTTTCTGCTCAGAGGGAAAGATAAAAACTGTCTGCAGTCACGGGATCCCTTCCCTTTGGGATCAAGCTCAGCAGTGGATGTTTGTTGCAGCTGTCTGCCTTCAGCGTTAGCGTCAGGCCTTCGGTTTATCAGACACTCTCTCTTGCTCATTTTATTTGATTTATTAGCCTCAATTCCAATTATATTGTATTATATTGTGTTATTTTGCTTTCTGATATCTTATTTAGTAAATTAGCTTTCCTCCGCAGATCACTGCCTCTGTTTTGTTCCTAGGCCCATCTCCCATCTCCCTTTCCCCCTTCCCCTTTCCCAGGATGTGGGTCCAGGAAACTGTCATGGAACCGGGCTGAACCAAGCCCGTAAACCTTGACACAGTGAAAGCTGCAAGATTTGAAGTTAACTGTTTTGTTGCTTTACTTTATGTAGCTTCATACTTCCCTACAAAGTATTGTAATGCTTTTAAATGCACATAGAAAGGTATGACCAAGACACTGTGCGACAAAATCATACACTGAAAACAAATCATAGATAATATATGTAACTACACATTGTGTATGTAGGTTGCTCTGGAAGTGACACCTACTATTTATGGAAACTAAAACAGATACAGAGAACAATAGCACTGTTTGACGGAGCATATTTTCAGCTACAAAGCGCTGTTTTTCAACACTCACCATTTTCTACAGTTATGAAAAAGAGTCTGCATGCCACACTAGAAAAATCTGCACTAGCAGAGGTGACCCACTGCCACTGTTGTAATTACCGAGATGTGCTAACCACCCCTCAGTGTGTTCACATCCACTGTATGGTCTTCATAAATGTTCAGCAATGTTGATGAACATCCATGGGTGCCTTTTTTTTTTTCTGGCATAACGGAATTCACTGACATACTTTTGTTTCATACACACTTCTGTGTCAGACACCATTCAGTCAGACTGTCCCTCTGCTGCCCTTTGTCACATGGCAACAAAATGTAATGCAACACTGGCAGGAATATTCAGCCTTTATTGCTAATCCCACTAATATCTGCCTCTGAATTTATGGGTCAACATCATAACAGAAGGGACATTACTTTTGGAGCCTTTGTGGATTAAAGAAAATAATAATAATGTTTATTAGTATTGAATCTCAAGCACTTCAACATCACTGCCTGATTTCAACTGTCATTAAAACATCCTCTTTGCAGTTGCAAAGGCAGTGACAGACCTAATGTACAGGTACATAGTATTTTTTCCAGAGAATCCAACTTGCATATAGTACAGAGAAAAAAACAGCTTTTTCCTTCCCTTGCTTGGCACTTACTGTACAATCTGTATTTCCAGAGCAGAAGCATACTCTCGCAGGCAGCACTGAGCTGTCTCCACCATAAAATCATTCCTTCTTTTCCTACAATAAGACATGCTGACTGCTTGGAAGGAGGGAGAAGGCTGCAAGCAACAGTGCTGTGCATGCAGCCTTAAGTGTACACAGTAGTTCTGAGCTTTTCACCTTGTCACCTTCATAATATTCTTTTCAAGCAGCAGAGGGGTCTTTTTGCTGTTGAAGTGAAACAAAACACTGTTTCCGCATGTAGAATTATCTAAACATTCTGTCTCAGACCCACTAACCTGAGCTATGCAGGTGTAACATCTAGTTTTCCATCCTCAGTGAGGACTAACAGAGAAAAGAAATAAGATGCTTTCCAGTGGGCTTTAGAGACTTCTATTCACAGCAAAGAACTCAGTGTGAAGAATACTGGGTTCCATGTCAGATCCATGTGAACCTACAGGCAGGAGCCCTCTGTGCCTTCCCTGCAAAAATGACTCCTTTTGCACTGTTTCTTTTAACTTGTCCTGTTACTGACCTAATTCTAACTCCATCTTCTGTTTCCTTCTTACCTCCTTTTATTCACATCACCACTTATATTAACTCACTCAAATTTCAAAATTTCTCTTTACGTTTACTTTTTATCGTAGTTTCATTCCCCTTGCAGGTTGCTCAGTAACATCCTGTTTTATGCCACTGTCAACACAATGCCTCCAGTCACTTTCAGTAATATCCAGGTCTCCCAGTGTTCCAAAACTGTGTATGGAAGACTCACTTCTTCTACTTACTTTTAAAAACCATTCAGAAAGCTACATTTTTAAGCAGACCAGGAAAAATCTATTGAAGGGTGAGAAGGTGGGGATAACATTTAGAACTTAGGTTAGAGTGAGAAAGTCAAGCAAATATTTCAGTACTAAAAGAAATAAGGAACTCTTCCAGCTCACCCTCTTGTGAACTCCTGGCTTTAGCCATACTGTTCACTCATATTCATCAGACACAGTAATGACTTATATTTACCTCAAACAATTCAAGATGACCTGAAAGCACGACTGGAATAACCAAGGACTAACTAAATTCCACTGTTTTTAATCTGTACCAAATTTATACTCTGCTGATCATCACTATTAATTTTAATACCAGTTCTGGCATTGCTACAAACCTTTGAGCATCAGAATTATTTCCAGGAATTTCTTTGCTTAACCCCCTCATAATAGAGCTGTGTAAGCATGGTGCAACAGTTCCAATCAAAATCAGTGTTGTCTGGAAATAAACTAATAAAACTGGATGTGAATATAAAAATCTAGAATCTGTTCTTAATGTTTAATTCATGTTTAATGAGGATGCTCAGCACATTTGAATTTGGAACATTTTGTACTCTTCAAGCTCAAATTGTAGTCATGGAACATCACTGCAGCCAATGAAATCTCAGCCTAATTAAACACCCTTCAAGATCAGGATTTAAATGCTTTGATAAAAAAAAAAGAATAACAATCTTCCCAAGACAGGAAAAATGAAAACGCTGCTGTTTTTTTATATGGAAAGACTTCCCTAACACAATAGGATAGATATCTGAAAAGCAGGGACCAATCTGATAACTTAATTTGTAGTTAAGTACAGTAGTATTTACAAATTTTTAATAAAAGTAGAACTTATAACTCAAAAATTGAATATCAAATCTTTCCCTTTTAAAACCTGTGAAGCACCTTTCCTCCCACATGGACCTTGAGTCATGCAACTCACCAAATTTTACTACATATGATAACATTTACTTGGACTCATACCATTAGAAACTTGTAATGTTTTTAGTTTTTGAGCACAGAATTACATCTGGAGATGATGGTACATCTGATATTCCATATCAAGGAAAAATTTAGATGAATTTTAGGTAATAAAACCATAGCTTGTATTTCAGACCTTGAGAGTATTCAAATTAACCTAATGCAGAGAAATCATGCCACACTTTTCAAAATATGACCTTCCTCTCATAAGACCATCCATCAAGAAGCAGAGCTCCTAAGTGGATCTAGTCATATATTTCATGCTGGCCTGAAGCCAACACTATTGTGCCAGCTGAACATAACTACAACCAAGTTAACTGCAGTATTTCAAATATTAACTTTTTTTTTAAGGCAAAATGATTTCTTAGTCTTCTTGAAAACACAAGCGTAGGATAAGTATCAAGCATTGTCTGCTTTTGTTTCCTTGAAGCTATCTTGTAATACTGTGGATGAAATGCACAACAGGCAAGGATGGGAACAACAGTCTGTAACTATATAACAAAAAAAGCTTTCTTTGTTTTTTGGGGAGTAGAATGATGAAAAATGTCTAACAAGACAAGACACTGATTTGGCGGGGTATTCAGTCAGTGATTTGTAGAGTTCTTCCTAACCTACAGCTTAACATTAGCTGTCTCCAGACCCAAAACAGTGACTACATTTTTATGAACTTCATTTTCATTCATTTTCATTGACTACTCAGATAAAAAGGAGAGCACATTCAGTGCCTGTTGAATCTTGCCTGAAGTACATGCTATAAACAGCTGATGCAGATTACTATTATATTTCCTGTTCTTTTGCATCCACACACAAGGGAATATGTTCCTTGAAAAAGTAATACTGTTGATAAAAAGTATGCAGCTAAGGCTTTATCTGGGATGGCAGACTTTTGGTAAGCTCATTTTTGTGATCCCTTATCATGGATGAAGTTCTACATAAGCTCACTATGGTTACTTTGTAGTGTGTACATATATATGTGTATATAAATAATATATATAAAATGTAACACTATTTGTTCAGCAGTTACCATGGAAGACTTTCAAAAGTGTTGTAAAGTTTTACCTAAGGGATCGCTAAGACCACTGAAAGGAGATGCAATTATATAATGCAGTATGCTCTTCCACTCTTGTGCCTACCCCAAGAAATAAAAACACTGCAAGAATAGCACCTACTGATATCACCACTCACTGATATCAACCTCTGGCTCTTATTCAGATCCCCAAGATGAAAAGCCCCTTCTGTATAAAAGGATTTTAGGTAGTCTACTGTGAGAAGTTTTACCCTTCTTACACAAAAATTGCAAAATGCAGCTCAGAAACTGCACTGTCCCTGCAGCCAATTTTTTTCCTCTAACTTTTCCTCTAATTTGGGAAGGATTAATCCTTTTGATAACTTTCACATCATTGCCTATACTTTATTACAACCCTAGTAAGAACTTAAGTCTTGCTAAGCAGCAAGAGGAGAAAACTCCATTTCATCTCCAACATCTGTTACTGTCAATGACTTAGAAAAGAAGGAACAAAATATTTTTTTATATAAAGATCTCTACAGTTATTGCATACATTGTGTACAATGTATAAAAAATTCCAGCTCCCTAAATAACTAAAATATGTTTAAATCTATCTCCAAATTATTTTCTCATGAACTATAATAATTTCAATTCTATCTGAGAATCACTGTAGTTTTCAAAGAAAACATTTTTTCAGCGCTGTGGGTCAGCAATCCCAAGGAAGATTTTCACCACGACTCAAAGTTTTCATTCGTCAGCAGAGCTGTTGTGATTAACCAAAAAAATAACCTTGATTAAAATGTGATGATGGTTACTTTGTGAGCAACAGAAGCCTACTAGTTTATCTGTTCAGAACCAATCCTTATGTGAAGAATGTTTATGTCTGGGCTTTCTTGCAATCCTTTACTTGCTAACAAAGTATTCATTTAAAGCTGATACTGTATTCTTTTTCAGAACAGTAAAGCCACTGGGCTGACTACTCACACAACACAAACCAGCTCCCTGTATTAAAGCCTCTCTTCCTGGAAGCCTTCCAACTCGCATAGAGGGAAGCTGGTTAAGTCTGCTTCAACAGACTTAACAGTTTACACTTCCCCAACACAAACTGAAGTTGGAGTGAAGCCTAATATAGCAGAAGCAAAAACACAGAAAAGAAATATTGAACAAAGACAATGTCAGAGCATTCAGAACTTCCAGTTTACCACTCTAGCCCACAATTGGGTCATTTAAACCTCTACCCTGTTTTATATAGCAGAATTTGGGAAATTTACCTCATTAACTTGCTTTTTGTCTAAGTGAAAAACTTGACCAGAGCTTGTTGAGGCAATTTCTTCATAGACTTTGTAACCAATATGATCCCTGTCATCACAGTCTCCAGTGAGAACAAATACTACCTGTATTAAAAAACAAAAACAACAACAAATAAGCATCCAAGTTGTTTGGGATGCAGTGCAAACTTTTTCATGAATACATTTGAAAGCTACCCTGAAGGCCTGACATCAGAAGTGCATCACTTGGCATGGGTTCATATCATGTGAATAACTGGACATCCCAGAAAACTTGTCTCAAAACAACATTAGAATATAACTGATATGCTGACCAAGCAAAAATACAAACTCCATTTGCATTACTTTATCCACAACATTAAAATAAATGTTCCTTCAAGTTTTTATTAATCAGATCAAATATCTCAATTTAAAAAATAAAGTTTTTAGAATGGCATTATTCCTTTTGTAGAAACAAATTTCACTGGCATTCACATAGTAAAATTTTACCCTTTAGTATGGAGAAATCACAGCACTAAAGACAAGCCAGCTTAGAATGAAAACCCCCAATGTACCTGTGACTGCTTCTGTTGAATGAGCTGAAGTACTTCATGGGTAAGTCTATAGTCTTTAGATCGCGCATCAGTAAATACATAGATGAAAGAACCAGGAAGAGAGATTTCTAGAGCAATCTTAATTGCCCCAATGCTCATCTCTGGACAGTCTCCACCACCCTGTTTACAATCAGAAGGAGGAAAAAAAAAACTCTAAGGAAAAGAACATACCAAATAAATTATTTTCTCTTGGAACACTTGAAACAGACACTTTCTCATCTTATGTCCTTTTATTCACTTATTTTTTTTCCCCAAAGTATTGTATATTTTCTGCAAAGTGTCACAAACTCACACTTGAGCAACACCAAGAAGAATTACTTAGGGAAACTGAAGTTGCAGGAGAAAACTTAGTTGGCTCTGAAATTGGTCAGTGTCATGGTCACCCTTATCTCCCCTAAGACAGACGTGTAAGTTAGCTCCAGCTCCTGTGCCAGACCCATTTCTTCACTCACACTTTCCCTTACTGTTTGACAGTGCAATGGCTTCGGCAGCATGCAGCAGTCACAGGAAGTGACAGCCACACATATGGAAGCGACCTCAGCCATGCAGGACTGCTCTCCAGGAGAGTACTTGGTTGCCAGGATGACAAGAACTTGCCCTGGACTTCCCATTGTATGGCAGGCAGTGTGAGGAGCTCGGCAGAGGGCACAGATGATGCGTTTCCCAGTGACCTCTGCTGATACAGACAGCTGCACAGCTGGAGATTTTTCAGGCCATTTAGATAAAGGGCTTCCAAATATGACTATAGAAATTGACCTTTTCAGAAATTAAGAATTATTCTTGTTCACATATATAACAATCCATTTCACATATCAAATACAGAACATTCTGAACGGCTGAACATGAACTGTAAAACCCAGCCCTGTGATCAGCAACAGATCTCTGCATTTTCATGATTATTATTAAAGAAAAAACTTTTATATTTAATCAACATACCTTCACACATGCACACAACTCCACAGCAGTCTTGGAAGGAAGGATCAAAAAGATACTTGGTGCATCTGTTTGTTAGTCCATCAGGGCAATCAGAAACTGGTTTGAAGTTGAACATTCACATGCCAGGGAAAAAAAGGCCCTGCCTCCCACAGTCCCCCAGTCCTCCAGAACTTCAGCTGACCTGAACCAAATCTTCATATCAGTAACAACTTTTCAACTCCTGCAACTCTGATTCAATTTCAAAACAAGAGTATTTCAAACTTCTCATCCACGTAGGAAATAGTTACTTGGCTATTTCTGTAAGTAGTCTTACTTTAATAGGAAAGATAAGTAGTAGACTCTGGAGTGCATGAAACTCAAGAGATGATTCTCCAACATTTTTGACATGTCCGAACTTCATCATTGCAATGCCTGTACAATCCTAAGGGATGAAACAATATACCCCAAATGATTCCATACTCAGCACTGGTGAGGCTGAGTATGAACACAGTACTGTGTTCAGTTTTGGGCCCCTCACTACAAGAAAGACTTCAAGGCTGTGGAGCATGTCCAGAGAAGGGCAACAAAACTGGTGAGGGATTTAGAGCTCAAGTCTTATGAGGAGCAGCTGAATTAGTCTGGAGAATAGGAATAGATCTTATTGCTCTGTACAACTCCCTGAAAGGTGGTTGTGGCAAGGTGGAAGTTGTCCTCTTCTCCCCCTTACCTAGAAATAGGACTAGAGCAACAGCCTCAATTTGTTCCAGGGGAGGTTAAGGTTGGACATTCAGAAGAATTTCTTCTCTGAAAGAGAAGCCGGGCACTGGAATGGACTGCCCAGGGAGATGATAAAGTCACCGTTCCGGGAGGTATGCAAGAAATGTTTAGAAGTTGTACTAAGGGACATGGTTTAGTGGGGAAATGATGGTAGGTCTCATTCTGAGATTTTTCTTAATATCTGCAAAGCAAATGTAATCTTCAGCAAAAGAATCTGCCAATTAAAGCTTTAATTTGTAGGCAAAGTCAAGATAATAACTAATTTCTACAACCACCTTCTAAGTATATCTCTATTCCTACTTCTACAACATTTTTTCATGAATATTCTGAGTGTTTTATATGGCATCTGCTTTCTACATCTCATAGGAAAAACACTGCCAAGTTGGATGGTTATTCTGAGAATAAGCATAAACACTTTGTTTTCATAATATAGAAGTTCCAAAAGGCAGCTACAGAGAGCTACTGAACAAAAACATATCGCTTTTTTTTTTTTTTTTTTTAAGAAAAATATATTGTGCCTTCATTTCCAAATTCCAATAAAATATGGTTACCTTGTGAAGCTTTCTGGAAAACCGAGATGACTAAAGTTTCATTTTTAACTCATTTTGGATAGGCATGCAGAAATGTAGGTTGTTAGCTCAGCTCATCTGTCCTATTCCACTTCTTAGGTCTGAATGCAGCATTGATATAACTATTTAAGTGGCATTGTGACCACTTAGAAAACAGAAATGTTAGTATCTAACTGAAAAGAATTATCAACAATTCTTAGGAAAGACTAGTTTGAGTAATCTGTTATTTTCATACTCAGGAGTACTCAAACAAGTCCTTTTCATAATCCCTATGCAACTATCTCAGCATGTGTATCATGGGATCATGCAGCAATCTATATACTTAAAGATTTTGATACAGGCAAGGTTTAAATTTATTGCTTAAGCAATAAGGTCTCATCGTAGAAACTGCATTTAACATGGAAATACATTAAAAGTTTGATTTTCTCTTAAAATAGGAAAAATACATGGAAACAGTACTGTTCAAGTTACTGTCACACTGTTCTTTAGAATAGCTAATTACACAGGTAATAATGTATCAACTCACCCCAAATCAAAGAAATATTTTCTTGACTAATTTGAATGTAAAAAGAACAGGACTTAGTTTCTTCAGAGAGATGCATACAGAGTGTACATATCTGTATTGTCAAATACCAACCAAAAGCCCCTGTCTAATGCTATGTCCAAACACTCCAATTGTTCTGTAACCAGAATATTTTTGTTGCAAAGATTTGCATTTGTCCTGGTACCCAAGAAGTTTTGGAGTATTCTAGACAGCATATTTCTGTCCAAGATGCTTTATACATACATAAGACTCTTTCAAGTAATTAAACTTCATATTATTTTTAGCTTTATTCATTAACAAGAATATTTATTCTACAGGTCTTACTGAGAAGATTTTATCTCAAAGTTTCCACTACTTTTACAATATTCAGTCTTTTCACTGCCTTTCTAGGAAAAATACCTGTAATGAACTTTATGGAAGCGTTCATATTTTGTGGAAGAACTGCTGCAAGATATCCTATCAGTCCTTATCTAACCACTTCAATTTATTTTGTCCCTTCACCAATATAATGGACTACAGTAAATCAATTTTAATTCAGCTGAACAAACACATCTTGAGAAAAATACTGAAATATGCAGTCACTGAGGATTAAAAACAAAAATCTTTAGAAGTCACTATCTAATGAATTTAACAACTTTCTAGCAAATGAAGAGTTTTAGATTCCTGAAAGCTTCATTTGGAACATATCTTCTTTCAAAATTGTTAAAATTATTTTCCAGGATAGCTAAAGATGGGAACAATTTCTAATATCCCTATAAAAGAGCAAAAAAACCACCAATATAGCTGGCATTTTCCTTGAATATTTAATATTGTTTTATCAGAATTTCAATCTTTCTCACAATTTTTAAACTATTAATTCCACCCTAACTAGTTGTTTGGCTTCCAAACAACCTTAAACCATTTAAACAACTTATAAAACACTGTCCTTAAAGTCAGAAGCCTGTCCAGCAGTATTATCTCAGACAATGCTTGCCTGAAAAAGGACAGCAACAGTACTTTCAGTAAAGCTAACTCCACTCCAATACTTCTCTTTCCTTCCAGCACCTGATCCAGATCTCATTTTCATTTGCATCTCATTCTCACACACAAAAAAAAAAAAAATTTCAAGGGAGACATACTAAGCTGGTTCATCATCTATCATTTCTCTCCTGAGACCAGGGTACCTGAGTCATCCTGCTACTTTTGAATCATTAAGTGCTTGTTAACACAGGGCAGTGAAGAAAGTGCATATGTTGACCTGACAGGTCTTAAGAGTCACTTTGTACATGAACTAGTTAATTAGACCTAAGAAAATAATTTACGGGAAACAGTAAAACAGTTCATAAAAGTGTCTGTGTGCAAGTGGCAGAGCTAATAAAATTTAAAATAACTATTATTTCTCATGTTATCAATCAATGAGCAAAGTATCCGTATAATGATGTAAACTAATACAAAAGTAATTAACTATAACCATAAATTTAGATAAGCAGAGAACAGGAAGATGATAGCTTGTGCACCTATAATCAAAAGAAGCATTACGGCAGAAACACTAACAAGAAAGGAATGATTATAGCAAGGAAATCAGGGCCTGTTCCTAGAACTACATAGAGAATGAACAAGTCACTCACCTGAACATAAAGCTCTCTGAGTTCAAACTGAAATTTCTTGGGATCTGTGGTTATTGTCACTGGACCAATTTCTGTGATGGAAAAAAAACAAATGCAGTATGAGAAAGACAGAATGCAATCAAGAGAATTTCAGCTGAAGAGATAATGATTTTTCAGATTGATAAACTCTAGAAAAAAAAAAACATCAAAGCATGAAAAAAAGAAAGGAGGACTCAAGAAAAAATTCAGCACTGAGATCTATGGTTCCAAACATAATGACTCCAACGTTATCCAAGCATTATCAGCTTCTGAGTGTGTATGGGAACTGTTGAATCACGGCCTGAACCACTGATTGATCACCTGAGGCAAGCCCTGAGTCAGCTGCAGGGGCACAACTGAGTGTGATTGGAAGGGGTGGAGTTTGACTCCACCTCTCCCAAGACCCCATTTAAGGGCTGACCACCAGTGGGGAAGGATCTCTTGTTGGAGATCCCTCCCTGGTGGAGTTATCGGTGAGCCCCAACCATCATCAAGGTGAGCCAATCTCTTTTGCTATTTATTTGTATACCATCTACTTAAAGCCTACCAAAAATATACCATCCTTTTGCACTAACTTGCTTGAAGTGCTTTCCTTGGGGTTATTTGCCCTACAACTGGCGAGCCAGGCAGGCTTAAAAAGATATATATATACTTATACAATAACTAACCATGTCTTTCATTTGGAACCTTTTCAAATGGGGCAAGGGGGAGAACGTTATTCCCTTAGACCAAACAATTCCTGGTCAAATTCCAGGATTTATAGGGTCACCCTATTATGGTCTTGCCACTGTTATTGAAAAATGGGGACCCCTGCGGGTTACAGGCAGTGTTTCTCCTTCTCCGGCCCGGCTGACGGATTATTTTCATGGCCTAGATAAGGATATACTAGTTACAAAAGAACGTCAGCTAGCCGCTTCTGCAGTGGCTTGGCCTCTAATAATGGCTTTACATAAATTAGATGTAACAAATACAAACATAGAATCTGAAAATCAGTTATTAAGAGAGCAGATTAAGAAATTAGAACAACAGTTGGCCACGTTAGTAGCAAAAAAGCCTGGACTAGATGTGCCAACAAGATAAATACGTACCGTATCAGTGGAGGACACCCAGGTCCCTGAAGTAGCGGACCTGGATGTTTCAGAAGCCAAGATCTCTAAATCGGATCTCGAAGCTCCATCTATGGAGGATCCGTTTGAGATCCGACCAATCATAACTCAAAAAACAAAGAAAGTGCAAGATAGACCAGCGGGGGTGCCTCCTGACCAATGGCCCCCTGCTGAAACATGCTTGCACGTGACAGCTCGCCCGTATACGGCAAATGAGTTGATGGACCTAGTACAACGGTTCCATCAAAAACCAAGAGAAAGCGTACCATCATGGCTCCTGAGGTTATGGGATGCAGGAGCTGAAAGCGTGTTAGTCAGTGGGACAGAGATGTCAAAACTAGCATCTATAACTATGCACCCAGCCCTGAGGCAAAAATTATATGCCGCCATCCATTACACTAATGAAAATCATTCTATTATAGATTGGTTGATGGCAGCATGCTGCCTAGCGTGGCCTAACAAATCTGACATTCCACTCAATACCGGTTTATGGTCCTCTATGGAGGACCTCCAAACATACATCCGGGAACTGGGTATGAGAGAGGCCATGTATTCAGAAAACTTCGAAAGCCCGGATACAGAAAAAATTACAGCAGGTATGCGAGACCTAATACTACAGCAAGCCCCCTCTCACCTTTATGGGACTTTGGTCTCCATACTAAACCCCTTGTTGGCTTCGGAGGCTATTGTCCAACAGGCAGCCCAGATGGTGGCAGACCTTGGGGAAACGGAGCGCATAAGAACTAGGTGCAATATCCGTATGATAGAAGAAGCTGAGGCATTCCTGATTAAAACTAGGAAGCCTGTCCCACGGATACCCTGATCGGGCCCCATACGGGTATCCCGGAAGACTATGTTTAATGATCTTATACAGGCCGGGGTTGCCTTTGCTAAAATCGATGGGCAACCCAACCATGTTTTGTTACAGCTCTGGAAACAACTTAGAAATGATCAAAAATTTCAGAGTACTCCCAGAAAATCGGGAGTACGAATAATACAGGCAGCACCAACAACAACCTGGAATTTGGCTGACTTTATAGTTGCAGATAGAAGAAAGAAACATCCACACGTGTCACGAGCTACAGTGCCTGAACCACCTGTGGTAAAAGACTTAGACCTAGCGAACTTCATGGAGTGATGAAGGACTATGGTCCCCTTAGGGCCTCCAGATGTGACCGGAGGCCCTATGTAGAATTAGAGATATTTTGGACAGATAGGAATATTCAAAAGGTGATGGCTCTAGTAAACACTGGTGCGGAAACATCAATTATATATGGAGACCCAACAAAGTTTAAGGGCAATAGAGTGATGATTGGTGGGTTTGGGGGACAGACCATTCCGGTCACCCAAACATGGCTGAAATTGGGGGTTGGGCGTCTTCCACCTCGGGAGTATAAAGTGTCAATTGCCCCAATTCCAGAATACGTCTTGGGCATAGACATTTTATGGGGTCTGGCTCTCCAGACAACTGTGGGAGAATTCAGACTTCGACAGAGGTACATTAGTGTCCGGGCAATACAGACAGCCATGCGAAACATGAGCCCATTTGTTTGCCGAAACCATGCCGGATTACTAATGTAAGACAGTATAGACTCCCGGGGGGGCAGGAAGAAATATCAAAAACGGTGCAGGAACTAGAAAAAGTAGGCGTTATAAGACCTGCACATAGTCCATATAATTCCCCCATGTGGCCAGTGCGGAAGTCGGGTGGAACACGGAGAATGACAGTAGATTATAGGGAATTAAATAAGGTCACGCCGCCCAGCCATGCGGCCGTACCCAATATTGCTTCCCTAATGGACACACTGAGTAGGGAAATCAAGACCTACCATTGTGTCCTGGATTTGGCAAATGCATTTTTTAGTATTCCGATAGCCAAAGAATCGCAAGATCAATTTGCATTTACATGGGGAGGCAGGCAGTGGACCTTTCAGGTCCTGCCACAGGGGTACGTGCATTCACCAACATACTGTCATAACTTGGTGGCGCGTGACCTAGCTAATTGGAGGAAACCTAATAACGTCAACCTATATCACTACATTGATGATCTCCTGTTAACATCCGACACACTGGAAGCAGTAGGAGAGGCGACAGATTCATTAACTGCCTACCTAGGTGAAAGAGGATGGGCTATCAATCCTCAAAAGGTGCAAGGTCCAGGCCTGTCCGTAAAATTTCTGGGGGTAGTCTGGTCAGGAAAGACCAAAGTGCTACCCAGTGCCATCATAGATAAGGTTCAGGCATTTCCAGTCCCTACAACACCAAAGCAGCTGCAGGAATTTCTAGGTATACTGGGATACTGGCGTTCCTTTATACCTCATTTGGCGCAGCTGCTGAGACCTTTGTATAGACTCACAAAAAAGGGCCAATCATGGGACTGGGGGAGAACAGAACAGGATGCTTTCCAGCAGGCAAAACAGGCGGTGAAACAAGCCCAGGCATTGGGTATATTCGATCCTACCCTCCCAGCTGAATTAGATGTTCATGTTACTCAGGATGGTTTTGGCTGGGGCCTGTGGCAACGTCAGAGTTCTGTTCGGACTCCCATTGGATTTTGGTCTCAGGTCTGGCATGGAACAGAAGAAAGATATAGTATGACTGAAAAACAGCTATTGGTTGCCTATACTGCATTGCAAGTGGTAGAGCCAATAACCCATATGGCTGAAGTCGTAGTTAAGACCACTCTTCCAATTCAGGGGTGGGTAAGAGATCTGACCCGCCTTCCTAAGACAGGGGTGGCCCAAGCACAGACGGTGGCACGATGGGTCGCCTATCTCAGCCAGAGGAGTAGTCAGTCTTCCTCACCATTGAAAGAAGAACTCCAAAAGATTCTAGGCCCAGTGACGTATCACAGTGATGCACCAAAACAAACCTTGGTTGCTCCGCCACAGAAGAGTCCCGTCCAGGAAGGAAAATATCCCACTCCTGAAGATGCCTGGTACACGGATGGGTCCAGCAAGGGCAACCCAAGTAAGTGGAGAGCAGTAGCATACCATCCTGCCACAGACACAATATGGTTTGAAGAGGGGGATGGTCAAAGCAGCCAGTGGGCAGAGCTGCGGGCCGTGTGGATGGTTATAACCAAAGAACCTGGTGACGGTATCCTGAATATCTGCACAGATAGTTGGGCTGTGTACCGGGGGCTCACTCTTTGGATCACACAGTGGGCTACCCAGGACTGGACTATCCACTCCTGACCGATCTGGGGCAAAGATATGTGGTTAGACATATGGAATACAGTTAAACACAGAACTGTACGTGTCTACCATGTTTCTGGTCACCGACCCCTACAGTCACCAGGAAATGATGAAGCTGACACGCTGGCCCGAGTTAGATGGGTTGAGAACTCACCATCTGAGAACATTGCCTACTGGTTACATCGAAAGCTGTGGCATGCTGGACAGAAGACCATGTGGGCAGCTGCCAAAGCATGGGGACTGCCCGTACAATTATCAGACGTAGCTCAAGCATGCAGAGACTGTGATGCCTGCTCCAGAATGAGACCGAGGTCGTTGCCTGAAACTACAGCCCATCTTGCTAGAGGACACGATCCTCTACAGCGATGGCAGGTTGATTATATTGGGCCCCTCCCTCGGTCTGAGGGGGCGAGATATGCCCTAACCTGTGCTGACACCGCGAGTGGGCTAATGCAGGCCTATCCAGTACCAGAAGCCAACCAGGCATATACTATCAAGGCGCTCACAAGATTGATGGCTGCCTATGGGACACCACAAGTCATTGAGAGCGGCCAAGGGACTCATTTCACGGGTGCAATGATACAACGCTGGGCAGAAGAGAACAATATTGAGTGGCGATTCCACCTGCCATACAATCCAACGGGGGCAGGCCTTATTGAGCGTTATAATGGCATTCTCAAGGCTGCCCTGAAGACAGACTCTCAGTCTCTGCAGGGGTGGATGAAGAGACTCCACGAAACCCTTCTAGATCTGAATGAAAGACCTAGACATGGCAGACCCAGTGCCTTGAAAATGTTGCAAACGACATGGGCCTCCCCACTTAGGATCCAAATTACAGGTACAGATAATGAGGTAAGACCTCAGACTGGCCGTGAGAACAATCTTCTGCTCCCTGCCCCTGAGAACCTAAAACCAGGCACCAATAAAATAAGATGGCCTTGGAAGGTGCAGGTAGGACCACAATGGTGTGGCCTACTTGCACCTTGGGGGAGATTGTTGGAGGTGGGGGGTTCGGTAGTCCCTCTGGTAATTGGTACATGGCCTACTGATATTCTGGTCAACACTCCAGTCTTTATTCCTAAAGGAACCCCTATCATGTCTCTGTGGCAGATCAGGACGCCCCCTCTAGTGCCTGATCTAATCGTGCAGCCACAGACATCGGGCCGAAAAGTTTGGTACAGGCGGCCAGGGCATGCCCCTGTACAAGCTGAAGTGTTGACCCAAGACAGGAATACGGCCTGTATCTTACCCTGGAGGGTGGACCTCCCCCTCTTGGTACCTTTGAAACATCTATATTACTCCCCGTGAGTCTATGAGTCACCGGAGGGAACCAAATGATGCTGCAGAGTTCCAGAGTTGCTATAAGATCATGTGCAACATCCGGTGATGGCCTACCTGGGACTGATGAAGAGTAGGACGGACCTGCACAACATGACCGCGTGCTTCCAGTAGGCACCACCGAGCACTGGCCCAAGGAAGAACACGAGCTGTACGCTGATCATCACTCATCCCAGATTACATCGATACACATCGCGACAGGTTATTATGTAAAACGTCGCGGTATATTGGGTCTCTGTATTAAGGAGGGCTCAACCTATAATTACTTAAGCAGTGGTTCATGTCGTGAAGGGGTGGAGTGTATGGGAACTGTTGAATCACACCCTGAACCACTGATTGATCACCTGAGGCAAGCCCTGAGTCAGCTGCAGGGGCACAAGTGAGTGTGATTGGAAGGGGTGGAGTTTGACTCCACCTCTCCCAAGACCCCATTTAAGGGCTGACCACCAGCAGGGAAGGATCTCTTGTTGGAGATCCCTCCCTGGTGGAGTTATCGGCGAGCCCCAACCATCATCAAGGTGAGCCAATCTCTTTTTGCTGTTTGTTTGTATACCATTTACTTAAAGCCTACCAAGAATATACCATCCTTTCGCACTAACTTCCTTGAAGTGCTTTCCTTGGGGTTATTTGCCCTACAGAGTGTCATAAGCATTTGGCACATAACATAGTAAATTCTGTGTTTCTCTCACACACATTTACTTATATCCGTCACTACACTGCTCTCACTAATCAGAAAGGAACAAAAATTCCCAATAATGTCTGCAGAAGAAAACAATGTATTTTTCCTAAAGAACTGTTTCTGGAAAACATGGTTAAGTATTAATTGTTACTGTATCTAGCTGCTTTTCCTGAGGCTGTTGTTTCTTGATGGTTTATCTCAATCTAACTTGGCACTCATGCAATTCATCCTTCGCCCATCCTGGGCAATCACTGCTGCTGCTACTGGCACGAGGACAGGGCATTCATTGAGCTGGATCAAGATGCAGAGCCAAGCATGATCGAATGAATCAGAAAGTAAAGGGGAAAAAATGACTTTCCCTGTTTTAGTGCTCCAAGCCACCTCCTAAAGAGATCAGCTGAGTACCAGCATAGAAAGCAGCATACAATTACACTGCCAGGATGAAAGAGAAGGATGAAACTGCTGTGTTACCAAGTTAATTCAGCTGTAGCTTACATGAAAGTGCTGCCTCAGCAGACCATGCTGTGCTTTCCAGGCTCTATAAAAGTCAACATATACTTATTCATGTAATCCAGACTTTTTTCTTTCTTAAACAGTCCAGTTTTACTTCACTGGAGCTCCAGCAACACCCATCACTAAATCTATTATAATCACACATGGGTTTGCTCAGAGGCCCTTGCTAACTGTAGGCTTTTGATTTGCTTGAAAGTCACTAAGAAGATGATAAAAAAGCTTTCCTAGATCATGAAAGCAACCTGATGGTTTCTTGTAGGATTTTGATTTGAGCCATTTTCTTGTGAATCTTATTTCCTAACCAAGTTGAAATGCCTCACTGTCACCAGATGAGTCATTGTAAGGGCTTGCCCACAGTGTTCACCCTGACATTCCCCTGTTCAGCCTGGTACCATCCTCCTCCTTTAGGTATTCCTTACTGCACATGCCTGTAACAAAGCTATCTCCAAACTGTTCTGCTTAAAATCTATCCCTGCCAGCCATTGTTCTAAAGCATAAAGTAGAATGGGTTTTATACATATAGTAAAACCCCAAGCTCCATTACTCCCTGTCAATGTAAGGATTGTATCTTGCAATTCTAGAGCAGCAAATCCTTTGTAAAAGCTGGACCGTGCGTGCTTGGCCAAGTTCCTCATCCAGCAAATATCTGGATAAATGAAGTCCCCCATAAGCATCAGTGCCTGGGAATGTGACGCTACCTCTAATTGCTTATTGAAGGCCTCATCAACCTCCTCTTCCTGATCAGGGGGCCTGTAGTACACACCCACAACAGTGTCACCCTTACCAGCCTGCCCCTTGATTCCCATTCACAAGCTCTCCACTGCTACGTCATTCTCCCACTTGGGAGAAGACCACCACCGGGGAAGGATCTCTTGTTGGAGATCCCTCCCCTGTGGAGTTCCAGGAGAGCCTTGACTGTCAGTGACAGGTGAGCCTTTCCTAATTTACCAGTTGTCTTTATATCATCTGGATAAGCCATACAAAAATATACCCTCCACCTTCAGTATTTTGTGTGGGTACTATTCTTTCAGGGTACTCACTCTACAGGGGGATACAACTCAAGGAATGAAATGTATCATTACTGACTCTTGCCATCCAAATGCCTGTAACTTGGATCAAAATCCTGCAATCAACTGCTTCTCATCCGCAATCATTGTCAGTGAGCCTGCATGATCTGCTTGCCAAAAGGGCTGCCTCCAAGTTTTCTTTTCTCCTCGCTCTGCTACACTGTAAGCATATACCCTCAGAGACTGTCTCCTCAGCACAGGTGAAGACAGGCCTTCAAAGCTTTCAGAACAGGCAAGAGTGAGAAGGCAGCTACAACTGCTTTCATTCCACATGCCAGCCAGGAACTATTTCCAGAAAGGACTTCAAGAAAGAATGGTAAGCCCTCTCACACAGCACTATGAAAACTCTTTGAGAAAGTGAAATGAGCAATACAGCAAGATCTCTGGCAACTATAATGTTCAAATTAAGTTACAGCTGTCAGTCCTTGTGCAGCTCTGAAGAATGAATGAACAGAGGCAACACAACTGAGACATGACTGATGAACTACGCTGGTGTGAAAAAATGACAGATCACAACAAAGAGTTCTCCTAGCATTCTACCAGCTATGCAGAAGTAGGGAGGCAGAGCTGCTGAAGGAATTTAAGGGGTTTAAAAGCAATTATCCCCCATGGTGCAAGTTCTTCTTGTGTAAGGCCTTTTGCCCAAAACATGTTAGAAAAGCTTTGTGGCATTAAATTAAGATGTGAAAGAAACAAAGTATTTTATGTTAACTTACTCATAACAACTATAGATATAAAAAGATTAATGTGTTGGCATTCAGAACAGTTTTTAGTGTTTGTGTGAAAGGACAACTTTGTTCTGTGCATCATCCTGGTGGACGAGAATCTGGACATGAGCAGTGTGTGCTTGCAGCCAACTATATCCTCAGCTGCATTAAAAAAGGAATGGCCAGCAGGGAGAGGAAGGGGATTGTCCCCCTCTACTCAGCTCTTGTGAGGCCCCATCTGCAGTACTGCATCCAGGGTTGGGGCGCCCAGCACAAGAAAGATGCAGAGGAGGCTCACTAAAATGATCAGAGGGCTGGAGCAGCTCTCCTATGAAGGAGAACTGGGCTTGTTTAGCTTGGAGAAGAGACGGCTCCAGAAAGACCTCAGTGTGGTCTTCCAGTACTTGAAAGGAGCATATAAACAGGAGGGGGAAGAACAGTTTACATGGGTTGACAGTGATAGGACAAGGAGAAATGGTTTTAAACTAAGACAGGAGATTTAGGCTAGATATTAGGAGGAAGTTTTTTCACTCAGAGGGTGGTGATGCACTGGAATAGGTTGCCCAGAGAGGTTGGGGATGACCCATTCCTGGAGGCATTGAAGGCAAGGCTGGATGTGGCTCTGAGCAGCCTGGTCTGGTGGTTGGTGAACCTCCTCACAAAAGGGAGGTGGAAACTGGATGATCTTTAAGGTACTTTTTAGCCAATACCATTATATGAGCAGAAAGTACCTTGGGAAAGCCACAAACTACCTAGTGTGACACAATTATTGCAAAGGCTTTTACAAGTTTGGTGGTCCCTTAATTTTGATCATGTAAGATACCTCTGCTAAATATCTGTTAGAGATGAATGTGTTAGGAGAATCTAGAAGAGGAATACAGTAGCTATTTACCTACTTCAAACAAATTCGGTGTTTGGAATTGATAGTTCTGGAAGGAAAACATCACCACTTAGTAGCAGACGGAATTTCAGCATAGGAGCAGAATTGTGTGGAGTTCTTTCACCCATAGAAGCCCTTTGTCTAATTCAGAGCAAGGATATATCACACTTTTATATATCCAGAATTGAAAACAACTAAACAAACACCAAAATCAAGTAAAGACAGAACCCTACACCTCTGCATACCTTCCAAAACAGGGAAAAACTTCAGATATAGAACCCTATGAATTGGGGTGGGGAAACACAACAGCAAAAACACCCTGATCTTTAATATTTAGTGCAATTACAACAGCCATTTACTAATTCCTGTTTGACTTCACAGCACAGTGTTATCCCAGTTCTAACTAGTTTGCTGGTATAATGTCAGTCATGCAGATCATAAAATTTTGAATCTTTTCACTGGTGTCAAAGCGTAGCCCTCTGCAGCCTAGAACTGTACAGGTCAAAGGACAGTCTAAAGCACTGACCTCCTTATTGATAGCTGTCACATAACTCAGATACTCAGCACTGCTGAATTCACTGTAAGACTCCAAGCTCTCCTGATCTGGTCTCAGCCTTACAGTCTATTATTCAAAAGTACTAGGCTAAGATTTGACAACAAACAACATGCAGTGTGCAATGAACAAAATATGAAAAAATGGTGGTGGAGAGCACATACAGACCACAGTTAACATACTTTTATTTCACGGGTAAGGGAGAACTTCAGTACTTCCCATCTTGTTTCTCCATCTAAGTGATGTTTCTTAGTTATATCAATTTTGATAGCTTTTAGATCAGCAAACAAACAAACATTTCAAATACACAAACATATGCACCTCCCATATACATACACCATTATTTTTGCATCAGATCCATCTCCCAGTCTTGTTTCCTGAACAGACTCTCAAAAAATTGTTACTTGTTTTAAAGATGACACATGATTGGGAATTATCACCTTGGATAGCTATGATGCCTGGACTGATGCTCAAAAAACCCTGAGGCGTAATTACTCCTTAAAAACTATTTTTCAGCAGTGGTGTGCATTAAAGTTTTATCTTATGAAAGAAAATGACTTGTTCTGTCAAACTTCCTTTTCTGCATCCAATCAATTGTAAAGCTCTGCCTGTAATTCTTCTGAAAGCCTTTATGAGTTACTGCATGCCAAGGATAACAAAGACAATGATAGAATTACTGGTCTCCAGCCAGCTGGCTGTCCTAGGTTACATAAGCAGAAACCCTTAATTTTTGAATAGCAAATTGGGTGGTACATGTCAGGACTTCACCCAGAGGCAGACCACTCACGTGCTGCCATCAGAGGTCACAGAATCACAGATTAGCAGAGGCTGCAAGGGACCTCTAAAGATCGTACAGCCCACCTGCCCAGTGTTCCACTGTGGTGCATCTTCTCTTTTCCAATGCAATGACAAGAGTGTAACAAAAGAAAAGAAATACTTCTAATTGCAGTCTCCCAAATTACAGTGAACATTTTTCTCTTAAACAGCTGACTTAGAAGAAGATCTAAACATTAATTAATTAATGTTTTAAGCAGCTATTAATTTCTATAGTAGATCACTAAGTCCAAGCATCTGACTGAAAATGTAAGTTAAGCATTGCTAACCACCCTCAAGAGGGAATTAAAATAACTTGGCTCTTTCAGATTTCTTTCCAGCTATGTCTCCCTACACCTCCATTCCTTTTAGCTTTCAGGTTCCGACCTGTGTATAATCATACTCATGTTTAAAAAGTCCAAGAATTGCAGAGAACTTCTACCAGGTTCTTAACCAGGCAAAAAAGAAACCAAACCAACCAAGCAACCTCACATGGGTTTCCTTAATGTGACCCCTCCCATCTTTTATTTATTTTATTTTTTTTAATTAGTTTTTCAGCCTCCTGACTTACTAACTGTAACATTGTTTGCATATGCATCTTTTTTGATTCCCTTGGATAATCAAACAAAAGCCAGGCAGACAGTCCATGCATACTGTGTGAATCACTGCCAAGCAGTATGACACAGACAAGCATTACTGCAGATTCATCCTCACTAATGAAGACAGTATTCAGCCTTGGACATCTCACTCTTCACCACCTACCTTGTGCAGTGGACAAAGTATGGATGAAACTTGGAGATCAAAGAAAGATTTAGGAGAGATTTTGCTAAAAAGCATGCCCTAAGTGGCACGTATGCATTAGTATTCCCCATTCTTAGAACATCTTGGAGCTTTATGGGTGTTTTGTTGCTGTTGGTTTTGGGGTGTTTTGCTGTTCCTGTTGTGGGATTTTTTGTGGTTGTTTTCTTTCTTTTTTTTTTTAAAGGGAAACAACAATGGTAAAAAAAAAAGATACTATATATGTCCATGTTTCTTGAAAAAAAGAAAGCTAGCTTGGATAGCTTCAGTGGTAAAAATTAATATTATCTTTTGTCCTCTACAATCAACCCTAAATTCAGTTTATAGGCCTTCAATGTAGCTTTTCTAAAAGTTTTTTACAGAACACTAATACAAAGACAAATCAGGTGCTAATTCGCCTAGCAAAATAACAATAAGGACACTGTTAACTCTAGTAAGAATTACAGGATATGCAGAATAGCCTCATCTTCTACATAGAGACTGATAAAATAAATTAGGTTTGTTACCAATACTCTACTTAGAACAGCCTTCCAGTTCATCAGGTACCTAGCATGGGTGGCACTAGATCACATTCACTGTGGATCCACCAATGGAAAACTTATTCCCTCAGGCTGAAAATAAAGACAAGAAAACCTGAAGCAGGTCTCCAGGATGGCTTCTGCTCCAAGAAAATATTCTACTTTAACATCCCCTCTGGTGTAAGCAAGAAGACTTTGACTGCTGCTAGCACATGCACACACCCACACACGAAGAAAAAAAAAAAAAAAAGAATGACCGGAAAACAGACAAGAACCTTTTGTGTTATGTGGTCAAAACTCTCACTAGCCTGAACAGTAAAAAGCTTAACATGAATCAAGTATTCTCTTCCTGGGGACAAAAGGGCATACAGACCCCTGGCATCTGAAGGGCGCCCACCTTCCTCCTCCACTCCCCAGTTGCTCATGCAACTCTGGAAGTCTGCTCTCACCAGAGGCCAACAGCCAGCACTTCTCAAGTGCCTTTGGCCATCCCTAGCAAACTCTCAATGGATGACTGCCTAAATTACAGAACACATCCACAGCTGACAACTCAGCTGGCAGTCCCTGAGAGAAGCCAGAGGATGAGAAGAGCCATGAAGATGATTGAGGCTGGGTGTTCTGTGCTCAGGTCCTGAGCCATTCCAGGAAACTAAGTCCACAGATAACTGCTGCCCATGCCTATGCAGCCTCACTGTTCGGCATGGGAGAGGCAGCACTTACTGACACAGGCCCACACACAGCTCCCAGTGAACATCTGAAAATGTCATCAGATTACTCTCTGGTTTTGTTTACCTCCCCTTGTTGACAACAATGTGAACCAAGTAAAGCATTGTTCATAAATGCTCTTTAAATTCTTTCTGCAGACTGAATTCTAGTTCAGTCCATGTCTATTTCTGTCTCATCTCTTGGTCTGTGTATTTTGGCTAGACTCCTTCAACACTTATAACAGTGCTAGATAAATATCTTACACTGAAGAGTAAGGCAGGAATGAATGTAACTATACATTTTATTGTGCTGTTTTGTGATTAATAACCTGAACATGTTGAAGTAAAATCAAGCAGTCTTTAAAACCCAATTTTTAATTCTAGATTTACACTTGGCATCACATTACACAACTAAATTCCTTGCTGCAACATCTCAGGAAGCTTTGCTCCGAGCAGCTTGAAGTACCAGCCAGGACACTGCAGGTTGCTGCAAGTCCCCATCTGGATACTTCCCTTGTTTAACACTGGTTCCCACCACATCTCTGACTGTCTTTCCACTAGCAGGGGTCTGCTGGCTGACTGGTCGGCAGAATCAAAGTTTCTTTTTTTTCTTTTTTTTCTTTTTTTTTCCCCACAATTTAAACTCAGTCTGATTAAAAGTGTCTGCTGCTTAAAAGATTATATCCAAAGACTACTTCCTTCAAAGAGACTTGGAAGAAAACTGTCCACATTTTATCACGAAACAATGAAAACTGAAAAAGCAACACTGAAGCTGTAGTCACATGGCTTTCATGCACTCAGGACTCACATCCACATGAAAACAGACAGCTGAAGTATCCAGAGAGCAGGACAATCCAGTGCTGTCCCTGAGCAATGGCAAATACTCTGAAATCATGCTGAATGGCACAGAGTGACAGGGCAAGCCAGGAACAGTACTGATCGTTTGTAATTATGGCCAGTCATTAAAGAACTGAGAGCCTATGTTTTCTTGCAAGAGTCATTGTATGGGTATTATGGATAACTGACCAGTTGGTGCTTAAAGATGTAGGAGATTCTGGAAACAAGGACTTCCCAGAGTATGTTACCATATTAATCCCACACTGTACTTTACCAGGCTTATGTTTTTTATAGTGCCTTCACATGGTTAAAAAATAAAGATGAAAAATAGTTGTAATATGGTGTCAGATTTAAATTGGTCCATGAGAATGTCTCTGACAAGAATTAAATGACCTCAGACAAGGCAGAACTGCACAAGTGTGACCTAAAATGTATTTGGATGCCAGTCACAATCCTTGAAAACTTATTTAAGTAAGTCTTGCCTTCTTATACTCTGGCAACTGTCAATAAACACAAAGAACCAATTATCCATAATGAGAGTGAAAAGGTAGTACAGTAACCTGCACTATTACAACTCAACTAAGTTTTCCTCAGTTTTCATACCAAGGCACTTGTTTCTCGAAAGATCACAGTGCAAAAACCTTTCTTTAGAAAATTCCAGGTGAATGACAATGAGGTTCTACAATGTGATATCCTGCATGAGAATACATCTCCATGCACGTATACATGCATGAACACCATCATTTCAATACTATGAAATGTTTCATGATAAATCCAATTGCCATATTTTGAGAATGGAGATTTCCAAACACAACCAAAAGAAAGTACTCTGAGATCCACCCATTGGAAAACACATCAGTATGACATTTTCATTCTACATGTAAGTTTACTTCTAACAAAATTTCTACTTTAACTTCAATAAATGTGTTATGCATTCTTTTTAAGTCAATGAGAAAGTTTTTACTGATTTCAATTAGAACCAGCCTAGGCTCCTAATGAGTCTCATGCTACAAAACAAATTGCTCAACAGTGTAAGATTATTAGAAACCCAAACAGCTTCCTTTTAGTCATTGTAACTGTAAATTCAAATCCCATAACTCATTCTAAATAAACCTCTACTCCACAAAGCTAATCCATCTGTAGCTGGCAGAACATCAAATTTTATGGCAAATACCATTGCCTGCATACATTGCTTGCTTCCACTGACAGAACTCAGTTGCTAGTATTACTCTAACCATGGCACAGCACTGGGATACATCTGAGAGTAAAGCAGCAGCAGTTCTTTTAAGTGAAAGCATCTACTTGAAGATTTTCAATAAATATCAGTTATTGGCATACCACATTAAAGTCAATCTTTTTGCGCTTTTAAAAATGTACTATAAAGAGGGAAGACTATGAAGATATTTTATTTTTCACTTCACGCTCATTATCCCTAGCAAGGATCTGTTGAACAAGAAAGTGAAAGGAAAAATCTGCAGAAAACATGACTGCAAATTTGCTCATCTGACAGAAATCCATGGGAAAAAAAAAGAAAAAAAAAAGTCTACTAAACTATTTTAACTCTTATTTTTGAGAAGCTGTGGTTTGGATTGAAAAGAATTAAAAAGAAGGGTTTAACAAGTATTTGAAGGCCAGCTAAACTTCTCAAAACCTTTACCTATTCATTTTAGTAGCTGTCAAGTCAGATGGAAGCAGCTTTATTCTGTCTCTTAGCTTTTGCCTGTATTACATACAACTGTGTAATTTTCTAAAAATTGCCAACAATTTCAAGCAGCAGAAGTCAATCAGGAAAGAATTCACTTACAGAATTACGCAGAGCAGAGCCTGAGACACTTGAACAGCCACCACAATTCCAAGAAAGGGGGAAGGGATCTGCATGGCCAGGCTGAGAATTTTCTCCACAGCTGCCAGTAAAGCTTGATGGTGACAATGGTGCCATGTCTCCTTCCTTCCCATGGTACAAAGCAGTGAACATGTCTGGTAATGCAGTCTCTGATCCCTTCCGAAACTCACACTGGACTAGCAACATGCAAAGGTCTGGTTGCAGAGATGGAGGCTGCGCTGAGGCAACCAGCCACACCCTGGGTGGCATCTGCAGTCCTCCTCACTGCCATGTTGCAGCCATGTCACAGCCATAGACGCAGCAAAATGGTCTTTGCCTAGCTCCACAGCACTGCACTGATTTCATCCTTTTAATGTGGGGGAAGAATTAAAGAAGTTGAAATTGTCCTCACAACAGTGTCTGCAAATATCTGCTAAATGCATCTTGTGGTGCAGAAGTCTCCAATCCCTAACATGCTGTCAAGTATTTGGCTGCAAGCCAGACATTTACTGATTATGTTGGAAAGAACATCTGCAAGTTTACTGCCATTATGTACACTCCACAGTACCTGAGCAGTCTTCTACATCAAGTCAATTACCATTTCTGCTGACAGTCATTTAGTGTACAGAACTGAGACCTCAGACAGCAAGATATTACCATGAAACAACATAATTTAAAAAATCTAGTAAGACTAGAAGAGAACCAAACCTGGAATAGCCTAGCGCAGAAAACATTTCCATCTGCCTCTCCAGCTGTGAAACACAGCAGTTCTGGGGTTGCATCGCCCACGTGTGCAGTGCAAACCTCAGCCTCAACCTTGAGTGTAACCACAACAGCAGCTGGCTCCCACTCAGGAGTCCCCACCCTACATCTTGATTACTTTCTTTCTCGTCTTTCAGGCTCTACCTAAAATCTCTTGGGCATGATAAGTTTTTGAAGTAGATGTCACTGCTCTACTAAGCCAAAAAACACTGCTGGTCTCTCCACAAAGAAGATGCAAGCACAAGGATTTTGAAAATTATGTGTGTTAAACTGGCGATAGGGATTCCACTACAAGCAGGTAGCTTTCCACTCTGAGCACGTAGTGCAAGAGCCTACACTACCCCTTCTGGAGGAGTCACGCAAGTGCACGCAACCATGTGCAAGCAGCACCCAGCTCCATTTTGAGGTCATGAAATAGCTCATAAAAAATTACACAGATACAGCTAGGTTACAGGGCCTATCCCTGCCTCTTGACAAGCAGTTCTACCTAGACGCCACCATGTGTCAGGTTTGTGCTCCATGCAGATTTCTGCTGTCCCACTGCACAGGCTTGGTGCCCTGGCACTGACATAGTACATCCAGCAGCAGCATTCCCCAATATTACAGGAGTTTAACAGCTTTAGGGAAGCTGCTCCATGGCTTTGGAAGAAAAGGAAAAATCATGAGAATATGTTTGCTCTTGATGCAGATTTGAGTGGTCGATATTTTTTTTAGGATGCTAGGGTAAAGAACGAAATATTTTTATCCAGTTAAATGTTATCTGTGGATTATAAAATTCTACTGGGTTTTACCACTTTAACAATGCATGCACACAAAAAGGAGATGTGGGGAGGGAGGGGAGAGGAAAAAATGAGAACGTTAACTTTTCTACCCTAAGCAAAATAGGCTTTTTCCACTATGCACAAGGATTACTTCAGTCAGTAAAACAACATTTAGTTTAGACTGCTAACGTAAGCTAAAGCACAGTATTAGCTTAGACTTCTCATCTGCCTCAATCCTTGCATTTTCCAATTTCATCGTCTGTCCAGCCTTGTCCAAATTACAAGACTGGGAAGTGCTGAGCACCCTACTGGAAAAAAACTCTGGCATGGAAGCAAAGTGATACATCACAATTATTATCAAAGATATGCTTAGAAAAAATATATATTTTAAAATGAAAGTATTTACTGTGATTGTCATTTACAAAAAATGATCAGGGATATGGAAACTGTTACATGATCTCAGAAAGATTAATGCCATTATTGAAGATATGGGCACCTTGCAACCAGGGCTGCGTTACCCCACTATGCTCCTGCAGTCAAAGCTGCTTATAGGAATAGATTTAAAAAACTGCTTTTTTAACATCCCACTTTGCTCTGATGGTGCACCACACTTTGCATTTTCAGTTCCCGTTATTAACAATGAGGAATCCTGCCATTTGGACAGTTGGACTGTGTTACCTCAGGACATGAAGAACAGCCCAACCAATTGTCAGCAATTTGTTGCCAGTGTTTTATCCCCTGTATGTCGGCATATATCACTACATGTTCACATCCTGATTGCTGCACCAAGTGAGGTGACAGTGACTGAGGCTGTGTCAGTGATCATAACAGCAACAACTCAGGCAGGATTGCAGATTGCCCAGGACAAAATCCAAAAGACACCTCCTTGGCTATACCTGGGCTGGAGGATTTTGTAGACTCGAATTCAGCCTCAGACTCTAACTTTGGGTACCAAAGTTAGCACCTTAAACGATCTGCAAAAGTTATTAGGTGCCATAAACTGCGTGTGACCACTAGTGGGCATTTCTACAGACGATCTTCACCCCCTCTTCAAATTACTGGAAGGGGATCCAAACTTATCATTTGACACCAGCAGCAATGACAGTGCTGAATACTGCCATCTCAAAGATGACTCAACAAACAGCACATAGAAGAAAACCTGATCATCCTATCAGTCTTTTTGTCATCAACTCTCCTTTTCAACCCTGTGGATTGTTAGCACAATGGCTCAAGGAAGACCCTGACCCCTTGGTAATTTTGGAATGGGTATTTTTGCCACACGAATTTGCAAAAACTGTTACCACCAGAGTTGATATGGTAGCTATGGTCAGGGGAAGGGAGCATTTATTAGCATTAGATGGCATGGATCCAGAGAATTTATGTCCCACTTGATCTCAAGCAATAGGAGTTTGTGTCCCACATGTTGCAACAGCTGCAGTGTGTGCTGGTAGGATTTTCAGGGCAGATCAGTATTCATCTGCCAGTACACCAGTTTTTACAATCTCTTTACTATCTTTATTTGTTGCCAGTTTCAAAATTGTCACTAACCCCTCTAGTATGCACTCTTACTGTTTTTACAGATGGATCCGGCTGGACTGGCCATGAAATCATCATATGGAGAGGTACTGCCAGGACTGGGATAGTGACATCCATGTCACCACCAGCTCTCCACAAAACTGTGGAACTTACAGCAGCAGTCCATGTGTTCGAGTGATGGTCTGAACCCACCATTGCAGTAACAGATTCTGCTTATGTTGCAGGCATCATGATGTGACTGAGCATACGTACCTAAAGGAGACAACTATTGCACGTTGCTCTTGCCTCTTTTGCGCTTAAAATGCTTTCTAGATCATTGTTCAGAATCTTACTTCATTCAGCATGTTCATTCTCACTCCTCCAGGCCCCATTTCTGAGGGTAATATGCAGGCAGACAAACTGGCAGGAGCAATTGTTCCAAATCAGCTTGCCCAAGCATGGTTATCTCATGATTTTTACTATCAAAATGCAAAGGCATGATAGGATGCCTTTCAACTGACCACAGATCAGGCCAGACAGATCATAGTCTTGTCCAGACTGTCAAACTGTTGCACCGATACCCTCTATTGGAGTTAATCCTTGAGGACTGAGATCCTTAGAAATTTGGCAGACAGATGCTACACACATACCTGACTTTGGGAAGCTCCATTATGTTCATGTTTCTAATGATACATTCTCTACATGCGTTTTTGCATCTATGTATACAGGAAAAAAAGCAAAAGATGTCTGTAAACATTTCTTACTGTCCTTTGCAGCTCTCAAAAGTACCAAAAACAATAAAAACAGACAATAGGCCAGGATATGTAGCACATGCTACCCACTCCTTTTTTCAGTATTGGGGTATTCAACACCTGACAGGCATATCCCACTCTCCCACGAGTCAAGCTATTATCAAACAAGCCCATGGCACGTTAAAGGCCACACTTCAAAAACAAAAAAGGGGAAGCACAGGTTTGACCCCTCAGTAGCTAAAGCATGCTATGTTCTCAATTTTCAAAATCACTGGACAACAGAAGGCACTCCAATTTACAGGAATTTTGGCTGTAATACCTTAAATCCTGTCAAAGTAAAAGTACAAGTTACGGTAAAAAATGTGAGCTCTAACCAATGGGAAGGACCCTATTCATTGATAACTGAGGGTCAAGGTTATGCTTGTGTTTCAACAGGAACAGGTCCCAGATGGGTACCAAGCACGATGGGTACGTCCATCCCTTTTGTCATCTGCTGTAACATTATCGTCACATTCCCATCAGCACTTTGGACTCCAGCTCAACCTAAACAGAACATATGGGTCACCTTCGCCAACAAGACGGGACAAGACACACTCTGTTTGTCAACTGTATCACCAGGAAACCCGTTCTTGACATGCCTGGTGGGACAACCCTCGGACAAGTGCAACTGCTCTTGGGATAGCATTTAACACAAGTGCAGTAGTCAACAGATGGGATGGATGGCTAACCCATCTGCAACAGAGCGATCTTGAGCCACAAGAACTGGAACTGTTGGGTTTGGTTAAAATGGATTATTGTCTGCATTTTAACTATAGTGGAAAGAATCAATCATTAGTTCAGTGTGTTAATTCTAGTTTTGCTGCTTATAGAAATCACTCTGCTTGATGTAATTATACTCCATCTAATTTCTCAACATCTAGTAACCATCCGCTTAGCTTGCCAGCAGGATTTTTTCTCATCTGTGGGGACAGGGCATGGCCTGCTATCCCCTGTCACATCAAAGGAGGTCCATGCAGTTTGGGAAGACTAACTTTGCTAGCACCTAACATCTCCATGATAACTCACCACCGAAAGTGCCTTAAGTGAACTGTACATGCTTTTCAATCAGACTCTAAAAATAATGTGGAATTTTGGAACCCTGGGGGAATAATGGTAGCATGCTTTGTAGCCCCAGGTGTTGCAGCAGCTAAGGCACTGAGCACACTTGAATAAACTTGGATGCTGGCTGACTAAGCAAACAAATGCTACTTCCTTGGTGCTAAGTGGGCTGCTACTAGATACAGACTCAGTACGATGTGCTACGCTACAGAATCATGCTGATATAAATTTATTGCTGGTAGCTCAAGGTCATGGGTGTCAGGATTTTGATGGCATGTATTGTATGAATTTGTCAGATCATTCAAAATCAATACATAAAAGCATTCAAGATTTGCAGAAGGGAGTTAAGAAATTACAGGTTAACAACGGGTTGGATATATTTGGAGGCCTCTTCAGAAGCCTAGGAACGTGGATACAGAATGTGTTAAAAAAAGGGTTAGTTTGTCTTACTGCTTTTTTCTGTGTTTTAGTCTGTGTTCCTTGCATATTGCAGTGTGTTCAGAAAGTGATAGAAGATGCTTTAAATCATGCTTTTTTCATTAGTAAAGAAGGGAGAGATGTGGGAGACAGAGAGGTCAGCTCAACCTCATCAAATGCTGCCTTGCTGATAATACAACACTGGGACGGACAACTAGATAGAACAAATACAGACATTCTGTAGCTAGGTATCAGTATCAGATGAGTTCTCTGCTGTTTATGAAGACTTATTTTGAAACTTGCTTGCTGTGTAGACAATGTATTGTTAGTGGAAAAGTACTGAATATGCATGTTAGAATATAAAAGGACTTGCTTAGAAGAATATGAGAGATAGATGCAGACACAACAGTAAAGAAATCTACCGTGCATGAGAACCCTTTGCTGTGTTGCTATCATGTGACATCTAACTGGCAGAATAACCTCTGTGTAATTTGAGATGTCTGTCAAGTTTAACTATTCCATGAAGAGTATACAGCTACAAAGCTGATGCAATTTCAAGAAAAGAAAAAAAATAATTCAGCTTGCTCTCCAAAATCACATCTAGCATTTCCTAAGTTCTTCCAAAGCCATTATGTTGATAATTAACAGAAATGGCTCAAGGCACAACTTTTTTCCTTTTTCTGAGCTTCAGAGTTAAGAATTCCTTTGAAATGTCACCAAAGCATACAGTTTTTACTCAATGACAGTGTTGAAGAGCAGCCTATAATTTAAGACACCACACTTCTAATTGAAGAAACTGAATCAAGTAGGAAAAGCAGAATGAATTCAGATCCTATCCCAAGTACAATGAAACTTTGAACAGTGCTAAACAAATAAACAAAAACTAGCTGAGTTAATAAAAAGCAGACCTTGCATAAACAATCTTTCATCAAGAAAATTTCACCTATGTTGTTACACTTGAAATTTGGGAAAGAAAGAGGAGGCAGCAAGGACTGAGGAGAGATTTGAAAGGCTATTTGGAAAACATGCAATATTTTGCAAGACAACCAAAGCCAGACTCTTAGTTATATCAGTGCAAATACAAACCAATAGCATTTACTGTAATGGACTTACTCTGGATTTAGTCTACTTTAATTGAGATAAAATCCTGTTCAGTTCAGCAGAGTATAAAAGCCAGTTTTTACACTTTGATGTCTAGGCAATGGGACATTTCATTGTGCTGTGGTTTTGATGTCAGTATTCCACATCAGAACATCATGCAGGGTGTTAAGGAGTTAATGCTGTGTTGGGGAGTGGCAGAGGTGCGGAGCTCCAGACCAGACACCCACCAGCCTCCCCCAGCGTGCTCTCTCGGCTGCCGCAGAGATTCAGCATGTGTGCTTCCCCTGCAGTTTTTTTTCCAAACGTAAGCCCTCAGATTTGGTTTGGAAACTTCATCTCTCTCAATTGTTCGATTTTATTAGATTTAGTAAAGTTACCGTTCCTCCTCAAATCGTGCCATTGTTTTTTGCATACCAATTATCTCTATACCCTTCCCCCTTCCCACCCCAGAGCCCTGTGGCCACATGGCCACCAACAGTGCAGCTTTTTTCCTCCTTCTCTGCCTTCTTTTTTTTCCCCCCCTTGTGTCTCTGTCATGGATAATACCATGACACATTGCCAGTAACTAAGTGTCTGCTTTAAAACTATGCAGCTACAAGAAGAAAGGTGATATGGGCTTGAGATATCACAATTATCCATAGCCACGATTTCTGGAGTTTTAAATGAGCTCAAAAGACTTGCTTGCAATCCGACAGTGGCTCAAAGGCGGAGATGGAAGTGAAACCTGAGCAGTTCTACCCCCCAGCCCCTTAAATGAGAGGTGCAGCCTTCTGGAATTGGGTTATTCCATGTCAAGGCTCTATACAGCTACCGCACTCTTCCCAGGGAATTCCTCCTTAATTTCATCCTTGCATTTTAAAGAATTGGTCAATTTTAATCAGCATGTGTTATTTTTACCTTCATGTACCATGGTTTATTTCAGGAAACAGAACAATACAGTTACAATTTCAACATGCTCCAGATCCCTCAACAGATTTGTTGTCCTTCTCTGGTCATGTTCCAGGGCCTCGATGTCTTTCCTGTAGTGACAGCCAACACTTGTCCTTCCAGAACTGCAGCATCTGAGGCACAGACTCAGATGCGGACAATCCAAATCGTTTATTACAGGTTTTAACACCCCTTATATATACTTTCACAAGTTTTCTCTTGTGACTTTCCCACCTGCCTTTACATGTCAACAAGATACTCCCAGTCCTTAACTGCGCATGCAGGTGCTTATCCAATCAGGGCCATGAGTCATTCCAAGCCACGCACTCTACCTCCAATCAGGGTCTGCCATCACACAGCTTACTTGAACTTGTTTTCCTTTTCTTTGGGAAGTGTTCTTCGTTCTCAGTCTTCCTTTCTCATGCTGTTTATCCCATTCCACAGCTTCTGCTCTAAATATACTTTCTAGTATTCCCACACAGAACAAGTCACCACTTTCTCCACTCTGCAGCTAAGCAGTATGCACACACTCTTTCTAACCAAGTTGTACAGCCTAAGTAATCTCTGCTAACCTGGACCATACATCAGGGATGAACCTGAAGTCACTGAGCCGCACACATGCTGGTGCTCAGAAAGGGCCAGAAGCTCAAAGAAGTGTACTGTAGCTGAATACAGCAATTTCTTCATCCAGCACAGCTGTGTAGCTGGATGAAGACTCCTGGCCACTGTCAGCTAAAATCTCAGAACAAACCAGCAGATGTGCATAAACTCTTGAAGCATCCCCACTTTTATGGCCAATATGAGAACAGTGTTGTGTCCTTGCCACCACACACATTCAGGACAAAGGGAGCACCATGTACCAGAGACACTGAAAGTGAGGGAAAGGCTTCCCTGCCACCTCCTGAAAAACTCAAGCCATAGTTTCCATAGTGATTCTTTGGAGTACAAGGTTGTCACCATTAGCTGTTGTGCATTTCACTGCCAAGATCTGGCCATAGACGCAAGAGATTGGCTGGGCTGGCAGGCAGTCTTGAAATAAAGGAGGGGTGCTGAGAAGAGATACAGGCTCCCAAGGAAAAAAGTCAGAGGAATCTCTGAGAATGGGATGGGCTGGAAGCAGAGCAAAGGAGATAACCATGTCAGCAACAAACAAGATCTGTGCGTTTGTGCTTACTGCAGTAGACTGTGACTCAGAGGTAAGGCATAATAAAATAAAAAATAAATAAAAAACAATAACAACAACAACAAAAACCCATCTCAAATGTGCCAGTACATCAAGACATAGTTTTTTTTTTAAGCAGTACATGGTTAAATTGGAACCATCCCTGCTTATATCCCATGCTTACCACACACCATGGTACCATAGGCAGAATGCAGCCCCAAGCAGCCTCCCACAGTATAGCCACAGCTCACCTCGGCCCCACCAGCCCAAGCAGCTCTCCTATGGCTCCTGCAAGAGGCAGGAGCGAGCCTCTCACAGAAGCACTGGAGATCTCTGTCACTGAAATGGTAGTACTTATGGGCTGAGTAACACAATCAATGAAACAAAGAGCCAAAACGCAGAGATTCACCTAATGGCTGGCAGACTTCAGTGCCTGGCTGGCTACTCCAGCTACCGCACATTTACCCGAGCCTACATGCATTCCTAGCCATTTCACCTACATACAGCCCAAAAGACTAGTTCTGGCACTGGATTTACGAAGTCGTGGTTTCCTTGGTTTGCTTACAGACTAAGTCAGCACAGGAACACAAAAGAAATCAATCTTCCTAGCTGTTCTAAGGGACTTCATTTTTCCTTCTCAACTCTCCTCCTCTTTAACTACTCCTCAATAAATTCCAAATGCAGAAACGTACTAGTTCAGTGAACTACACCAAGACATCCAACTAAACAAAAAGCTCCATCCTTTGGAAAACAGACTTGGAGAACTCCGGAAATGGTTCAGTGATATTCAGCATCCCCAGAGACACTTAACCTCAGCAAGTGAAAATACACCAGTGTCCACAGCATGAGAATAACAACGGCTTCCTGCTTCCCCCTCAGGCTATGAACGTAATTTAAACAAGATGTCAGAGATCGAGCAGTAACCTATGGGCACAGATTAGAGCTGCTGTCACGAGTGAACAGAGCAGACATTTACCCAGGACTGCATCCACACAAGGCATTCCTGCCAGAGTCAGAAGAGCACCACTGACTGCAACTCCTTCCACAGCTATAAAGCTGATATTAAGAATTCAGCTTTACTTCATGCCAAGCTGCAAGAAATTGTCTTTTAAAGCTGTCCTTGTATCTTCCACTCCAGTGGCTGGAAAAGCAGCAGAGCAAGGAAGCATCATGAAGAGCACAGAAATAATCAAGATAGATCTTGCTCCCTCTGAATTTCAGCTCTATAGCAGGCATCAGAAGGGGACAACTGTCTGCCACAACAGCCAATTCACCAGGACACCTCCAAGGAGCAGTGTAAAAGCCTCCTTGCACAACACTCACACCTCCAAGCTTACTTTGTGAGATCTGTTACACTACTGCTCTGAAAACATGTGCCTGCTTCCTCGCACCTAATATCACACCAACTTGTGATATTGTAAGAGCACACTACCAATGTTCTAAAGTGTACAGATGAAGCCGCTACAAGAGCTTAATGAGATCATGTTAGTGAAAATAAATTCAACACTTTTAATTAACTTTCACTGCATGTGATGCACGCACCTTGTTGGCATGGCGTTTGGAAACATGCCACTTTTGAATACATATATTATACCAATAATGCTTTGCAGACTGAAATCTGTGGTTAAGTACGTTTTAGGAAAAAGGCTACAACTTGAGCCAAGCTGGAGAACAGTACACAGCATCCCTGGCAGAGGGGTGCCAGAGGAAATCCATAGAAGAGGACATGGGACAAACAAAAAGCTAGTTAGTAGTTCCTCATGAATACATATGGCCTGTTTACATTTGTCACACACAATAACATGCATTGCAGGCCCCATCTGTGGCTCATCCCCACAGACCCTATTGGTCCCAGCACTACTTCCATTTGCATAGAAAGTTGCTGAGCAACCACCCAGGTGTGGAGCTGCTGGCAGGGTGAGTGAGGCACACAGACAAGCCATGCTGTGATGAGCCATACCAGCATTGCTCTGCAGAGCCAACTCACCAAGTCCCTGGGTCCATGCTGGAGCTTCCTCAAAACCATGCAGCATTACCTCAAAGTGCCTCACCTTGCCTCAGCAAGCATGGTGGTTCTGCTTTAGAGTGGAACTTGCCCACCAGACAGTGAAAGTGGGGGAAAAAGAAAAGAAAAAAAAAAAGAAAGGAGAGAAAAGTAATTTATATTAAAAAATAAAAATAAAAAAAAAAATGATCTCAGATGCTGTGCTGGCAACACTTTTATGCCCCCCCCACAGCCATCTTCGTGCGAAGGATCACAATGGGAGGCCCCACTCAGAACCAGCAGGGACACCATAGTGGGGCATAACCCATTCCCTACATGGGCTGAGCTCATTGTAGCAAGTGACACCTGAGTGGAAGGTGGCAGAAAAAAAGAGAGCCCCGACTTGATTTCAGTTCTAATGCTTAATTCCAGTCAGTGTTCTGAAGCACTGAAGACACCACCCCCTCACTCCCGCCGACCCCTTCCCCCTTAGCCTTCTCTTCTCTGGGCTGAACAAACCAAGTGAATACAGTGTTATCTGGGAAGAGAGTACAATCCCTGGATACTTTCATTAGCCATACTCTGTGCTCTCTTTATTGAGAGCAGTTAGACCAATGGATAAACACCCTAGCAGTGGTAAAACTAAAAAGCAGGAAAGCAAATTCAGCATAAAGGAACATAGAGTTACTTCAGGCTATGCTGTGTAATTAAGTAGTATGATTTAACTTCATACATACAGGTCAGAAATACAATTAATTAACTAGATTTGAAGGCAAGTTGCCCATATGAAATCATAGAATCACAGAATCATTAAGGTTGGAAAAGACCACTAAACTCACAGAACCACAGAATCTTAGGCTGGACAGTACCTGAAGGATCATCCAAATCCAACCTCCCTTCCATATTCAGGTTTGCCACTCACCAGATCAGGCTGCCCAGGGCCCCATCTACATAGCTTGAATGCCTCCAGGGATGTGGCATTCCTATCTTCTCAGGGCAACATCTTCCAGTGCCTAACCACACTCCTGAGTAAAAAATTTTTTCCAAACATCTAACCTAAACTTCCCCTCTTTTAGTTTAAAGCTATTCCCTCTTGTCCTTATCACTATTAGACCATGTAGAAAGTCTGTCCACCTCCTGCTTAGAAGCTTCCTTCAAGGACTGGAAGGCTGTAATGAGGTCTACACAGAGCCTTCTCTTCTCCAAGCTAAACAAATCCAGCTCCCTCAACAAGCTGAGGGCTCCAGCCTTCTGATAATTTTCTACCCCAACCATCAACCCATCATGAGAATGCCCACTAAACCATGTAACTACATACCACATCTACTCTTTCTTACAAACCTCCAGGGTTGGTGACACCCCCTTCTTCTTTGCATAGCCCGTTCCAGTGCCTGACCACTCTTCCCGATTTTTCCAGATCTCCAGCCTGAATCTCCCTGGTGCAACTCTGTCCATTACCCAAAACTGAACACAGCACTCAAGATGTGGCCTCACCAGTGCAGAGTAGTTCAGGGGTACAATCACCTTCCTAGTCCTGGCTGACCGCACTACTTCTGACATAAGCCAGGATGCTATTGGCCTTCTTGGCCTCACCAGGGCATGCTGCTGGCTATGTTCAGCCAGCTGCCAACTAACATCCCCAGATCCTTTTCCACCACACAGCCTTTCAGCCACTCTTCCCCAAGCCTGTAGCAATGCATGTAGTTGTTGTGACCAAAGTACAGGACCTGTCACTTGGTCTTGCTGAAGCTCATCCCATTGGCCTCAGCCCACTGATCCAGTCTGTCCAGATCCCTCCATAGGGCCTTTCTACCCTCAAGCAGATCAATGCTTTCTCCCAGCTTGATGCTGTCTGCAGTCAGGCAGGCACACTCAATACCCTCATCAATAAACACATTAAACAGGATGGGTCCCAGTACTGATTTCTGGAGAACACCACTTGTGACTGGTAGCCAGCTGGATTTTACTTCATTCACCACCACTTTCAGGGCTCAGCCCTCCAACCAGTTATTTACGCACTGAAGAGTCTACCTGTACAAGCCACGGGTTCATAGATTCATAGATACATTAGGTTGGAAAGGACCTACAAGATCACCTAGTCCAACCATCCTCACACCACCATCCCTACCAACCAAGCTACTAAATCAAATCCCTTAGCACCTCATCTAAACGCTTCTTGAACAGCGCTAGGGACGGTGCCTCAACCACCTCCCTAGGCAGGCCATTCCAGTGCCGGACCACTCTCTCAGAGAAAAAATTTTTCCTCAAGTCTAATCTAAATCTTCCCTGGAACAACTTGTGGCCATTCCCTCTCGTCCTGTCATTAGTTACCTGGGAGAAGAGGCTGACCCCCTCCTTACCACAGCCCCCCTTCAGGAAGTGGTAGGGTGCAATGAGGTCTCCTCTAAGCCTCCTTTTCCCCAAACTAAACAATCCCAGCTCCCTCAGCCGCTCCTCGTAAGACTTGTGCTCCAGACCCCTCACCAGTTTTGTTGCCCTTCTCTGAACATGTTCCAGGGCCTCGATGTCTTTCTTGTAGTGAGGGGCCCAAAACTGAACGCAGTACTCGAGGTGTGGCCGCACCAGAGCTGAGTACAGGGGGATGATCACCTCCCTGCTCCTGCTGGCCACACTATTCCTAATACAGGCCAGGATGCCATTGGCCTTCTTGGCCACCTGGGCACACTGCCGGCTCATGTTGAGCCGAGCATCAACCAACACCCCCAGGTCCTTTTCCTCTATACACTCCTCAAGCCATTCTGCCCCAAGCCTATAGCATTGCATGGGGTTATTGTGGCCAAAGTGCAGGACCCGGCACTTGGCCTTATTGAACCTCATCCCATTGACCTCAGCCCAGCTCTCTAGCCTATCCAGATCCCGCTGAAGGGCCTCCCTACCCTCAGGCAGATCGACACATCCTCCCAACTTGGTGTCATCCGCAAACTTACTGAGGGTACACTCAATCCCCTCATCCAGGTCATCAATAAAGATATTAAACAAGATGGGCCCCAATACCGACCCTTGGGGGACACCACTCGTGACAGGACGCCAGCTGGACTTGACTCCATTAACCACTACCCGCTGGGCACGGCCCTCTAGCCAATTCTCAACCCAGAGAAGAGTGAACCTGTCCACACCATGGGCTGCCAGCTTCTGCAGGAGAATACTGTGGGAGACCGTGTCAAAGGCTTTGCTGAAGTCCAGGTAGACTACATCAACAGCCTTCCCCTCATCTACCAGTCTGGTCACCCAGTCGTAGAAGGAGATGAGGTTGGACAAGCACGAGCTGCCCTTTGTGAACCCGTGCTGGCTGGGTCTGATCCCCTGATTGCCATGCACGTGCCGTGTGATCTCCCTCAAGATCAATTGCTCCATAACTTTCCCTGATACCGAGGTCAGGCTGACAGGCGTGTAGTTCCCCGGATCTTCCTTACGGCCTTTCTTGTAGATGGGAGTCACATCGGCAAGCCTCCAATCTTGCGGGACCTCTCCAGATGACCAGGAATGCTGATAGATGGCAGAGAGCGGCTTGGCAATCACCTCTGCCAGCTCCCTCAGCACCCTTGGGTGGATCCCATCTGGCCCCATGGACTTGTGGCAGTTCAGATGGAGGAGCAGGTCTCTGACTGTCTCTGCTGGGATCACAGGGGGTGTATGATGCGCTTCGTCCCAGACTTCCAGGTCAGGGCGAGAAGTATCCTGAGGATAACTGGTCTGTCTATTAAAGACAGACGTGAAGAAGGCATTGAGAACCTCAGCCTTTTCCTTATCCTCTGTGGTTACATTCCCTGCCGCATCAAGTAAAGTAGGGTTGCAGCTTCTGCAGAACAGTATGGGAGACAGTGTCAAAGTTTTTACTAAAGTCTACATAAACAGCCTTTCCCTCATCCACTAGGCAGATCACCTGGTTATAGAAGGAGATCAGATGTCCCTGCTCATTGCAGCAGAGTCAGACTACAGACCTTTATGGGTTCCTTCCAACTCCACAATTCTATGATATTTTCTGAACTAGGGGGCTTTAGCTGGACTCACTATCTCCCTCTGCAGAGGGTGAGAGCACACAAAGCTTGCACACCAGATGGCTCCACACAGCTTGACATAGTGTGGTCCCATTCCAGTGCATCAGGAACACCGAGTCATTGTGCCTCTCTTCTGGAAGGACAGCGTGGAAAGCACAGCTCAGACCTATGGTTACCAAAGACCAGTTTGCACATGTTCTTTTATAAGCAAAAAGAGAAGCTCATAAACCACCACAAGGGAATACGCATGACTGAAACCACTCTGATCCCACATCCAAATAAAACCATGCAATTATCTCTACACAAAGGTGTAGAAAGCAAAGTGCGGGTCACAAGTATACCCAATAACAATGGCATAATAAGGCCTTAAGAGAGGCATAACTGAAAAAATATGATAATAAATCAGTTTTAAAAGCAGTACACAACACAGAGACTCTAAACATTGTTTAGGTTACAAAAATTGTGTTGAATACAACAGTGTAATAAACAGGTAAAAGCGATTCACACACAAAAAAAAAAAAAAAAAAAAAAACTGTTGGTTGTCAAGGCATGGTGAGACAACTAAGTAACACACCATCAGCCTCTTTCAACAGATATATTGTTTTGCCATTTCCAAACTGAAGTACATATGTTCTTAATATTTTCTCTGATGTGCACATCTCCTTCAAAACCAGTGTCCACAGCATATGCCAGGAATCAAATCACTGGCTGGAAAATACACGCTAACTGGTACCTGAAGGCTTTCATCATTTCAAGGGTTCCTCCTGGCATTCTACAGGCCACATTAAAAACCCATTATCGAAATAAAGTTAGTTCTGGAAAGTTCCTTTTCCATACTCATGAATCCAGCTTAACCAGGTCCTCAGGAACTGAGCTGAATCTGCTCTGGTAAGGATTCAGAGCAGCCTCTGACACACAGATCAGAACAAGACAACTCAGCAGTGTCAGAACAGCTTCAAGGCTGCTACCATCAGGTACAGCAGGATTAGGAATGTCACAGGCATGCAACAAAGCCTGTCTACTGCAAATCTACCCTGCTGGCAGCTGGGAGAAACAGCTCAGTTCCACTTGCAGCAACCAGCTGGATCCAGCCCCAGCACCTCTGCCCCTCCAATTGCAGCTGGCACTGCTCCTGCTGCAGCAAGCACATGGTGAGGCAGGACCTTCAGAAGCAATCAGGACATGTCTTGTGCCTGCTTCAAACTGAGCTTGTGCTGCCAGGTGGCAAAGAAGCACATGGAGCTGGACACACATGGGATCACAGCCTCTCAGGTGACTTTTTTGGTATTTCTCTTCCAAGAACTCCAGGTCTCCTCTTCACTGAAGACATTCACCTATGATTCCCAGGCCCCTGTGTCAAAATGCCTCTGCACATCACTGAGGATTCACCTTACAGTGAACATTATGCCCTCAGTTATAGTGACATAGGAGTATATAATGCTTATGCCTCCTTATTAATTTCTGTGCATTCTCAGAAAATAACTGTTGTCTCCAGATGAGAAAGAGACAGGCTATATCCAGACTGAGCAGGGGTGCAGACAACTTTACTCATAGTTTAAAAGCAAGGAAGTTCTGCATCAAGTCTCTTCTTAAAAGTTGTAAGAAATTTGATTTATGAGCATTTAAACCAATTTGGCAGCTTTGCAAATCAGAAATTTCTGTTTGGGTTCCATACCATGCAGCTTCTACCAACACCCACAGTATTGCCTGCTGCCCAAAAATGACTGGCAACAACAAGATTAATCCATCATAATGACATAGTGTAGAAGCATAACCACTGCTACTTTCAGATGAAGCCAGAGGGGAAAAAGAGGAGGGAGCAGGAGAGAACACAAGTCAAAAGGCTGTAAATCAGCTTTCACTGCTGGTCTCTGCCTTGCTTGCAGCAATCCAATGCTGCTCCTCCAGCTGGGCACCACCACTGCCCACAACAAAAGCACTCCCCTGGATGCCACATGGTGCAATATCTGCTTCTTTCAGGAACCCCTTAGAGGGGTCACACCACACAATGAGAAGTGCTGCACCAGTTATTCCTACCTGGTTTCCCACTTCAGCTACCACCATCTTGTCTACTTTACAGCCTGTTTCAGTTCTACATAGTATTTACTTCAAGGTCAACCAGTAAACAATTAAAAATAATGGGGCAGCAGCTACTAACAGGGGCAGAGGCAGATCTTGCTGTGCAGAGAGAGCTTCATGCTATCATTCTATGTATTTAAAGTCTTTACAGTGACATGTTATATTGTTGCTCATCTACTGGTTAAATAACAATGGTACTTTATGTTGCTCTTTCTCAGATAGACATAGCTATAAGGAAGTACTACCTATGGAGAAAGCACCTCTATGTAAATTCCAGAAGCTACAGAGAACAAGCATTCACTTCCAAACAGCAAGCCTCGTTTGTGGAACTCCATCAGAAATAATATTACTATAGAATAACACTGGGATGTATTACTAATGAGCTACAGAACTTTTCACTTATTGTCACCACCTGGAGCTGGAGACAGCAAAGCAAAACAGAACAAGTAACTTCTGTGCAAGTCCAGCATGCAGCAATTTCAGAGGCAACATGACTAATAATTCATAATGCAAAGCAGAAGAGAATGAAATCTTCATTGCATCTTCCAGAAAAAAAAAAAAAACAGGGATAAAAATTACTGTCCTTGCCAAAAACAGATTCAAGATTTGGGGAGAAAAGTTACCATTGTGCACATCTGCAGTGCTGGACACAGAGTTGAGATCAAACAATTAAGTGATGATCTAATAAGTTTTTGGATTATGTCACCACATTTCAGCTTTCTCAGATTTGGGATTTTCTGGCACCACTGTCAGTACTGTCTTCCGTTTCATGTACATGTAAACCATATGATCACATCTGTAGATATAAATCTATCCAAAAGATGAAAAAAAATCTCCAGGGGTAATTGATTTTAGCAATATATAATACCACAATTATCCAATCACAGACAGCACCCAAAACACACATGCTTACTACAGTTATCACAGAGTCTCAGAAATGGAAGAAATACCAGTTTGTGCTTTAGATATTATACTCAATGACTTGGAGTTGTTTATGACTCTATGATATTGCAAACTGCCAATCCACTAACCTGTAACAGTAACAAAGAGATGAGATTAGAGCCATAGGGAAACAATATTTCCCACTGAAACTGACAGTGGGAAAATAAGCGGTAACTCTTAAACAGTTAGTTGGCCTCAGTGATCCTACCAGGTTCCTTCCAAGGCAGGATATTCCATGATTCTATGATTTTGCACAGTTTCAGTTATTGTTAGTCTTCAGACATTCTAAGACAGCACTGAACAATTGTAAATTTGCATTGCATCTCCTAAATCAGGAAGGAGGAAAACTCAAGACTTGGAAGTGCAGGCATTTCCATCATCATATATTTAACCAGGTCCAAAATAAATCAAATGAAAAAAAAAAAAATTAAACCACCTTGAGTTTTTCAGAAACTTCTGAGGCCACTCAAGAACACCTCTCTGGAAAAATCAGTCACATCACTTTTACTTTTTTTCTGGGCAGTACCACTGGAGCCACTGCACCAGAGACTTGTTAGCCAGTCCACTTCTTCACTTTTGATTCTGTGAATACAAAACCCACTTAACTGTCAAAATAGAAAGAGTTTCAATATAGTGGAAAGCATAATTTTCTTTGCCCCGAACTTATTCTCATCAAACAGAATAGAGGCAACATCTCTCCAAGTCCTATAAAAATGTTAAAAATGTTGCCGAACACCCAGTGAACGTAAAAAAAAAAAAAAAAAAAAAAAAAAAAATTTGCCTGGGGGAACATCATCGGCAAGCAGTTTATTCTTCCTTGCCAAGCAATTAATTGTGCCAGTTCAGGTACAGGACAGCTTTCCAACAGTTTCACCATCCAAAAAATGTGAGGAAACCTGGTAAGCATCACAAGGCAGAACTGCTGCCCACAGACATGCAGAGCCGTGACAAGCTCATGAGGTTCTCAGCTCCCAAGGTGAGAAGGGAATAAATACCCCAGGAACTCTCAAATCCACCTGCTGCTGCCAGGCCCTGTCATAAGCCCCACTCCCATGGTGCTGGGGAACCTCTGGGTACCAATATTCAGTGCTGAAGTGGTGGTGATGCTGCTCACCTGGATATGCGGAACAGCAAAACACTGGCTAGCACAGGATCTCAGCTATGCATGTTGAGGAGAAAAAATGGAAGAGCTTGCTCACCACTATCCACACACATCTGTTCTGAGCAGAAGCATACACACAAGAGAAAGCCTGTGCTCTGCTCCTGTTTCCATACTTTTTGTCTCCCTTCATCACTAACTGCAATACTTCCCATATCAGAAATTTTAATTTGTTAGTCTTCTGTAAAAGCCATCATTTCTTCTTCATTAGAGAAAAAACAAACAAACAAAAAAAAAAAAACCACATACATATACAAAATGCAAGGTTTTCAGGGCTTTTGCACAGCTTCCTGAACTGTGAACTGCATGTGGCCCAGCAGCCCAACCCCTATTACAGCTTTGGCAATGCAAGTCTGCAGGACACAGGAGACTACTGGTTATAAAATAAAATGAAGTTGCATGCCCTGCCTCCATTGTAGCTCCATATAGAGCTTTACTCTCAAAAAACGCAAAATGGGACCAAGGAGACAAAAAAAAAAAATTGTATTCCTAATTCTGCAAACTCACATTGACCTAAGCTTAATACTATTTTCCCATCTGAACAAATCTGTTAGTGTTTTCCTGTTTATCACTATCCATTTTGTATGAAGAAAAGCCAGGAGATATTTAGGTCAGATCTGCAGATACATACTGTACCTACAACATTAATAACATTGCTCACACTCAGAAGCCCAGGGCATAGATAACCACACTGTTACATTAAATTAAGCATGGTTACACTCCAAGGAGCACATAAATTCATGCATTTAATATTATTGTGTGCGTGCTCCTATGCACAGGCTAAAGCACAGCAACCACAGGCAGCTTAGCCCAGGTCTCAAAAAAAACTCAAGTTCAGAATTTGACTGCAACAGTTTTACTTCAACATGAAGTATTGAAACTTTGAAGCTGAGGAGTCAGAGTACTCCTGTACGTTAACATTCCACAGAAAAAGATACTCAAATTCTGTCTAAACCTTTAGAATTATATTAATAAGTGGGTTGCCTAAAAATGTTAAGTGTGCATATATATATATAAGTGTATGTTATGTATTAAAGTAACCCCACTCCCTTCATTTAATTTGAAATAAAAATAAATTACTTGGCATTGGTCTTTAAAATAGTCACTCAAACTAGAAGAATGCTTGGTTAAATCACACAAAGTTATTAGTGGGATAATTCCATTAGCTTTATAGAAAAATACTAGGGATGAATGCCTCCTCTTGGATTTATTTTCCATTCCAAAATTCCTTAACGGGATACAGGAAAAAAAAAAAAAAAAAAAAAAAAAAAGGAGAGCTGGATACAGATGCTGAATAAAGGCAGACTCAATCCAGTCCATTTTTCACAAGATGCAATGAGAGTCAGTAGGAGATCAGGACTAATAATATGCAACTACAAAAGCATTCACTGACTAAAGCTAAAGCTCTAATGCAACATTTCCCTGTGCCAATTTTCCTTACTTTGGGAGATTTTTTCTCTCATTTAATGGGGAAAAATGAAAAAAAATTTCTTTTGACAACAGCCCTCCTCACTACCTACTAAACTTCAGTGGTCGTGTTTAGAAATTGAAAAACCACAGCAGAAAAATTCTTGTTATCTGTTACCATTGGTTGCACATGCTGGCACACAAAGAGGAATCAAAAACCAAAAGGCTTTTCCAAAATGGAGCTCTCAGCATATCCCCAGGTAGCTCAGGAGTGAAACCCATTGCAGCTGGGCCACAGTCTTGTTCAGTGCCAAAAGCTCAGGTCAACAAAAATAAACTTGTAAATTATTATTGCTTTATCAAAACACCACTGTTCAAGCTGTTTATCATTGCAGCAATCGTGACACTACATTTAAATCTACTTCCAAGGACCACCACAGTGCATTGGCACATCCACTACACAACATCAATATACAGCAATTCAGTAACATCACTCTCCAGTAAGATACAGCAGAATTTCTGATTGGAATTTTTGAGAAAAGTTACTTCCCTATTGGTCTATAAAAGATGTTGAAGAAATGGTCACAACAGTAAATCCTTCAGTTTCTTCTGAGGAACCTAGATTTGGTCATCAGTGAATCTAAGATACAAGACTACCAACACTCTGAACTGCAACACTCATGAAATTCAAGCCATCAGGCTAGGCTGCTTCCTACTAAGAAAGACATGCAGAAACAGTTTTCAGAAAGTAAGACAGAAGCTAAAATATGCTGCTTTCAAATAGCTTTAAGACGAAGTGCCCCCTTCTGGTTGGGCATCTATGGTAAAAAAAGAAAAAAGAAAAAAAAAAAGTTACAAGCAGAAAACCAGGAGATGGCATAAAATACTAAGATACAAAAATGGACCTTTTTCAACACAATTGTCAAAAGACAGAAGGAGAACCTACACAGACATAAGGATAACAAAACAGCAAAGTCTGCAAAGACAAGTTTTCTTCAGTCTTAGATGCAATTAGTTTAAAATGTGTGTAACAATGGCTAACAAACAAGCGTCCGCCACTCAGGGAAAGAGGGGCATCTGTTATCATTTGATGACATTCCTTCACAGAACTTAAGAACTTCTGCCTGGAATATAATTTCTCATTCTCAGAAATACCATGGAAACTAGAACCAGAAAGGTTATTTTCAGGGGACTTGTCACTCCCCTTTCTTTGATTCACTTTCTCAAGAAAAAAAAAAAAAAGAAAAAGAAAGAAAAAAGAAAAAAAATAAACAAGAAAAGAAAGAAAAAGAAAAAAGAAGGGCGTTTCTACCGCCGAGTGCAGATCACCCGCGGGCGCTCGGCACGGAACAAGACGGGAGGCCCAGATCGGGGTGGGGACGGCAACGGGTGGGACGAGGCAGCGGCACAAGCAGCCTTACAACTCCCGCCCGCCGCCGGGCCGCTTCGGTGCGAGCTACAGCGCCGTGAGCACCGGGAGACAAGTGTCACCGAGGTGTTTAAGTTCACGGACGCGCTTCTACAGAAGGGAACGCGGGAGCTCCGAGGCTGCCCCACCAGAGCAGATGCTCGTCACGAGGGCTCAGTGCCCGCAGCCACTCCAGCGGGCATCAGGACCGCTCAGGGAGCGTTCCGGCTCCGGGAACCGCCCGCTGGCCGTACCGTGCTCCCGGGGCCTTCCCAGCCACCGCCTCGGCGGCTCGGAGCCGGAGCCCGACCCCCACCTGGATCGTGGAAGGGAACCAGGGCGAAGTTGTAAAGCGGCCTCTTGGGTCGCTTCAGCGATGTCTCCAAGATCTTTGACGCCCCTTCGATGACTTGCACCAGGTCGTCGTACATGGAGCCGGTCACATCGAACACGAAGGCCAGCGTAGAGGCTCCATCCGGAACCACCGCAGCGTCGGACTCGGGCGCAGCTCGCGAGCTCGGGGCGAGCGACAGCAGCAGCAGCAGCAGCAGCGGCGGCGGCGGCGGCAGCAGCAGCAGCACGGCGCCCAGCCCCAAGCCGCGCGCTCCGCCAAGAGCCATGTCCCGCCGGGAAGGAGCTCCGCTCAGCACGGAGCGCGGGAACCGCCACAGCTTTTGTCTGCAAGCCGCAGCGGCCCCGCTCCGCCTTTCTTTTATCGGGCAGGGCTGCGGCAGCGCCGCCCCGAGGGAGAAGGCCGGACTGCCGCTATGCCTCGGAGTGTGACATCGGCGTAGGGCGGCCGCGTCGGGAGCCCCGGCTGCGGCGGCACGCGGCCCGGATCCTCACCTCAGCACCGCTAGCGGGGCCGCCGTCAGCGGGCGGGAGGTGCCGAAGTGCTCTGGCAGTCGCTGCCGGGGCCGGGACAGCGCGCTGCCCTCGAGGCCTGGCCTGTGCCTGCACCTGCGGGAGGGGCGGGGGCGGCCGAGGTGCCTCGGCCCCGTCCCTAGGTGAGCGGAAGGGCATCTAGACGGATGTATGGACGCCTCGACGCGAGGCTGGAAGAAGCAATTCTTACGTCGTCACCTCTCGCTGCCGTCAGGCTTCCACAGATGCTGCCTGGCATCTGGATTTCCTGGTCCCTCCCAGGCTGCACCTTCCCCTACTCTATGGAAGCTGTGTTTAAGTAATGAATGAATAGTGTAGCGCAGACTCTAGGACATGGGTGCTCCAGGCACCCACTGGGCCAGACATGAAGGAAAGCAAACAAGCAGCGCAGTGCTTAACCCCACTCTCAAGGAGACTTAAGCCCAGTTTTTTTTTCAGAGCTGCTTAGTAGTTTGAAAATGTGGCCTCATCCCAGTAGGCACATAACCTTCACCCGAAAACCTGCTCCTCAGTGGCAGCCCAGCACCATGTGAGCAGGCAATGCAACCCCACTCTCTTTGGCCACCCCAGTAAGTCAGGCTGTGGGCAGTGCAAAGAGCAGCAGGAACATCAAATCTCTGGGCTTTGTGGGATGAGGCAAGTGGCTTCCTACTACGTTTGGTGTGGCAGGGAACACCAGGCAATGGAGTGGGTTTTGTCTCATTAACTCCCCTCTGCACTAATTCTTAAATCGCTTCTAAAACTGCACACTCAGACCATCATATTATGACTGGAAAATTAATTGTGTTGAAATGTTGCTTATCCTAATCAAGTTATAAGCCTGGAATGGAGTTATAAAAAACAGATGTTTACTTCTTTCTCCCCTTCAGCACTGATGTCATGAGAAGGAAGCACAGAACTAGAGCTGTGCAAAGCATTCACAATAAAACCCCAAACCATGGAAAATTCACCTCATCTGCAGTGGTTTGTGAGAATATTCACTAACCTTGTGAGGAAAGATGTGTCTGAGCCATAAAATAGGCATATGTATTTTGAGCATCCCAGGGACCAGCAGCATTCACAGAATTACAGGATCACAGAATTGCAGGGGTTGAAAAGGACCTCTAGAGATCATCTGGTCCAACTCCCCTGCCAAAGCAGGTCCCTAGACCAGGTTGCATAGGTAGGTGTGCAGGCGAGTCTTGGAATATTTCACTCAGTCCTTCTTGAAGATGAATTCCCATTATACTTTTTTTAAGCTTTTGTGTTCTTCTGTCTTAAATTATTTCTCATTTTGATGTAAATAACCTAGGACAAACCAAGATCATATCTCTATGAAAAAGTAACCCTTTGACACATGTGTCTCTAAAAAGATGTCATTTAGCTTGAATTTTAAAAGTACAGCACAAAGAACAATAATCACTTTTGTAATGGTGGAAGCTGATATTTATTTTAGCTGCCTAACACTTTTCTGCTGTTAAGTATTTTTGAGGCTGGGAAGCTCTGACACCATTATTCACAACAGGCATTTAAAATTTGCAGGAAGCAAATTGCAGTGAAGGAAAATATATATTTTTTTTTTCCTCTCCAATGACACGATTTCCATAGCTCACCAAACAACCACCTACTGAAGCAAATCACCATGTCCTCCCCTGCCTGTTGGCCCAGACCTTGGCAGCATGCAGGCCAGGTTCAGGCTGCACCATGGCAGTGTGCTGCAACCAGAGCACTTGGGCATGAGGACACGAGGGGCTGAGTGTGGGCCCTGGGAGGAGGGTAACAGACAGGCAGACAGACTCTGCCCCTTGACCTGCCACAGGGCCAACTGTATGTCCCCTTGTGTGCACTGCTGTCATGGCTATCTGAAAACAATGTGTGGGTCTCCATCTCTGTGCTTTGAAATAGCATGCAGGCAGAATTCAGGCTTCCTTGGGAGTGGACAGGGTTAAAATGCCATCCCAGAAAGATGAATGCTACTGAAGGAATATTCAAGATATTCAAGGAGCCAGGTAACTGCTCCCTAGAGCTGCTGTTAATGCCAAAGATAATAAAATATTATATTATAATAAATATCATATATATATTAAAAAAATTAAAAAGAACAACAAAAGCAGAAAACTGGTGGGGTATTTGACCTAGTTTTTGTAAAACTAATCCATCAGTGTGGTCTGATGGGACTCACTGTAATTCTCAGCAAGGTCTCAAGGTGATTGTCTGAGATTTTTGATGGAATTCTACTCTTCCTGTGCTTTATCCTTTAAAATAGTCATTCACAAATGTGCTTACTGCCGAAAAGTGATGATGTGAAAAGTGTGTGATGGTGAAGTGAAGGATATTCTAGTGATATTTTTCTCTGGTAAGATAGGTCTTACAAAAAACTAGGAAAGAGATATGATCCAATTTTTGACTTAAATATCTGATTGCAACTTTGTACATTCCATTTGAAAATTTGTTGGTAATATAGTTATGTTGACTGAAAATTGAGTCACAGATATACTAAAAACAGGATTTATTTTTTTTTGCAAACTTGAAACCTGTTCTCAAATTCCTTTATCAAAATGGAAAACAAGGCTGTATTTTTTTGTTGTTGTTGTTCACAGTACTGTGTTTAGCCAACATATCAAAATGCATACATTTGCTATAACTTGAGTTAGCATTGCACTGCACCCTCCCTATGTCCTGGTTTCAGTTGACACAATGCTGATTGCACACCAGTGTTTGGTTGTTGCTGAACAGCGGGTGCATGCCTGGGGCTGGGCCAGGCCACTTAATGGGAAGAGCTGCCACTATGATGGCATTGGGCAGCAGGCTGCAGGATGGGCAGGGCTGGGCCACATGCAGCCTGACTTAATACTTTTTAAGATATTAGCAATGGATATTGAAACTCCAAGAATCTATGAAACTTCCATTACACTATACCCTGTAGCATGCAAATAGCAGCTTTCAGTATGAAGAACTGTTCTCAATTATCTTAATATTGTGAGCAATTTGTATACATTAGATCAGATACTTAATGCACTTCTGACAGAGTAAGTCTAGCAATATAGCTCTGCAGTCTCTGATATTGATGGCAAGTAGCAATATTTCCTGGCTTAAAATCAAAAGGAATATCATCATCCTCTGCTACAAAAGGCAGCTGCATTGCCACTTCAGTCTGCAGACTGAAGCTTGTTTTAGAGTCACTGACAGAAACATTACAGGCGACATCACCAAGCATCCCATTCCTCTCACTCCAGGAGCCGTCCTATGGGATGCAGTTTGGAGATTTGCATCCTATTAGCTTAAATACTGCATTTCATGCCTTGGAATGAAATCTTCTATTCTTAATTTCTTGGGAGAAGCTAATTAGGATACAGCATATTGACACGTCACACCAGAGAGGCCTCCCAATGCACAGAGCTGCCCCATGGGTGTATTCTAACAAAGATGTTCTGAAGGAGATCTCATCTTCCTCAGTAATAAATGAGGAAATAGAAATATTCTCTTAAACAGCAGATTAGTTTGGGAATTCATGCAATTTGCTTAATAAAGACAAAAATATGAAAATAAATGTTTAGCTTTCCAGAGTTATATGCTTTGCTCCATTTATGCCACTCAAGAATTTATTTTGTTTAGAAACGATGCAAGTCCAAGTTTCCTGCATCTGTCTATACAGGTTGTATGGGAACTGTTGAATCACAGCCTGAACCACTGATTGATCGCCTGAGGCAAGCCCTGAGTCAGCTGCAGGGGCACAAGTGAGTGTGATTGGAAGGGGTGGAGTTTGACTCCACCTCTCCCAAGACCCCATTTAAGGGCTGACCACCAGTGGGGAAGGTTCTCTTGTTGGAGATCCCTCCCTGGTGGAGTTATTAGTGAAGCCTCGACCATCATCAAGGTGAGCCACTCTCTTTTGCTATTTGTTTGTATACCATCTACTTAAGCCTACCAAAAATATACCACCTTTCGCACTCTTTCCTTTGAGTGCTTTTCCTGGGGTTATTTGCCCTACAATTGGAGAGCCGGGCAGGCTTAAAAAAAAAAAAAATATATATATATATATATATATATACACATATACAATGATTAACCATGCCTTTCATTTGGAACATTATCAAATAGGGCAAGGGGGAGAATGTTACTCCCCTAGACCAAACAATTCCTGATCAAATTCCAGGATTTATGGGGTCATCCTATTATGGTCTTGCCACCATTATTGAAAAATGGGGACCCCTGTGGTGTCACCCCACTCCTGAAGATGCCTGGTACACGGATGGGTCCAGCAAGGGCAACCCAAGTAAGTGGAGAGCAGTAGCATACCATCCTGCTACAGACACAGTATGGTTTGAAGAGGGGGATGGTCAAAGCAGCCAGTGGGCAGAGCTGCGGGCCGTGTGGATGGTTATAACCAAAGAACCTGGTGACGGTATCCTGAATATCTGCACAGATAGTTGGGCTGTGTACCAGGGGCTCACTCTTTGGATCGCACAGTGGGCTACCCAGGACTGGACTATCCACTCCTGACCGATCTGGGGTAAAGATATGTGGTTAGACATATGGAATACAGTTAAACACAGAACTGTACGTGTCTACCATGTTTCTGGTCACCGACCCCTACAGTCACCAGGAAATGATGAAGCTGACACACTGGCCCAAGTTAGATGGGTCAAGAACTCGCCATCTGAGAACATCGCCTACTGGTTACACCAAAAGCTGTGGCATGCTGGACAGAAGACCATGTGGGCAGCTGCCAAAGCATGGGGACTGCCCGTACAATTATCAGACGTAGCTCAAGCATGCAGAGACTGTGATGCCTGCTCCAGAATGAGACCGAGGTTGTTGCCTGAAACAACAGCCCATCTTGCTAGAGGACACGATCCTCTACAGCGATGGCGGGTTGATTATATTGGGCCCCTCCCTCGATCTGAGGGGGCGAGAAATGCCCTAACCTGTGTTGACACCACGAGTGGGCTAATGCAGGCCTATCCAGTACCAAAAGCCAACCAGGCATATACCATCAAGGCACTCACAAGATTGATGGCTGCCTACGGGACACCACAAGTCACTGAGCGTGACCAAGGGACTCATTTCACAGGTGCAACGATACAACGCTGGGCAGAAGAGAACAATATCGAGTGGAGATTCCACCTGCTATACAATCCAACGGGGGCAGGCCTTATTGAGCATTACAGTGGTATTCTCAAGGCTGCCCTGAAGACAGACTCTCAGTCTCTGCAGGGGTGGATGAAGAGACTCCATGAAACCCTTCTAGATCTGAATGAAAGACCTAGACATGGCAGACCTAGTGCCTTGAAAATGTTGCAAACAACATGGGCATCCCCACTTAGGATCCAAATTACAGGTACAGGTAATGAGGTAAGACCTCAGACCGGCTGTGAGAACAATCTTCTGCTCCCTGCCCCTGAGAACCTAAAACCAGGCACCAATAAAATAAGATGGCCTTGGAAGGTGCAGGTAGGACCACGATGGTGTGGCCCACTTGCACCTTGGGGGAGATTGTTGGAGGTGGGGGGTTCGGTAGTCCCTCTGGTAATTGGTACATGGCCTACTGATATTGTGGTCAACACTCCAGTCTTTATTCCTAAAAGAACCCCTATCATATCTCTGTGGCAGATCAGGACGCCCCCTCTAGTGCCTGATCTAATCGTGCAGCCACAGACATCGGGCCAAAAGGTTTGGTACAGGCGGCCAGGGCATGCCCCTGTACAAGCTGAAGTGTTGACCCAAGACAGGAATACGGCCTGTATCTTACCCTGGAGGGTGGACCTCCCCCTCTTGGTACCTTTGAAACATCTATATTACTTCCCATGAGTCTATGAGTCACCAGAGGGAACCAAATGATGCTGCAGAGTTCCAGAGTTGCTATAAGATCATGTGCATCATCCGGTGATGGTCTACCCAGGACTGATGAAGAGTAGGACGGACCTGCACAATGTGACCGCATGCTTCCAGTAGGCACCACCGAGCACTGGCCCAAGGAAGAACACGAGCCATATACTGATCATCACTCATCCCGGATTACATCGATACACATCGCAATGGGTTACTATGTAAAGCGTCGCGATATATTGGGTCTCTGTATTAAGGAGGGCTCACCCTATAGTTACTTAATCAGTGGTTCATGTCGTGAAGGGGTGGAGTGTATGGGAACTGTTGAATCACACCCTGAACCACTGATTGATCACCTGAGGCAAGCCCTGAGTCAGCTGCAGGGGCACAAGTGAGTGTGATTGGAAGGGGTGGAGTTTGACTCCACCTCTCCCAAGACCCCATTTAAGGGCTGACCACCAGCAGGGAAGGATCTCTTGTTGGAGATCCCTCCCTGGTGGTGTTATTAGTGAGCCTTGACCATCATCAAGGTGAGCCACTCTCTCTTACTATTTGTTTGTATACCATCTACTTAAGCCTACCAAAAATATACCACCTTTTGCACTATTTCCTTTGAGTGCTTTTCCTGGGGTTGTTTGCCCTTCACAGGCTAAGCCTACAGTGAAAGCTACGTAACATGTCTCCGACTACATATCTTCATCTCCATGACTGTTACAAGAATTAGTCCACAGTTCTGATCACAGATTATTTTATTTTTGTATAGACTTGGTTCATGTAAGTATTCCTCACATTATTAAATATCCTGGTTTAAAATTTTTCACCAAACAGCAGTAAGTCAGGTGATGAGTGTTTTCCTGTCACCAAGTTCACTCAATAAGTTCATTATTTTTGACTGATTTTTTTTTAGTCCGTACGTTCTGTTTTCCCATTTAAAGCCATAAATACCAACATATGCTTTAAAATCCTGCTAGGCTGTAACTTGGCACCTCACCAATTGTTACCAAGTTAACTTCCCAGATCCTCTGAGTGGCTGGCAAACTAGATTTACTGCATTCCCCACAATCACACTTTGTTGGTGTAATGGAGATATTCTGAGCATTCAGAGTGTACTTCACAGTACCTCTGTCCTCGTGGTCAGAGGGTTAGAGATGAGCTAAATAAGAATGGTCCGAAACTCTTGTGTCAACGGTTTACGGGCTGGTTCGGCCCAGTTCCGTGACAATCAGTGTGGGGGACCCGCAGACCCATGCCGGGGGAAAGGGAAAAGGGAGATGGGCCTAGAGACAAAACAGCAGCAATGATCTGAGGATGAAAGCTAATTTACTAAATAAGATACCAGAAATCAAAATAACACAATATAATACAATATAATTGGAATTGAAGCTAATAAATCAAATAAAATGAGCAAGAGACAGTGTCTGATAAACCAAAGGCCTTATGCTAATGCTGAAGGTGAGATGGCAGCGAGCACCCACTGCTGAATCAATACCAAAGGAAACAGAGTGTCCTGTGACCGCAGACAGTTTCTATCTTTTTCCCTCTGAGAGGAAACATGTAAAAATACAAAGCATTGCACAGTGCTCTGGGGAATGTAGTTCTTCTCTTCTGAGGCAGGTCTACTCAGAACTATTGATGATCCATGGAGCTGGAGCATTAACTCTTTAATTCTTAATGCACTACATGATGTTATGATGTGGAATGCCCATGCCAAAAAATCATAAAACCATGACATCTTGTAATAATGATAAAAAGACTTTTATAGGGAAGAGGTTAAAAAAGACTTCCCCTTATAAAATATAGTTGTTACACAAAAGTGGCTGGACTAATTTATTTATCATCAAATTCCCTGGCAGCTTTCACCACACTCCTGTTTTCAGGTCTCTGCAGTTTTGTTACACTAATGTAGACCATTAGTCAAAATTTTCCATTAAAGATTGTCTGCTTTGAGCTTAATCAACCAAAACCACTCTGGTATTTCCAAAAACGCTCACTGTCGTAGTCTATGCTTTCTTGAGCAGACATGATAAGAAGTTCTGTGCAGAGCACCAAGCAGGTCCTCCAGTCTTGATGATGACTGTGTCCTGCCACACATATTTTTGCTTGTTCAGGCTCTGCAGAGAACAAGATAAATGTCTGATTGAACAGAGGAAAACTGGAGACCACAAGCCTCAGGTCTTTCTACTGCATATGTGTGGATGCAGTTTACTTCATATTCAGCAAAGCCTTTGACACTTTCTCCCGCAGAATTCTGTTGGAGAAGCTGGCTGTCTATTGCCTGAACAGGTGTACTTTTCTTTGGGTAAAAAAGTTGACTCACTGGGGTGTGCCTTAGGAGTCAGTACTGGGGCTGACCCTGTTTAACATCTATACTGATGATCTGAATGAGTGTGCCTTCAGTAAGACTGCAGACAACACCAAGCTGGGAGAAAGCATTGATCTGCTTGAGGGTAGAAAGGCCCTATGGAGGGATCTGGACAGACTGGATCAGTGGGCTGAGGCCAATGGGATGAGCTTCAGCAAGACCAAGTGACAGGTCCTGTACTTTGGTCACAGCAACTACATGCATTGCTACAGAGGGAAGAGTGGCTGAAAGGCTGTGTGGTGGAAAAGGATCTGGGGATGTTAGTTGGCAGCTGGCTGAACATAGCCAGCAGCATGCCCTGGTGAGGCCAAGAAGGCCAATAGCATCCTGGCTTATGTCAGAAGTAGTGCGGTCAGCCAGGACTAGGAAGGTGATTGTACCCCTGAACTACTCTGCACTGGTGAGGCCACATCTTGAGTGCTGTGTTCAGTTTTGGGTAATGGACAAAGTTGCACCAGGGAGATTCAGGCTGGAGATCTGGAAAAATCGGGAAGAGTGGTCAGGCACTGGAACGGGCTATGCAAAGAAGAAGGGGGTGTCACCAACCCTGGAGGTTTGTAAGAAAGAGTAGATGTGGTATGTAGTTACATGGTTTAGTGGGCATTCTCATGATGGGTTGATGGTTGGGGTAGAAAATTATCAGAAGGCTGGAGCCCTCAGCTTGTTGAGGGAGCTGGATTTGTTTAGCTTGGAGAAGAGAAGGCTCTGTGTAGACCTCATTACAGCCTTCCAGTCCTTGAAGGAAGCTTCTAAGCAGGAGGTGGACAGACTTTCTACATGGTCTAATAGTGATAAGGACAAGAGGGAATAGCTTTAAACTAAAAGAGGGGAAGTTTAGGTTAGATGTTTGGAAAAAATTTTTTACTCAGGAGTGTGGTTAGGCACTGGAAGATGTTGCCCTGAGAAGATAGGAATGCCACATCCCTGGAGGCATTCAAGCTATGTAGATGGGGCCCTGGGCAGCCTGATCTGGTGAGTGGCAAACCTGAATATGGAAGGGAGGTTGGATTTGGATGATCCTTCAGGTACTGTCCAGCCTAAGATTCTGTGGTTCTGTGAGTTTAGTGGTCTTTTCCAACCTTAATGATTCTGTGATTCTATGATTTCATATGGGCAACTTGCCTTCAAATCTAGTTAATTAATTGTATTTCTGACCTGTATGTATGAAGTTAAATCATACTACTTAATTACACAGCATAGCCTGAAGTAACTCTATGTTCCTTTATGCTGAATTTGCTTTCCTGCTTTTTAGTTTTACCACTGCTAGGGTGTTTATCCATTGGTCTAACTGCTCTCAATAAAGAGAGCACAGAGTATGGCTAATGAAAGTATCCAGGGATTGTACTCTCTTCCCAGATAACACTGTATTCACTTGGTTTGTTCAGCCCAGAGAAGAGAAGGCTAAGGGGGAAGGGGTCGGCGGGAGTGAGGGGGTGGTGTCTTCAGTGCTTCAGAACACTGACTGGAATTAAGCATTAGAACTGAAATCAAGTCAGGGCTCTCTTTTTTTCTGCCACCTTCCACTCAGGTGTCACTTGCTACAATGAGCTCAGCCCATGTAGGGAATGGGTTATGCCCCACTATGGTGTCCCTGCTGGTTCTGAGTGGGGCCTCCCATTCATAATCAATACTGTATTAAAGATCAGCCTTTATTAACAGTGTCCTACTCTGCTAAAAACAAAACAAAACCTTTTCACCCATACGTAACTGTTATTTATGTTGGCTTTTTCATTTGTTTTTGTTTGTTTTTCTTCACAAAACACAACTCTTTGAACAATAAGGACAGAAAAGAAAGCATGGTTTCATGCAGTGTTTTTACTAGATATGTAAAGCTGTAAAGCCTATTGGCATAAGAATGATTAGGTTTGCTGTTTGTTTTTTCTTTCTTTTTTGCCACTTCAGAGCTAAGGATGCATGGGTCTGGTGATCCCTTGAAGAGCCTATGACAAGGATTCAGGGAGGAACAAGATGGTATCTCCAAGGTAAAGCCAAACTCAGTGGGTCTCATCTACCTCCTGCTGAATGAAGGCTGCCTGTCTGGCAAAGTAGTCAGGTTCTGTCTCAGGCACAGGAGCAGGAGACATACTTTGTGGGCTGTGAGGAGTGATCATCATTGACTTTCTTCCACCTCAGCTCTTCACGTACTTTTCAGTGCCCTGAGTCTGGTCAGAGCCCAGCTACAGCCCTAGTGCCCTGAGAAAGCTCTGTCCGTGTAACACCTCCCTACTAAAAAAAGTTGCCTGAGAAATTATAAACTCATTTAAATTGACAAAGTTTCAAGCTTGAGAAAGTTTCAAGCTGAGCAATGGAATCATATGCACCCACAGCTGCAGTCAGGGTTCTAGGTGGACTCTGCAGGCCCTTCAGAGTTACCTTACAGAAATCACACCGACACCATTGGCAACTTCACAGGCAAGAACTGAGGCCCCCTGCAGCACTAGGATGCTGTCAGTGCAGCACAACAGCTGTGGAGCAGCAGCACAACAGTCTGCTGTCACAGCCACCAGGCTACCCAACTGCTATCCAAGCATGGCAATGCTGTAACTGGTTCAGGCCCTTGGACTAAAGTGAAATTTGCCAGTGCCAGATCACAGGGCAAATTTCTCCTATGAAGATGAACTTGTGAAATTGAAGTTTGGTGTAAGGCCACAACACAAAAGCACGTGAAACAAGCAAGCTCACCCTCCCCATGCTTGGTGGAGCATCAAGTGATGCTTTGGTTATTGCTTGTGGCTTGTCACTGGTCCAGAAGAGTTCTCTGTACATTCTCCTTGCCTTGTGTAATGTGATGACAAGCTCTTTATGAAGAACCAATAACTTTACATCCTCAATCACCAGTACCAGCTGGGCTGGGAGAATTAGTTGTTCTGCAGTGACAGCTGCTGGCCTGAACACAAGGAAATGTTCTGAGTTCCCATAAGAAAAGCATCATGGCTGCACTTAGCAAGACAAACTCCAACTGAGATTCTCCATTCTCACCATCTGGTCAAGTAGGAGTTAACAACTGCTCTCAGGTTCCTCAGTTGAAGAATCTAAAAGCAAACATATGTCTGCTGTGCAGAAAGGAGCCAGAAATAAGCCAGTAAGTATAAACAGCAACTCACTGTTCCCTGAGATTAATAGGTCTCCTCCATTTCTTTCTCAGTCACTTTTGGATCAGCTGTTTTTTATACAGACAGTGTGACCATAGCCCAGAATAAACCGAGACTCAGTATGAGACTGCTTTAATCTACCCAACAATAATCAGATAAACTTCTTCACAGCACTTAATTAAGTATTAATCTCCATCATGAGGTTTTCTGAATCTAATAGTGAGGATGTCATACATATTGCCACATAATAATTATTTAAGAGCCCTGTGCAGCTTATTCCAGCCTCTGTCTGTGCCCACTGTCGAATCAAATGTGATCATTTTCATGGGTTTTAGAATCTTGTCAGTAAAACACTGCCTCTCTTCTTCTCAGGACTTAAAAACTAGCAGAAATTGAAGGAAAACATCCAAAACTTGTTTGTCATTTAAATTTTGCCTAAATCAAATGGAATTTATCAGCTACAGAAAACATTTTACTCTTAAGAAAACTTGCTCCTGCTAATAAACTTTCACTTACTCTTTTGTAGTTAGTATTTTTTTGTTTTATTTTGTCTAGGGGAAATGGTTTAATTGCTGCTTGCGACACATTTCAGCTGTCTATAAAACACTTATTCTATTTGCTCAGTCTTCTTGAACTGTTGTAAAAATTAAGATCTTTATGCTGTAAAATCTTCATGCAGTGAATTCCATGCAGTGGATTTTTCAGTTATATTTCTTGAATACTGAAACAAAATTTATTCCTGCTTAATGTCACTGATGGCAGCAACAGAGATTGTGATGTGTTTTGTGATCAGAGCTCCTCTGCCTTTTTGGGATCTTCTTTCAGTCCTTTAAGTTACTCTTTCTTGAAGTTGAGGTTTTTATTACCATTTGTTCTTGGTGAAGTGTTTCTAAATCTACTCATCAAAGCCACTGTCACGCTCCAATATAAAGGAGGGAGACGAGGTTCTTTGATTATGTGTATACCCGATGGTGAGATTAAGACACAATGGGTCAAAGTTCACCCAAGTTTATTACAATTACTAGTTGCTTAGGAATATGGGGAAGGGAAGATGAGCGATAGAAAAGGGACAAAAAGCAAGGAGTCTTGATAGAAAGCAAGAGAAATATAATCACCACCGTGGGTCCAGCAAGGTTTGTAGTAGGTCCATAGGTCCTCTGATCTCAGGAACTTGTCTGATCACCGCAGGGGATGGGAGAAAGCCAGGAAGCTTCGCAGCAAGCAGGCCTCAGGGTTCGTCCAAAGAGTTTCCCCCCCTCAGGGAATTCTCTGCTCTGCGGGAGTTCTCCATCAAAGATGTTTTCTTTGGGAGTTCCTCTCCAAAGTCGTAAGTTTAGTGAAGGCCTTTTATCCCCCATTGCTCAGTTTTTTTCTTTTTTCCCTGTTACTGTGACATACCTGGCCCAACAGATAAGCCAGCAGGGAATGGTACCTTTGTTGTCATGCTCAAACATTATCGTCTTTTGCAGTGATCAGCTTCTCCAAGCCAAAAAGCAGGCTTGGCCTTGCTTCTGATTATCTTTACAACAATAAGCAGAGGCACTGTGGCATGGTGACACCCACCTCGATAACCTGCAGTTCTCACTTACCAGAAAGGCCTCACGAAGCAAGCTTTGAGACAATAAATAAAAGAAAACAGTTTATGTCTTTCACAGCCACAGTAAATACAAGATGGGAGAAATATCGTAGGAGTTGTCTTTGGTTGCTCGTGTGCTCTTCAGGAAGGAGCTCCTGCTGATGACTCAGGGAAGGATCCTGACCAAAGAGAGGCAAAAATTCACGCTACTATTGGTGTTCCTTAGTCTACCTTCAAGTATAACTACACCACTTCTGCTTGAAGTTCAGCTGCTAGTTCTTCAAAGAAACTTTGCTTTTTTATGTTCCATTTTTACTGCTGAAGATTTTTTAAAGTAACATTCTAAGTAAGTGAAGATTAAAATATTTATTATAACGAAAACAAAAGTAGGCAGAATGGTGAATGTCACACATGCATATAAACAGAGAATCTGATTGCTCTGGATGTAGCTAAAACTAGTTAAAGTCTAGTCTTTTAGAGGGCAAAATACCTGTGTGACCAGGGTATGTGGGGAACTTCCCAAAGACCAAAATACGGTCCTTTTGCTTTGGTTTGTCTTTCAGAAAATCTCTCTTCAGCACATGTTCAAAGACTTTATTAAGGGGGACACTAGAATAGTACAGCAGAATACCAGCTTTTGCTATCAGAACTATGTATTCTTAGCATAGTACTAACTTCCATGATCAAATACAACCACTCAGTGCAGCTGAGTACAGGCTAGTACTGACAATCAGTTCATGTTTCTTTGTCAGTGAGAGAAAATGAGAAGGTGAGAATGAAAACACGGGTTCTGACAAAAAGAAGAGGCTGGATACTCTGCAGGTGCTCTTGTCTCTCCTTCAGAAGCAGCATGTCTGGGACAATATGCAGCTGCTCCAGAGGGTCGGGTTAATCTGTGTGGGAGAGGATGCAAAAACTCAGTCTGTCGGAGCTCAGTCGAGTTAGAGAGCTCTCACAGTTTCTTGTAGCATCAGAATAGTTCTACTTCATTGTGTTCAACACACATCTCATATACATACAAACAAGAAATTCCTGTTCCTCTAACAGTTTCTCTAATTGGTTAATTGGCCCTAGCTTCTCCCAAACAACAGCGATAAAGGATGAAAGGTTTCTTAAGTGTAACAAGATTAACAATGCATACAAAAGAACCTCCTGTTTACACTCAGATGCAAACAGACACCGTTTGCACTGTCTCACGCTCTGGTCTCCCAAGGTTACACAGGATAAGGTCTATCAAAGTGCCTGATAAGCTCTTTGGTGACCCAGTCACATCTTCCCCCTCATCAGTCATACTCTCAGGATGCTCTTTCTACCACCCGAGGTGGCCATCATTTTACTAACAACACTGAGAAGACTGCTCCAAGTCAGAGTTGTATGTGTTTTGTGAAGGTGTCTCGAGCCTTAGTTAGACTTATGAGCGTAAATGTTACGTCCACCATTTTCATCTCCTATAGAACCAAGACATTGAACTGAGTCAGAGAGACATGTGCATATTGTGTCTAGAGACTCCAAATGCCAAACTCTGGAAATATCATAGTGGCATTTTTCAGCAAGAAGTTCAGCTGAGTTTCCAGTCAGCTGCACACAAAATGCTTTGGCAATCCTGTGCTTAGAAATAGCCCTGCTATTTTCTGCAATTGAGGGATTTTTTTTTTCCGTTTTCAGGTGTGCAACAGGCACCAATGTTGCAGTGCATCATTTGGTACCATAGAAAGGCGGATGTGAAATGAACTTTGGACTTACTTAGGCGTCGGCCTTATAGGCTGATATTAACTTCTCCCTGGGAAGCATAAAGTTGGATTTAATTACATATGCTCTGTCTTTTTTTGGGATAAAGATAATTGAGCAAAGCCTATTGGAAAAAAAAAGATTCACAACACAGTTGATCTACCAGTGCTATAGTGGCACAGCTTACCATTCAGCCCTAAATGAACTCCTTCCTGATCTCCAAAGAACTGGCACGTTACAGCAGACCAAGACACCAACAGCAGGCTCTGTCAATATAGCATTCTCCACACACAGCTCTACACACACCATCTAGAAATAACCCTTTGCAGAATGAATCCAAGTGGCAGCACCCACCAGCAGCTGTCACAGACATACTAGAATGGGATTAATCTGAAATAGGGTTAGCTCTGTCAGTGCCAGTTTCTGCACAGAAGAGGTCTCCTTTTTGTGTGTAATTTCTCACTTAGGATCCACTCTGAAAAGTGACTTCCTCAATAACTTTAAAACAGCTTGTGTATTGTCTCTCACTGGGTCCCAAATATGCTTACATGCAGCCTGCCTAATTGCCAGCTCCAACTTAGGTTGGATCTTTTCTTCTTTCTCCTATAGATAAGGGCTTGCTGCTCTTATAGAATTGCACTCTGGTGTTTTAGGCTAATCAGCGGGTGTGAAACTAATCGGCTGCTGCGCTGCAGCACCACCTGCAGGTTTGATTTTGATGCTCAGAGTGGTGTGGAGCTTCAGCAAATCTTGTCTCATTACACGAGGCCCTGTATTACATTAATTGGGCAAATCCTGAGGCTGACTCACAGCAGAGCCCAGAATCTGTTTAACATTTATGTATTTGTCCAGAGTCACAAAAGGTTAACTTTGCTAACTTAGGAGCCAATCGTAAAACATGCAGCTCGGCTTCTGAAAGCTTTTAGTAACAGGCCGCTGGAGTCCTTACCAGTCCAAGAAGCTGCACACTGGCCACCAGGTGGAGGCCTTCACTACAGATTGGTCCTCAGTGACGGCTGCTAGGAGGGGGGGCACACCAGTACAGCCAAGCTGGTGGTTAGGGCCTCTCCTGAGAACTGGTCCCACCATCGTGCCGATGATGGAGGTCAGCACCAGGAAGCACTACACCTGGTGCTGCTTCCTATGTATAGAATCACTCACAGTACACCAGGACCATGAGAATAGCACTTTCCTGTCAGAAAAATCTCTGTTGCTGGAATCTAGTTATACTTTTTGATAAGGATGCTTAATCTGATATTTTTGTCTTGAGGTTGCTTTTGAAGACATGCTTTTGAAAATGTCCATTGGTATTCTATTGAGTAGGTCCTTATTCCTATTATTTTCCTTCAATTAAAATATATATAAAAATTAAAGTATGGGGGAACATTAATATAAAACAGAACTGTTAGCCAGAAACTCCTGCACCCAAAATAGATTAATTTGAAAAAATACACTGAAACTTGTGCTTCTCCAGTGGTAAGACATAGATTATGTTTAATTTTGACTATGCTTTATTTTGCTACTTTATAGGTTATTTTAAAGAATTGTCATTTTTCTGTCAAAGATTAATAATAATTAACAATATTGCTATTTCTTTTACCTAATCCTGAATGGAAGCAAAAGGACACAATGTAAGATGTCACTTCTGTCTGCCCAAACTTCCTCTTTTGCCCCCCATGAACTCTCTAAAATGTTGGTTGCTCCAAAATTAACTTTCTATTTATTTTCATGAAAACTACAAGAGACACAAAGAGCATAGTAAAGCTCTCTGATACAGTTAATTCTCAGCTACAAAACACTGTTTCTCAATACAATCACCACCACTACCTGCCTCTTTTTGCCAGCAATGAACAAGAGCCCACATGCTGAGCTTGTGAAAATCTGCATGGCCATTTAGAACATGGCTTGGCTTTCATGTTGCCACTGCTGAAGTGCTCCACTCACCCTGCACTGTGCTCACATCCACTGTTTGGTCTCCATAAATGTTCAGCAAGCACTGACAAATATGTATGTGCCATTTTTTCCACGTGAAGGAACTCAATGACATGCCACTGCTCCACATGCACTTCCATGTCAGATACCATTCTCTCAGAGTGCTGCCATCTGTCACACAGCAGCAACATGTAATGGGATATTGGCGGGAAGCTTTATCTTCTTGCTGCCACCCCAACATCTGCTTCTGACATCAGATCAACGTAATAACACAGGAGGCATTACTTTCAGAGCAGCCCTTGCACCATCCAGTTATGAATTTGATCAGCCCTGGTTATAGAAATTTAAAAGGAACATTACAAAGTATGGAAGCAATATTTGCAACACTGAATGGTAAAATATAAATTCAGTGCATATAGAAGACACTTCACTGGCACACTCCTGTTCATCCCACAGCAGACATTAGCACAGACCCACCAGGCCCCAACAAACACCAACAGTTGGCTATTCTTGAACACCTTGAACCACTAACTAGACACAAGATTTTTTTTTTGTTCTGAGTTCTCCACGATCTCAGCAGAATTTGTGACTATACAGGTTTCTGCCGGGGGTACTGACTGCAGAGATGCATTTGAATTTTGACCATGATAGAAGAAGATTTCAGAATTTGGAAAGAAATGTGATCCTTAGAGGCTGTGCCAGAAAATTCCTCGGTCACTGCCTTGATAATCATTAAACACAATCCATAAGCCTGCTGTTAGTTCATCTAATACTTTACCTCTTTATTCCAAAAAGTACACATTTTCTCAATCACAATACCAAGTGACATTAAGCCAGTCATCCCCATCATTCAGCCAAAAAAAGAAACTCAGTGTTTTTTCAATAAAACCTACCTTCCATGAAACCCTACTGACAGGCACCAACTGTATTTTTAGCATCCAATTCTTTGTTGATGGAGTCATAAGTTACTGTCATATGACTTCTACCAGGCATGACACCAAGCAAACAGTCCAGTAGCTTTCTGGGTCACCTTTTTACCCTTTTTAAATATTGAAAGCTAACTCCCAAACCATTAATAATCTTCACATTTTTTTTCAGGTTTTTTAAAAGTTAATACCAACAGCTCTGAAAAATTTGAGAAGGCAGCTAGTGAAATTAAAAGCAGCTGACCTCAACTTTAAATTGTTTCACTTTGTACCACATTTTTTGCCTGTATTTTGAGTTACATTGTATTTTGGTATTAGCAGAAGAACTACAGGAGAGGTAAAAGAAATTGAATTGATACGCTTGCACTTAATTTTTCACTTTGACATTGAAGCAACTGTAATTTCACTAACAAAGTATTATAAATATTCTATATATTGGAAGTAGCAAGCCATGGTTCTAACTGTAAACTCTAGTGTTAAGCATATTAATGCAATGGTAATTAATATTTAATATTTTTCCCAGCATCTATCCCATTTAAAATTGATAAATCATGGGACATAAATTCAGCTGCTCCCTCTGCAATTCACAGTCCTCCATTATTCCAGATCATCTTCAAGGCACCTGCAGCAGAAAACAACAAAGAAAGTTTATTCCTTCTTTTTCTTGTATTTCCCTAGCTTAGGCTGCCTTTTCTAGTTTTAAAATCAGGCCAAACATGCTTACAAAAAGTAGCAAGGAGATTCTAAATCTTCAAAAGAACTTGCACTAGAACCGTAATAATACACAATTTATTGAACATTTCTTGTATTACTGAAAGGCACAAACACTTCCACAATGCTGGATATTACAATAAGAATAACTGCATGGAAGTTACTCACCTCTTTAGAGAAGTAATTTTGGATTTATGTCTTGTGTTCATCTAGCCTAAGTACTTCTCAGCACAAAATATTAATTCTTATAAATCAGCTAAGCATTCATTTACCCCCAAATAAGTGTGCCTGCAGACCTTGAGAGTGATGTGAAAATATAATTTTCACTGTGAAGACAATATGAAAACATATCTATTTGTAAAGCAAGGCATTACAAACTTTTTGTACATAAATTTCTTTAATTAGTTTTCTTACATTACTGTGCCATCAGTACAACAATTACAAAGAATCAAGTTCTTAACAGAGGTTCCACTGAATCTATGTTCATAAACTCACAAATCCTTATCTACTTACTCTAGGAAAGTAAAGACTATCATGTGATTGTTTTGTCACAAGCAGAAAATGAATCCATAAATTCAGCTTAGCCCCAGATAGGTATGTTTTGCATCAAAAAGAAAAACTGTATACAGAGTATCTTGAGGGACGATCTTCATAAAGTACACAGTGACAGGCTGATCTGGAATATCTCAACTCTTTGTGGATAGCAGAATCAGTTTGAAAGACATTAAAGTTAAGACAGAGCAAGCCAGTGAGGAATCTACTTGTGTTTGTTGCCTTGGCTGAACACATCCCACTGAGAAAGGGCTTCAGTTTGTAGTGCTGTCATGAGACTTTTCACAAATCAAGACATATGTTGATGCTGTGTAGTTCTTGGATTCATGAGCTCTCTTTTGGGTTTTATACATTCCATGCACATCTGAAGCCGTGAAAACAGACAAAGTAACTTGACATGCCAATGAGTTATGTCAAGCAGGTATTCCCTTCATTACAGTGCTGGGTGCATGGGGATTGCTCCACCAAACATGCACACCAAAAGAAACGACTACACATTTAAAGGCACAGCACATGAATATTCATCACATTCAACGGACATGGACAGAAATTCGAAAAGCGATTGACATCTCCGGTGGTCATGGGATTAAATCTAAGAGTAAATTTCCAACTGTTAAGTGGGTTGCATTATGTCACAACAGCAAGTCTGCCTCCTTATCTTCACGGGACTCCCCCACTGAGTTGCAAACTGCAACTCCAATTATCTTCTATGGACACTCCATTGTGTTGAAAACAACCACCCTACCCATCACTGTTGTCCTTATCTTCATGGGATCACCCCTGTATTGAGTTGCAAACAGAAGCTTTCTTCAGCAGTATGTGCATTTCTGTGGCCCCTGTGTTTCTTCCTAAAGTTATCTGTTTGCTCAAGCTATGAGGCCTAGTTTTAACAAATCTATGGATTCAATCTAATTCAGTTCCTTGATTAACATCATCTTACACAAATTCCAAAAAAACGAACAGGAAAACTGTTAATAAGGAAACAATGGGTGTCCATAAACAAAGATGCCTGTGCAATTAGACAGGTGGCCTACTGCAACAGGTAAACTAGTATATTTTCCAGTGCTGAGTGTATGCATTTAATAAACCTAAGGCAAACCATACTCTTCAAGAGCCTACCTTGTAGCAGCAGTCAGGCATGTTTCCACACAACTAATTCACTTCTCTTAACAAGGAATGTTATGTACAACACACTCCTGTATTCTAAACACAGCTTTTTCATTATCCGATTTCATACATACACCATATTTTGCCATTAGAAACTGGTAAAGTCAGGAGCTCTAATACATAAAAAGCTTAGGGTTTCTTTTAATCAGAGGGGCAAAAGACTGAATATTATATGGAAATATAAAAGAAAATGCATCTAAGGAGAGTGAGGCAAAGGAACGAGGCTGTACTCTTCTCTGCAGTGTGTGGCAATATGACAAGGGGAAATGGCCGCAAACTGAAGTGTAGGAAGTTCTGCACAAATGTGCGTGGGAACTTCTCCACAGTGCAGTGACAGAGCACTGGCACAGGCTGCACAGAGAGGTGGTGGATTCTCCTTTGTAGATGTTCAAGACCCACCTGGACACCTACAAGTGCAACCTGAGCTATGGAGCTGCTTTGGCAGGGGGGTTGGATGATCTCTAGAGGTCCTTTCTAAGCCCTACAATTCTGTTTCTGTAAAAAGAAATAGGGATAATAAACAAATTGGAGACAGGATGTATGGTACATTACAAATTGCTTAGCTGAGGTTGAGTTACATCTTGCAAATAAACTGAAAATGAAAGGTTTATAATGAAGTTTAAAAATAAAAGTCCATAAAAATAAACACACTCAAATACTTGTTAGAAGAAATACAGACTATCTGTTCTATCACTACTTCTTAACTGGTGGTCCACTAGAGGACCCCAGGACATCAGCAAATAGTTTCAAAACAACTACACAGGACAACAAACACCCTAACACATTCCCAAAACTTGAAAGCAAACAAATGAATAAAACGAAGGTAAACAGAAGAACAAAGTGAATTCTTTATGTTAATCTTTAGCCATTCATAAGTGCAGAAACCCTGCACTAAACACATTCATGTTCATTTGTTTGTTTTCATGAAAAGGCTACATAGTTCCTTTTAGAAGGTTTAGTATCTCTTTCTACTGCATGAGGATGGAATTGAGATAGGTTTATGGTAATGTAGGTAGATCCTGCAAAAGTAAATATTGTTCCTCAGTTAGCAACAGAAAGTGATGCAAAGATGTAGGAAATTTATAGCAATAAGGAGGTTCACAGTATCTCTGAAAGTAATCGTACATCTTGAGATATCATAGCATAAATGAAATTACATTTCTAAATTCAGTGATGTGTACGTGAGGATGTTGAATGCATTAATCTGAAATGCAATGTTCATAAATTGATAATGTGATCCAATGAAAAAAAGAAAAATGCAAACCCAATCTTTGTCATGCTAGAACCATGCAAGTGCCAATATTTAGCATTAGAATCATACAAGTATTAGTACCATCATGCTGACACTGTGAGAATTCATTTGAATTGCAAGTTTACCACATAAACTCATAAAAAGTGTTTGAAATGAAAGCATAAGAAAGATTGTAAAAGAAGTCAACATACTGTTGACAACTGTTATCAACAGTTTTTGTCCTAGAACCAAATCATACCAGACACACTGAAGAAAACAATTATATCCCAGCTGAAACTCAGTCTTTTACATTGGAAAAGTCACTAGGGAGCCACCCAGCTGGTCCCAGTCTTGTACAAATGGGACTGGTCATTCAGTGGACTTCTTAAGCTATGAAAATAATCTCTGGCATATTTTTTAAGCTTATGTTCCAATTTGTAAGATATAGCTGAATCTGAAGAGGTCTATAACGTTGACCTGGACTGAAAGTCAAGGCATTCAAACAACTCAAAACTCTAGACTCCAAGCATTTCAGCAGAAAAATTTCTAAAGCATAGTTTCTGACCAGTGTACCTGAGTGATCAGAAGGAGGAATCCTCTGTTCACTCAGGTATCAGTATCAGGATACCATGTTCAGATAATGAGAGTTTTCTTTGCACAGGCAGTGTGACATTTAAAGAAAGAAAAAAAGGAGAAAAAACAAAAAACAGTATATATTTTTCCACTCTTTCTCCTTTGCTAGGTTCTAACAGTTAGAATATTTAAGGCATTTTCAACTTTAATGCAAAAAGCATGAACCTTTCTCCCTATGCATTTATCAGGTTAGACAGAATGAGCACAGAGTAAAACAGAAATACCTTGTAAGAAAGAAAACTTAAGTTTTTATTCTCAAAGACTTTGCTGTAGAGAAAAATATGCCAGGAGTTACCTGCAATTAAATACCCTGGCAAGAGCAACGGCCTGACATAGGACTTGAGCATAAGACTGAGATTAGATATTAAGTATGAATAATTACAACCATACAACTTTTCTCTTTACTATCCAGATATCTCATTTATGCAACCCAAATCTAAATAAATCCAAAAAGTGTGACTCATACCCATCCAGTGTGCACTAAACCTGATGGTATTGCAACCCCATTGTTCAAACTTCAGTAATTCCATTCAGAGCTATCTTTTGTTCCTCCGCTTTTTCAGTCAACCCACTTTAATACCCACAGAGGCTATTAGATCTATAAAGCTTCTGAATTTTTGCATGACTCATCTTGTTTCAAAAGCTTATTTCACAACATAGCAGTTCTTTTCATTGTACTGATTAATGGTAGATCCATTGCTGATTTGTTGAAGTGGAAGCATCGCAGTGCTCCAACCAAAGGCCATTTCCAAATTAACAAGGTGCTCCAGCTGCTACCTGTGTGTCCAGTACTTCTGCAACTTTGGTTGCTTAAGGAAGATTTCTCATTAGTGGAATTAGTATATGACTTAATATCGGTGTTCTCAATCGACATAAACATCTTTTTGGTAAGGACAGGCTCAAAAACTGTTCCAGCGCTTTAGAAACAAATTGCCTTTTCTGTCAAAATAAAAGCATATTTTGCAAAGCAGTTCCCAGGACAGACTATAGGCCAACGTCTGCAATTCTAGGTTTCTGTATACTGTTCTCATCCCTGGACCTTAATCAAGATATTTAGCTCTTTTGTTCTGATCGTCTCCAGAGTTCCCTTCCAGTCTAAATTATTCTATGACTCAATACAAATGATCCCTTAATTCTTAGATGAATATTCCAGTATACAAACTACCAGGAAAAGGTAGCTTGTGCCAACACACTCTCTCTCCTCTCCCCCTTTCCTTCCCTTTTTCCAATATTTTTGCCAAATCCCAAACTCATAACTTTCTCTGGAAACACCCTGAAGGTAACTTCAACTTTTTCCTTTAACTGTAAAAATTATTTATCTTTTACATAGCATAGTTTGCTTTCTCATTTAATTTAATATAATTTTATTTTATTTTATTTTATTTTATTTTATTTTATTTTATTTTATTTCATTTCATTTCATTTCATTTCATTTCATTTCATTTCATCATATGGTACTCCAAATATAAAGTTAAGGGGAATTCAGACTTTTATTTTTTGCAAACTGACCATATGAAAGCCACAGGCCCAAGGATGCCCTGATGATATCCAGATACAGTACAAAATGTTTTGGTTTGGGCAATTGTGTGTTCTTACACTGTATTTATGCTCATTTCTGTCAAGAAGTCCAACTCACATACATTATTGCTATACATACAGTAACTGTTCATTGTCAGTAGAGATATTTTAATTACTTTTTGAACCTGGTTAAACAGTAAGAAAAATAATTATCAGGACTCACTTCCTTAAATATAAAAGAGGACAGATCTGTTCATTTGCTTGGATCTAGATTCAACATTCATTTAATTTTCTAACAGTTTCACTGTTTTCAAATGATGCATTTATATTAAAACAACCTCTACTCTCTTTCAAGAATGTTTATCTATTAACCTGTTTAATTTACAGATCTCAGAACAGTTTATTCACGAAGATAATGAGCAAAAAAGCAAAGGACTTGTAAGTGGCACAATCTACAGTTCATTGTTAAAATAGAACTTGGTACATCCAATTCTCTGATACTTATCCCACTCCTCTTACACAAGTACCCACCTCAACAGTCAGGGAAAACTGGATGCTCTTGTCAACCAGATGAGGAAGGGAGTGGAATATGAGCAAGTTTTCTCAATTTGTAAGGGGTCATACAGCTTTTCAGACTACACTCTCAGAAAATATTAATGTTGTTCATAGAGCAGAGTAGCTTTGCTTATGCACGTTCTCCTCAAAAGTGTTCTTGCCATCCCTTCTCATTTGCAGGCAGACTGTTTTCCAAAACTATCCCTGAGGAAGCATCCTTTCACAGCATTTCTATGCCACTACAGCTGCTGAGGTCAACATTTATTTTTTACAGCTCTAAAGTTACAGTCGGGAAATACTGTAAACTAGTAGATCGTTCTCACTTAAACAAATGGAAGAGAAATTCAAATAATTGTAAAAATCATCACCAGTAGCTAATGAAGACATCATCTGCACTGCTATTTTCAAAGCAGCAATATGAGTATTAGGGAAGAAAGAACTCAGAGTATTCCCAAAAGTTCACTAAATCCTTTTCATTTGAAAATGAAAAAGATGTTTTTTTCATGCATATCTGCATAATGAGCTCTATATACAGGAAGGACATAGCTCTGCTTTCCATGATTGTCAACATGAGTAGCAAATTTTTTCTCTCCATTTGTGCCAGGTCACTGAAACGAGACAAAGAATCGCTGAAGGCAAACGCCAGGGGACCTAACAGAGAGATTTCCTCTTCCCAATTCCTGTACTTTTCTGTCCTTGAAAGCTCAGTCTGCGGTCAGAGATTCTTTGCCTGATGTTGGAGGATATTTGAATAATTTTTGCGTTTTATAGGAAGATGGACTCACAAGTCAGTGACACAGTTTTACTACTTAAAAAACAGACAAACAAACAAAATACACATCACTTAATTACTTTAGAGCTCTATTTACTGGCCCAGTAGTTCCCAGTGATAAAGCTGGCCCACTGATACAGCAGGTCAAGTTGAAACACACTGATTCTACAGTATATCCACTTTAGAGGAATGAACTAACCAGTCCTGGATTCAGTGAAGGAGAAAGAAGGTAATTATTTCGTGAGGGAATGGAAGGAGGGAAAAAAAAAGCAGCCTATGAATAGAACTGGCCTTCTCAGCGCCAAGTCAATTTTACAATCTTTCTCAATCTAGACACTTTTCCTGGAAATACCAAATGAATGATCATGGTGCACACCCATAGCAGCTGTCCTGAGAAAATGCTGCGCCTCCAGTGGAGGACTTGAGCCGTACCACAGCAGAGAGTAGACTTCTCAATCACATATGACAGCCTCTAATTATCCCCACTTAGAGTGGGTCTGTATCTGCCTCCCAAGCCACAAAGGCAGAAGGATTAATGCTGAAATACCTCGTGTAGACAGCATGCTATGAATATAAACACAGATGCCAAATGCTGGTCAGTTGATGGGGCAGAACTAGCACAATCAACCTCTCCACAGTGCTGCTTGTTCCCAGGCACTGCTGAGACAAGTCTAACGCAACAATTGAAGCATTCTTTTAACAACCTACCTACCTACCTCTCAGAAAGGTCCTTCTCTCACTGTCTTCACACATTTAACTAGAACATCGTTCCTTCAAAGCCCTCAGCATTCTATTTTCTACTGCAGTTTTCAAATGCAAGCTCCCAGTGGTGCAGCAGCTAGGCAGAGCAGGCAGTAAAGCTGCTCTCGCATACCAAGCACTGTCTGCTTACCAGATGAACTGTTCATTGTCATCTTAGCAAACACTGAGAATCAAAAATTTCCATCCTTTTCTCCCCTGTGCTCATCTGGAAAAGTTCTATAAGCTTTTTTGATCTTCTTGAGCACTGATTAAATCAACATATAAGAAATGGAGGACTAAACTCTTCTATGAGTGGTCAGTCAAGGCCTTTCACCTGCTTGCCGGAATGTAATTCTGACATTGGCCCATCTCCTAGGAGCTCAGGAAAGGTAATGTGCATGGGGTTACAAGACGTTTTCCACTTGAAGACTTCCACTATGAAGACTTTAGATGATTATCCAGGTTTGTATTTTACTATATTATTTTTCACATCTAGTGGCTGGGATCTTCCTTCTATGCAGAAACCCTCCAGGAAGTTCCCATTTCCCAAGCATGGGTAAATTCAACAGAGGTGCTAAAGCTCTGCAAAACTGATCTGCATAGGTCCCAAAGAAACATTTTAGAAAAAGGTGTCAAGACTGAAATTTGTGCTGTTTGAAGAGGCAAGACAAGCATATCAGTCCTAACAAAAGTTGATCTTATCACTTCATTTGAGAAACTTCTGCCTTTAATGGCTCAAAGACAGAACGATCAGTCATCAAAATTTAGAATTTAATTTCTGCATTACAAAAGAATACTATCGTATAAAAAGCTGCACTTACACCACTGGGAGGAAGGCAGAGTGAACTCTGGCTGCTGTCACTATAGTTCTTTCTCATATTGTCATCAGAAAAATCCAGGAAGAAAACTGACCAACTACAGTGTGGTGTTAGAAAGCTGGCATTCCTTTATTCTCACGATACATAGCAGGCAACTTGAAGTTCAAGTTGCACATTTAAACAGTTAAGGCAGACATATACAATAAATTGGCATACATACTCATTCTTTTCCAAGAACTCAATTTATTCTTTTCTAAGAACACATTAACATATGCTAGTGTCCCTCTGGGAATATGTAGTGGGGGCCTATGATAATCTACAATTACCAACTTCCTCTTCTTTTTTTCATCTTCCTCTTCATCACAGCACCCTCTGTCCAACCCCCAGCTCTTTTTCCCCAGTTTGGCAAATTTTCATTGTTTGTTATGTCATAATGAGTAATTTTCTGTTTTGTTACCTTATAACTCAAAACCGTTTCACAGAATCACAGAATTATAGGGGTTGGAAGGGACCTCTAGAGATCATCAAGTCCAACCCCCCTGCCAAAGCAGCTCACTAGACCAGGTTGTACAGATAAGCATCCAGGTGGGTCTTGAATGTCTCCAGAGGACATTCTGCCACCTCTCTGGGCAGCCTGTGCCAGTGCTCCGTCACATGTGCTGTGAAGAAGTTCCCACACAAATTTGTGCGGAACTTCAGTTTGTGGTCATTTCTACTCGTCCTATCACCACACACATCAGAGAAGAGTCCAGCCTCATCCCCTTACCTCTGACTCCTTAGATATTTATACTCATTGATCATATTCCCTCTGAGTCTTCTATTTTCAAGGCTGAACAGACCCAGGTCTCTCAGCCTTTCCGCATACCCTTTCCTCATCAGCCTTTCCTCCATGCCCTTTATCAGCTTTGTAACCCTCTGCTGGACTCTTTCCAGGAGATCCCTGTCTTTTTTGTACCGGTGAGCCCAGAACTGGGCACAATACTCCACGTGAGGCCTGAAGAGAGAGGGAGGATCACCTCCCTTGACCTGCTGTCCATGCTCTTCTTAATGCACCCAGGATCCTGTTGGCCTTCTTGGCCACCAGGGCACATTGCTGGCTCATGGCCAACCCATCATCCACCAGGTCACCCATGTCCCTCTCCTCTGAGCTCCTCTCCAGCAGGTCATCCCCCAGCCTGTACCGGTGAGTGTGGTTATTCCTCCCTAGGTGCAAGACTCTACACTTACTCTTGTTAAACCTCATCTGGTTCCTTTCTGCCCAACTCTCCAGCCTGTCCACATCTTGCTGAATGGCAACACAGACTTACGGCATGTCAGACATTCCTCCCAGCTCTGTATCATCAGCAAACTTGCTGAGGGTGAACTCTATCCCCTCATCAAGGTAATTGATGAAGATGTAGAACAGGACCAGACCCAGGACCCACCCCTGAGGAACACCACTAAGTACAGGCCTCCAAGTGGACTCTGTGCCCCCAGTCACAACCCTCTGAGCTCTGCCAGTCAACCAGTTCTCAACCCACCTCACTGTCTCACCACATGAATTAGTATGAAACCCAAAAAAAGTCCTTGCACCTGGTGGATGCAAAGATAAAAGTAGTCTATTGTGACTTCAGTGCCTCTGTGAAGCAGGATCATTCAGAAAAAAACAAAACTGTTACCATACAGCTAAAAAAAAGAAAGCTAAACTGGAAAGTTTTAGAATTTAGCACAGTTCCTTCTTGCTAAACTAATACATTGGTCCTTAAACTAATAATTTGATCCCCACTGCTAAACCAGTCTGTATCAACATGAGAAGGTGTTAACAGGAGGGAATGCTGCTGTCTGAACAGGGAAATAGGTCAGTCTCCAATCCTATTACAAAGTCCGTTTCTTTTAGGAGCCAGTGCTAGAACAAGCAAAGTACTTCTGCTTTTTCTCAACTATCTCCATGCTCAGGGATGAACTTAAAAAGTTAAAGAAGTAAGAAATGTCTTCCTGACCCCATCAAGGGATGAGATTTGAAGCAGAAGAATATACCATTGCTTATTATTCCTAGCTAACTGCAAAGTAATCTCCGCAAATGCTTCCTGCCATGCAGAAAACAGTATGTTGGCAGCTGCTATGCCTGCGTGTTAGTCCAGCACATGAAGGTCTATTGTTTTCCATGTCAGTCTGCTTAGGTACATAAATATTAGTGAAATAAAGGCAAACAGGAACTGCACTCTCTCTGGGAACAGCTTCTTCATGGCATACCCAGGGAAACGGGCAATGAAATGTTTAGCAACTGTGAAAAAACTTCTTAAAAACAAACAACACTATCTTCTTTTGCGGCTATTTTTTGTGTAAAAAATCCTGCAGAGACACTAAACAAGTGTGTTTGTTTATACTGATCATGTGAGGTTTATTGTTGTTTTGCTTTGTTTTAAACTAGCTTGGTGTAAATAAGGAGAACAATCCAAACAGTTCTTGTCACTGAGGAATCTGCAATGGAAATTTGCCTTCGAATACCCAGGAAATTCTATGGTACAATTTAATGACCTTTAGCGAGAATTTGGGAAACGTCCAAAACAACAGTATTAGCCTTTTCCTATAGTTGAAGAAACCAAGACTATAACAACAGGCAATATGTACAGAGGAAAACTGTATTTGTTCTGCTTGAATCTTGAGAACAGCTTCTCTACAGTAAAGACCACTGTAAATCATCCAGATACAAAGGTGCTACTACCTGTTGATTTATCTGTTGGGCCAGATGTGTTACACAAACAGATAAGAAAGCAGGACAGACATCCTTTTGTCCCAACAAGATAACCAAACAGATGTCTCTCTTAAACAAAACACCCACAGGAATTGTGAGGAGCTCTCCTGCTTCAAGGTTTGAAAATTTACAGCAAAATTGACCCTTAGGTTTAACCCTCGATAACCAGAGTTTGGAATGTGATGAATATGCATGTGCTATACTTCTAAATATATATTCATTTCTCTCTTTGATGTGCATGTTTGGTGGAGAGATCCCCCATGCACCCAGCACTGTAATAAAGGGAATACCTGCTTGACATATTGCATTGGTGTGTCAGGTTGCTATGTCGGATTTCTCGGCATCAATTGGTGAGCGAGGCAGGAGACTCTCTGCTCCACTGCAGGACCCTCTGAGAGGGGGACTCCCCGGGAGCGCACCGGCAGCTTGTCTGGAGGGGGACTCCAACTCTCAGACTGATCACCACAGGAGCAGACAGGATCCTCTGGAAAAAGGTATTCCCTAGGTTTGGATTCTCTTTCTATTCTCTTTCCTTCTTTGATTCTTTTCTTTGGTAAAGGCCTTGGGGAAAGTCAGGTGGGACAACACAGAGTGTGAGGCATGAGACTGCATCAGCCCTGAGGGCACTGAACTGGTTCAGCACAGGACGGAAACCATTAATCCACCTGTAACAGGGCACTGAGCTGGTTTGGCACGGGACGGAAACCGTGATTCTGCCTGAAAGTTAATGGGGGTTCCCTTACGGCACCGAATTATTTTGGCATGGGTCGGAAACCATGATTCTGCTTAAAAGGGAATTAGGCCCTGGCAGGAAGGACATTTACAATTTAGGGTAGAACTGTCATTGTAACATTGTACTGCCAGGAGGGGCTTGGCATGAAATGTCTGGATTATATTTCTTTTATGTACTTACAGGAATTGTGTTCTTGTTAAAATCCCTGTTTCTACTGGGGGCCACTGGTTGCCCTGGGGATAGGAATTGTGTTTGCTATCATTACTGTCCGAGTAATTGTTAAACATTTGTGCTGTGTGGAATTCCACTAGCTCTTCCCCAGGGAATTTGGTGTTCCCATGCCCTGGGGAAGCAGGCAGACTCCATTACTCAGCAACACAAAATGAAGTTCTTGTAAAAATCGCTATTTTTACTGGGGGACATTGCTTATGGCTCTTGTCCAGGGAATTTGGTGTTCCCGTGCCCTGGGGAAGCAGGCGGACTCCATTACCCAGTAAAAACACAGATTATTGATTATCACCTTGAGACCGGCTGAGAAAACAAATAAAAGGATCCCTGTGTTATATTTTGGCTCACTGAAAAGGGCACGGGGAACATAAATGAAGTAACAGGACCAGTTTTTATAACTGAACATTCTAATCATGAGACTATGTATTGGGTGTGTGAAAGCTGAAGAGCTGTATTGTTTGACTCATGGGTTTTGAAAGAAAAAAGTGGGACAAACTCTTCTGATGGTGTATAGAAGTGTAATTGTTGACGGTATGTGGAAGTGTAATTGTTGGAAGTGAATTGAGGATATGATTTGTGGAATTGTGGAAAAAATAATGCAAAAGGGTTAAGGAAAACTTTTAGTTTAAGATGTTAGAACTTGTGACCTATGCCAGCCGAGGCAGACGCGCGCCGGCACTGAAAAACCCCTCAGGGCCTTCCCCGCCGCGGCATCTCGGGCTGAGAGACAGAGCCGGGCCCGGACACTGCTGCAGTAACAGCGCGTTACTGCGAGCGGGGCGGGGAGGGGATAGGACAGGTGAGAATAGCCATCATCTGTAGAGATCCAGGAAACCCGATATCCCAGTGATAGCACTGGAAGGGCCCAGGGAGGGTTCCACCCCCACTGGAGCGAAAGCGGTGTGCAAACTGCAGGGAAATGGTTGGTGGAAAAGCTGTCCCAGGTTGAAGGGGGCGCGAACTGTCTCTGATCGCAAAAGCTGAATGACAGGAAACCGGCAAGTTTACCCTGTCAGAGTCACTGGTTAAACTGCAGCTAGGGGAGCAGGGTAAAGAAGTTAATTTTTGGTGGATGCAGGTGCCCTGTGCTAAGTCAAGAGTTATTACCCATACATGCTGATTTTATAGCAGTAGTAGAAGCTACTGGCCAAGAAGAAAAAGCTTACTTTTGAGACAAGTAAATATAGGCGGGAAAAACAAGTAGAAATACATAAATTCCAGTACATGTCAGGTTCACTGACTTATTAGAACAAAAGGATGCAGAGATTAAAGAAAATTGGAGCTAAGGGTCAAGGAAGAACAATTGATTGAAATTTTAAGTCTGGCTATTACCCATACTGGGAAAAATGTTGTTTTCCCAGAAGTTAAAGAAATTTTGAATTAGATATATCCAGGAATGTGGTCATTGGCAATCCTGGAAGAGACAAAATACAGCCTAATAGGAGTTAAGAGCAGGAGCCAGCCCAGGCAGGGTAAAAGCAGTACGCTTTAAGGGTACAAGATTGCAAAGGGATAAAAGAAATAATAGATAAATTTTTCAAGTTCAGTTATTAATGGAATTTGAATCTAAATGCAATATCTTGCCAGTGAAAAATTTGGATGGCAAGAGCTACAATTTGGTACAAAATCTGAGATCGTTAAATAGAAATAAATCCATATACTTTATTAACCAAGTCAAGGAGTGAGTAGGTGTGGTTTACCATTCTGGAATTGAAGGATGCCTTTCCTGTCTGGGAAAGTCTACAGTAATTTGCTTTTGAATTGGAAAACCCCAGTGTGGGGAGAGAAGACTCTGTTAACCTGGACAGTGTTACCCAGGATTGTTAAAAACAAGCCCTTGATTTTTGAGAATCAGTCAGCTTATGAACTTGAAATTTGGGATCCTCCATCTCAAGGTGGATTTTTACTGCAGTATGTGGATGCCACAATAACAAAAGAGGACTGTGTACAATGGACTGTGAGTCTGAATTTTCTTGGTTTAAATGGTTATCAAGTTTCCCACCAGAAATCCTAACAGATCAAAGAGGACTTGGAACAGAACAGAAGGAAGCAATTTGCTGCCCAGAAGACCAACGCGGAGCTGCCTCTGATCCAGCAGTGCGACTGCTTGGAGACTGTTTATGCCAGTCAGCTAGACCTAAAGGAGGAACCATTGGATGGTGCTGAGGATTCCTGGACTCATCGATGGAAGCAGTTTTATGAGACACAAAACATAAGACAAGATATGCAGTACAAGGTAATCGAAGCAAAAACATTGCCTGCAGGGACTTCCTCTCAGAAGACTGAAATAACTGCCTTGATGAGAGCTTTAAATATGTGGACAGATTCTAAGTATGCATTTGGGGTAATACATGCTCATGGTACCATTTGGAAAGAAAAACTTGCATCTATTGAAAAGGACATCAGAGAGGTAACACTGTACAGGAAACTGAAAATAAGGTGGCAGATCAAGCAGCAGGACAGGCAGCTGAAGGGAAGTGGCTTTAATTCCAGATGGTAAACCTAAAATTGATTAACCTGAGTCAAAATCTGTAAAATATTTTGAGGAAGATAGGAATTTAATTAATGATTTAGAAGGAAAGGAACAAAATGATGGATGGGCATATAGGAATGCCTATTGCCCTTTAGTATCTTATGGAAATTAGTTCTAAGGGAACATAATAAAACATACAGGGGGGCAGACAGTCTTTATAAGTATTTGAACGAAGTAATTGTACAATCCTAGTACCAGGAACAGGGTACAAGAAGGGCCTATCAGGAAAGGGAACATTCCAGGACAACAATGGCAAATAGATTTCTCAGAAGTACCTAGAAAAGGAGGGTATCGATATATGCCAATTTTAACAGACACTTTTTCTGGGTGTCCAGAAGCCTTTCCTTGAAGGACAAATAAAGCAAGGGAGGTGTCACAGATACTATTAAATGAGATAATACCTAGGTTTGGGGTGCCTGATGTGGTATCATCAGATAAGGAAACACATTTTTGTGAAAAAGTAGTGCAACAAGTCAGCAGGCTTCTGGGAATTGATTGGAAATTACATACACCCCTTATAGACCTCAGGCAAGGGGTCAAGTGGAAAAGATGAAGCATCTATTTAAGCAACAACTAGACAAAATATGCCAAGAGATCAAGCTCTTCCTATAGCTCTCCTGCAGATAAGGGTTAAACCTCAAAGTACGGAAGGATTAAGTCCCTTTGAAATATTGTATGGCAGGCCTTATACAACATCTGAGAAAGGGGAACTCAAGCAGATGGGAGAAAGTACAATAGGGCAATATGTGCAGGCCCTGGGACATCAGCTACAGAAAATTAGTAAGAGGGTATTAATCCGGGAGACTGGGTATATATTAAAAGTTCTTCAGGTGACTCACTGGAAGAAAAGGGGGAAGGGCCGTATCAAGTCTTACTCAATACCCATACTGCAATCAAGATCAAGGAGGTAGCTGCGTGGATTCACTACTCCAGGATTAAGAAGGCACCAGGCACCAAGTGGACAGCCACCCCAAACGACCTCTGAAACTTATGTTAAGGAAACAAAATGCTTAATGCTTATGTATCCTTTTTACATTTAATTATGTATACATTTAACTTTTGCTTTAGCCTGGCCAGAGGATACTTATATTAAGTTAACTGAAAAGCCTAGTTAAGCTTTGAATCTCTCAGATTGTTGGGTATGTACAGCCCTTCCCAGAGGGGAGGGAAGGGTGCCAGTTTATGGAGTAGCAGCACTAAACTGGACAATACCAGACTGGGTGATAAATCAGATGGCAAAAGATGGGGGAAAATGCAAGTATGGGGAAGAAAAGCAGAATAAATTGGGTCCAAAATTTGACTTATTGGTCATTAATAACACACGGTCTATTTTTATAGACAGAAATAATGAAAGCACAAACCCAATAAACGTTGGATGGAGAAATCTGATGGGTTTGGGATGCAGCTGTGTGTATGGTAACTCTGGGATGGTAACTGGAGATAATGAAACAGCTAGATGGCAACAAGGAAGCAAATGTGACCCTCGGCACTACAACATGGTCCAGAGATAAAGATATATTAGCCATAGTGGGAATGAGGATAGCATTAATGAAAACCAGGCAAAAGCCATGTAAGCTCCCCTTTGGATATTGGTGGCTGTGTGGAGATGGATATGCCATAAAATACTCTCACTGAATTGGACCAGGACATTCATGGCGGGATATCTGATGACTCAGACTAGTATGAACAAGAAGAGTAAATAATCCATTAATTGAAAGGCCCTCAAGATTTCATAGTTTCGTTTGGTGGCTAATTCCAGCCTTAGGAGTAAGCAAATTAGAAAAAGCAATAGTGAATGTGTCAGCCACTTTGGAAAGAATTGAGAATGTAACATTAGATGCCATCCAAGGTTTGCAAACAGAGATTTCTTCTTTAAAGTAGTTCTGCAGAACAGAATGGCTCTAGACCTTCTTACTGTGAAGGAGGGGGGAGTCTGTACAATAATTAAAGTTGTTGTGCCTATGTGGACCAAGATCAACGTGTAGAAACTGACATACAGGTCAAAGTACTACATCAAGTTTCAATAGATGATACCTCATTTAAATTTACAGACTTATGGAATAAGCTCACTAACTGGCACCCTAATTTAGCCTGGCTAAAGCAAATGTGTGTATCAATAGTTGTACTGTTTATTCTTATAGTGATAACTTGTATATGTGTGCAGTGTATTCTGTGCTGCTGTTGAAGAAGCTTAGATGATTGCCACCTGGAAAAGAAATCAAATAAACCACCAAGTAGAATCTGGGAAGTATTTTAGGAAGGTGATAATGAACAGTAGTATGTTATAGGCAAAAGAATTTGCCTATTATATTGAAAAGGGGGGATTGAATCATGAGAACAGCTTCTCTACAGTAAAGACAACTGCAAATCATCCAGATACAAAGGTGCTACTCCCTGTTGATTTATCTGTTGGGTCAGATGTGTTGGATGGGCTTAAATCAAACTAATAAGCTTGTCAATAAGAAAACAGGATGGACATCCTGTTCTCCCAACAAGATAACCAAACAGGTGTCTCTCTTCAGGAATAATGAGGAGCTCTCCCCCTTCAAGGTTTGAAAATTTACAGCAAAATTGACCCTTAGGTTTAATCCCCTCGATAACCAGAGTTTGGAATGCGATGAATATGCGTGTGCTATACCTTTAAATATGTATTCATTTATCTCTTTGGTGTGCATGTTTGGTGGAGAGATCCCCCATGCACCCAGCACTGTAATAAAGGGGATAACTGCTTGACATATTTCATTGGTGTGTCGGGTTACTATGTCGGATTTCCCAGCGTCACGTGGGTGAAAAAGACAAGTAAGCCAAAAGAAATGAAAAAAAAAAAACCTTGCTGAAAACATCACAGACTAGGGAGCGCACTCAAGTCACACCAACATCTGCTTCACAAACAGCAGGACCAGCAGACAGCACAGACATGAGAAGGGTCAACCAGGTTGATGGCAAAGCAGAGTCCATCTGGAAGGTTTGACAATTTTCCCAGTCAACTGTTCAAGGCTCTCAGTCTAAACTTACATGAAAACTTAAGCCTAAAGTCATTTCAGAATTTAATGGTTGATTTTGCCTCGAATGTGTAGGCTGACAAAGCAACTTCTACTATCTAAGCTACTTTGAGTAGTAATAAAAAAATGCAGGCTTCTCAAAATTTCAGAAATCCTGGCAGCTTTGTGGGATAAAGCATTTACAGTTGTATTTAAAAATAATGCAGTTGTGCCACAGTGTTGATTTCTCTGATTTACACTTTGAAAAGCAATGAGATGTTGCAATGAAAACTTGCCCTCCATTTAGGACAATAGGAGGAGTACACTTCCTCTGTTTCTGCTTTTCTCCAGCAGTATATCATAAGCATTTTACATGCTTGGTCACACTCCTGTCATTCAGTAAAATGGAAACATCTGTCTGCCTTATATTATTTAAACTTACTTTCTGACAAAGAAATGTGTCAAAAAATGTGTAATGCATCCTGATGTCCATATCAAAGCTGAATGGATGTATTTGTAGCAGTGGCTTGAGAAGAAAGGCCAAGATAAGAATCATAGAATCATCAAGGAAAAGACCTACAAGAATCATCCCTGTCCATCCACCACCAATAGTTCTCACTAAAAGAGAAGTGGGTCCTCTCCCACTCCTGCCCCTGAGCAATTTGCTTCAGCATCAGATGGAGATGAACTCTGTTTACATTCCTGGAAAGATGATGAGATTATTAAGATGAAGTCTGGACAGTGCTTTGAATATTTAGAAGAGCCGCATTATGCTAAGCATTCAGATGAATAATGCCCCCTTCCTTTTCAATACCCTCATTTCCAAATACATACAGGCAGCCAAAACACAGAGTTAAGTATGCCAGAAATTCTGGTGTAAATCCCTGGCATCACACATCAGTGAGCACTTTCATGTGAAATTAAAACCTCCTTTTTGAGCATTAGTGGAAACGAAAGATGAGCACTTGAATAGTCAAAGCGAAAACAGAAAATGGGAAGAGAGGTGAATGGAAAGAACTGGACTGAGTTAACTTGTCTGTACAACCCTAACCAAAGGGCAGCTGAAGAAAAACACTTTTTTGCTCAGCTGCTATCCATGTTAGTCATGAAATATCACATTAGGCTTAACAGGATACCCTAAAAAATTGCACACTAATTTAGATGCCCATCATTCATCTTATGCAATTTGCTACATGATATCTTCCTATTAAAAATCCAGTGTTAAAAGAGTTCTGTGGCTTGCCTCAGTATAGCTCTTCTGATGTGACCTTGAAGAAATTCACATTTTCTACAATCCATATACACAAACCCAGATATTATAATTTATCAAATGAGTTTTGCTAAACTTAAGACAGTAATTTGTGGGTAAAGCAGCTTGGAATTTCAGACTAAAAGCTATTATAAAGCATTATGTCTTCTGCCAGGAATATTCACTTAAAATTGAATAGCACTTAGCAAAATCCATTGAGTGTAGAACTGTTTTCCAATTACAACCTGCTGAAGTATCCTGCATGTAGGCTAGAGTCATGAAAACCCTTTTACTTGGTTTAGCAATCCACTCATTTTGCAAAGTAAAGTTCTGATAGTTCTCAGGTATTTTCTAGTTCTAGAATTGTTCTTGTCTACCCAGCAAAGATGAGGGAGTCTCAGAAAGTGATTTCATTGCTTCAGAGCCATCCAATCCAGCCTTCTTTTTGCCACAAACAATATTTCTGTACAAGTTTTGCATAAGCCCTTTCGTAATACCTCAGATTGCCTTTTAAAACCACGCTCCTCTTTCTATTACTAACTCCGCCTCCTACTAACTCTTCTAAGAACCTCATTATTCTGCTTAGAAACCTCCATTCAATTTCCATATTATGCAGACAGTGCATATCCTTTTGTTCTTATGTCAATATCTCCTTGCAGCTCTACAGCACTTCCCCTGCTGATACATATCCACAGATGTATTTGCAGGCAGGAATGATGCCATGTATCCCTACAATTCCCAGGGAAGCACCAAAGGGCTGCTCAGCTTGTTGAAACAGAAAGAACTACAAAGTAAACTCAGAAGCCCTAGAGACCAAACCAGACAAAGGCAGGAAAGGCACAATGATCAAGACGTGCTGCATGGTACAGGAGACCTGCTGGAACCATGAAGGACACAGACTCTGAGCATGATTCAGCTGGCCCTGGTCTGTTCTGACAATACTGAATCTGCTTGAACCCCTCAAGGACTTTTCTCCCTTTTCTATGAAGGTTGTGCAAGGCATAAAGAAATTCCAACTGCTGCTGCCTGTGCTTGGGAAGGGGAACCTGCTGGGCAAATTATGGTGTTGGCACTCCAGTAGGCCTTCACCAGAGCTGAGATGGGTTGCTGTACTTGTCTGAAACACCAGTTTGCTTCTCAGAATGAGAATTACATGTCCTAGCCGTGTCTTGGTATCCTGCCAGTTCAGCTTCTCGTGACTAAAGGTGAAAAAGAGATGAACACAGACAGGACAATAAGCAATGTGGCTAGGTGCTGGGGAGGCTGTGGAGAGGCTTATTTTCTGCATTTGAAGAAAATAATCCCAAGGGATTTAAATTTTTTCATTACTTTCTTTTTCTTTATAAAATTAGAAAAACAGACCATATTTAGAAGAAATGAGCCTACCAGAACTTACGAATAACTTGCATTCTTCCACTGGAGCCCAGCCAGTTGCCCTTAGAAAGAATTCCTGTTTACTTTGTGGTGAATGTGAGAGACACACAGTCTGCCAGAAGCTGTTACGGCAGTAAAAACATAACCAGAGGCTGTCACAAATGGGAAATCACAGAAAAAGTTAATTTGTTAATGTCAAGGACAAGAATTAAAATAATATATATTCTGTAAAACGTTATGTACTTTATCACATAGAAGATGAGTTTACTTGAAAGCTATTTTACTTCAAGGGCAACTTTCAGGTACTTCAGCAATTAGCTTTTTTTTCAAAGCTGCTTAGATTAACAAAGAAAACCACTTTCCTTACCAAAAGTGTTGTTCTTTGTTGGGCTGAGATGACAGCCTCAGAGAATCTGCATCTTTCTGCCACAAAACCTCAGCCAGGCTGCCTTGGGAGCTCAGATGCCAGTATCCTTGCTCAAAGCATTCCTGAAGTCTGCAAAATTTGGTGAATGATCAGATGTGCTTCCTGTTCTACCTCTTTAGCAGTTCAGTCCTAGGGTTAGTGTTACATAAATTTCATCCTGAACTGTAGGCCTTTAGTGCTAGAAATTCCAGAAAACACATATTTTCAGTACCCATATGCCTAAATTCTGAGACTTGATTAAGAAAACAGGCTCACGTGAGAGGAAAATGAGTGGTGATATTATGGTGCACATATTTGGATTTTTATTACTTTCTTATTTTTGACACAGGTGAATGCACTTTTTTATGAGTCTCCGTGGCTTTGTATACAATATTTGTATTCTCCCTTTCTTGGTAAAGCAGATTATAAACCAACAGTCAAAGAGAAAGGCATTCTCTCATTTTCATTTGCACTTATACCTTTTCATGTAACTTGTCTCTTTCACATGAATTTCCTCTTTTCCCACAAACTATCCAAGGGCAGAAGTTTGCTGTCTCAAATCAGTCATATGCACACCAGCTGTCATAACTTTTCTGTCTCTGATATTTTTTCCTAATGTCTACCTCATTTATTTAAAGCACATTCTCCAGTCTTTTTTGTTTTGCTTTGTACTCAAGACTATGAACATGTTTATGGCCTTTCCTGAACCATAATCCAGAAACTGGTGATCTGATAATTCCCTAGCAGTAGTAAAAATGGGAGACAAATCTCACCTCAGAGATGCACATGAGCACTTCCAGCCTTGTCAGAAAACAGAAATACCAGTAGTCTTGCTTAAAAGGTTGCTAACCTAAAATTGCAGACCCAAGGGACTCAAAAGGTTTAAACAAGGTTCAAGTAAACATCCAGACCTTCTGATGATTATCCAAACCTCTTTGAGAATCCACAGATGTTGAGGCTCACTCACCAGAACTACCTTGAGTACATCCCGGAAGCAGCCTGCACCTTGAAGAAAGCAGCATAGATTTTGCTTCCCAAAGCCAAATACAAAAGTGTTAAATAGATCATGCTAGGAGGAAGTTATGAAACAAGTGATACTCTAGAGATTTCCAAGAGGCTCAGGAGAAATAAATCAGAGTTTATAAATATCTTGAGGGTGGAATTATCAGTAAGTATCCAGTCTCAGAAAACACAATATCTGTAAGACAAGAAAGGAAACACTTTGAGCAGTGGTCTGTAACATTTTATTTCTTAGCGAATGGGGAAAATTTGCCTATAAAAATCCCCAGTCCTTTCATCCTAAAAGGAGGCAGTCAATGGCTCTTCATCTAGAAAACCAGGCAGCACAACACAGAAGTTGGGAATAACTACTACTGGTGAGTTAATCAAGTTAGGACAGAAATAACTCCTATTAAGGCTGCTCTATTTATCAAGAGCTTCTGTAAACAAGGACATTCAAGAAATTAACTTATAAAGCAGAATAAATAAAAACCTCTATTCAGAAGTCTGGTAACTTTAATTTGGCTTTGGAAATTAGTATCAAATTGAAGCATCTTTAATTCTATGACTAATCACCCAGAGGATTAATGCCATTTGGCATTCACATTTTTAAGGTAATTCAGATTATTGCTTGAGTTTTCTTGCAAAAGCAAGTCCTAAATCTCACTAATATTATTTGGACAAAGGAAGGGTGGCCTTTCATTTCAGTTATTTTTCTTCAGTTCTTCTATCTTAGCTCAAAAGTCTGTTCAATTTAATGTGTTAAAGCTGCAGATTAACCTTTTAGGCTACAATGGGCAAAATCCTGTTGTTCTTTGGAAAGTTACTCAAAATAATACAAAAGAAAGGTATGTTCAGATCTAGCTGGTACTCACATCTTGTTGAAGGATCTCTGCAGACATCCTGAATGTACATGAGTTGAGGATATAGACAAATGGACCAATTCTGATATGTAATGAGCAGGTGAAGGAAAATTCCCTATTTCTTTCTTCTTCCGCAGCTTCTTACAAAAAAAAATTAAAAAGTCTGATTTTCCATTCAATCTCAACCAATGTGGATTGTTGTTTTTTTGTTTGTTTGTTTGTTTGTATATTTTTCACCTTTCCCAAGGCAAATGTCTAGATATTTGTACAAATTCAAGTCTTCCACTCAAGTCTTCCTTGAGTTATTTGTATTAGCAAGGGACTCCTTCCTATTCTGTCTCCAAGAACTTTGTCTTCCAGCTTATGTGCAGTAGCACTCATAAACCTCATACAGAACTGCCAAACTGTAGATATATGAGATTGATGCCAAGAAATCTGACAAAGTAACTTGTCACACCATTGAAATATGTCAAGCAGGTATTCCCTTTATTACAGCACTGGGTACATGGGGGAATCTCTCCACCAAACATGCACACCGAAGAGAGAAACAACTACACATTTAAAGGCATAACACATTAATATTCATCACATTCCAAAGTTATGGACAGAAACTCCAAAGTGAGTGACATCTCCTGTGGTCAGTGGATTACAGCTAAAAGTAAATTTCCGGATGTTAAGGGGATTACATTATGTCACCAGCAAATCTGCCTCCTTATCTTCACAGACTTCCCCACTGAGTTGCAAACATCAATTCCACTTATCTTCTCTGGACCCTCCACTGTGTTGTAAACAACCACCCTACCCACCATTGTGTTGTCCTTATCTTCATGGGACCACCCTTGTATTGAGTTACAAACAGCAGCTCTTTTCAGCAGTAACTGTATTTCTGTGGTCCCTGAGTTTCACAATGGAGGGTCCAGAGAAGATAAGTGGAGTTGCTGTTTGCACCTCAACAGGGACTCCCATGAAGATAAGAAGGTAGAGTTGCTGTTGGGACACTATGCAATCCCCTAAAGGTTTTGCAAGGGTACCACCAGGTGGGCCCAGAGACCCTCCCGGCATTCTAGGATGTAAACAATTTCTTGAAAATATAATTAATGCTTATACACTATGCCTATAAATGTGTAGTCAGCAGTTTCCCTGGTGTGCATGTTTGATGAGCGATCCCCATGCACCCAGTGCTGTAATGAGGGTAATACCTGCTTGATATAATTCATTGTCATGTCAAGTTACTTTGTCAGATTTCTCAGCTTCAATTGACAAGCCAGGCAGGAGAATCTCAGCTGTGGGACCCAATGAGAGGAGGACTTTCCAGGCCCACTGACATCTTGTCCAGGAAGGGCTCCAACTCTCGGGTGGATCACTGCAGAAGCAGACAAGATCCACTGGATAAAGGTATTCTCTAAATTTGGATTCTTGTAAAACATGTGGATGTGATTTGTGTCAAAAGACACAGTGTCAAGGATGCTAATACAATAACTAAACCAGCCTTAACCACAATCGGTGGAGAAAATCACTTAAAGGAGTAAAATTTCCTTACAAGGCATGGAAGGATAAACTGAGAACAGAACTCTATCTGCATTTCAAACACAAAACCTTGCAAGATGGAGCCTGGAGTGCACATTCTTCAAACCAAGTGGTGGCAGAGATAAGCATCTCAAACACAAACCCTGCAAGGCCTAGCCTGCCGGGATGAATCAGAGGGATTTGAAGAAGACAAACATACTTCAGTCCAAAGACCACCTGAAGGAATGTGCAACCCCCTAGCGACCAGCCACGCAGGCGTAGAAGAATAAAATGATTAACCGAAAGGAGGAGGGGATTTCAGGGAATATTAAATAAGACACTGTATAAAAGAAAAGGGAACCATCTTCTTGATGTGTGTCGCTGGTGGAGCGGAGACTCCCTGGCACACCCAGCACGGCTTGCTTATTGCTTTTCACCTTTTGATTGTAATAAAATATTCCAAAAACTCCGAACGGACTCTGAGCATTTATGACAATTCTCTTTCTATTTTCTTTCTTTCTATGGTTCTTGCCTTTGGTAAAGGCCTGTGAGAAAGGCAAATCAGGTTGGGAAATGCAGAGTGCGCAGCAGTAAAACTGTGTATCAGCCCTGAAGGCACCAAACTGCTAACTTATTTTGGCATGGGACAGAAACTATGAATCTGCCTGAAAGATAACTGGGATTAGGCACAGGCACAGTAGCGGTTGGGTAGGACATTCACAGTTTGTGGTAGAACTGTCACTGTAACATTGTACTGCAATGGTACATACTCCCAGGAATGGGGTGGGAGGAAAGTGAATGGAACTTTGTTGAAGAATGGTCACTGTAACATTGTACTGCAAGGAGGGGCTTGGTGGGAAAGCGGTAACCGGAAGGAGTAAATGTCTGAATTGGTTTTCTTTTTCTTGGTTATAGGAACTGTTAGTTATTGTCACTGTCTACGTAATTGTAAAATGTTCATGTTGTGAAAGTGTTATGTGTGGAATTCCATTCCCTGTATAAATACTTCTGTCTTGCTGGGGGACATAGGTTATGGCTCTTGTCCAGTGAATTTGGTGTTCCAATGCCCTGGGGAAGCAGGTGGACTCCATTACCCAGTGAAAAGATTTTCACCTAGCAAGATTTTCACCCAAAACTTATGACCAGCTGAGATAAACAAACAACAACAGAAAAAAGACCCCTCTGTGTTATATTTTGGCTCATTGAAAAGATACCCCTGAGCAGAGGGGAACACTGAATAAGAAATTGAAAATATAAATGAAGTAACAGGACCAGTTATTATAATTGAGTATTCTAAACATGAGACTAAGTACTGGGTGTTTGTGAAAGAAATGTATTGTTTGATTTGTGGGTTTTGAAATGAGTGTGATCTGCCCTGGCCGACTTGCGAGCTGGACTACAACAACCCCTGCACTGCCCCCCCCACCCCCCCGCCCCAAGCAGTAACTTCTGTGTAAGCAGAACTCTCAGAGTGAGAGTGAGAGTGCCTGGGTGGAAGACTCCTCCTGTAACAGGATGTTACTGCGAACGAGGCGGGGAGGGGATCTAACATTAACTTTGTTAACTGTGCCTTCAAGGTACCATTCATCCTCTCTTAAAATTTGGGAGGTAAAATGGTTTCCTTGAGCGGAATCGATTACCCCTATAAAACCATATCTAGGGATAATGTCTTCCAAGATATGTTTAGCCACTGTTTTTGCAGTGGCCCAAGCTGTACTATTACTAGCAAATCCCTATACCTTCCTGCCTTTGGTAATTCAGTAAAATCTATCTGTTCTCGTTGAAAAGTTCTGTGTGCCAGTGGTCTCCCTCCTGAGGGTGTTTGTCATAGATTTCGTTTGTTAACCTTTTTTGCAAATTAAGCAACCCCTAGTTTCTTGCTTTGCTATTTTGAATATCCCTATACACCCACAGAATTTCAAGAAATGATCTGCCAATGCCCTAGTTCCCCAGTGGGTTCTCTGGTGCATTTGTTGCACAATTCTTTGGGCAAAGTTCTTGAGTAATAATTCCCAACCATCAGGCAAAATCCACTTCTTATCAGTCCATTTTAATCCTAATTTCTCAAAGCTCTCTCTATTTGAGAACAGATTTCTGGTGTTTACTTTTTGTCATCTTAGGTTCTTATTTCCTCTCTAGTGAGTATTAGAAGTGCTGCCCTTTTTGCCTCTTCATCTGCCTGGTTAATTCAGTCTTTATTAAAGGACGCAACTGAGCTGGGGAGGTTTCTAATTTGTCTAACCTTACGTTTATTCCTTCCAGTCCTTCTAGAGGATAGATTTTTTTTTTCTTGAGGCACTCTATGTATTACAGTGTCACTGGTATCCTTACAGTAACCCTTCAGAGCCTCTAGTAAGAGAGCTGCATTATGTTTTTTCATTTTCTAATAGCCTTTTGTGTTCTTTTGTCTATTTCTGCAGAGTTTTAACCAATTCCTGAAGCGACTCTGTAGTTTGGCTTTCTGATTTCAACTGCTGGTCATGGAATTCTATGGCTGCAACCAAAGCCAAATCCAATAATGCACAAATAAAGACCTTCCCTTTTCCAGCTCGGGTATAACCGTTTTTTCTGCAGGATATGGTCTGAAACGCTCTGCACATTATGCCAGTTCTGCCATGCCAGTCTACCCCTGTTACCGAGGGTCTGGCACCATGCCTTTCTAAGAGGTCAAATAATACATCTTCACTTTTCATTGTGACTACACTGTCGCTCATTTCTCACTACCCAGAAAAGGTCTACACTGAGGGAGAGGAGGTACTCAAAAGCTCAGTTAACACCTCACCACCCCCCCACCCGGGGAGGCATAACACACCTATTAAGTAAATGTAAATACTGCTCCAGTCACTCCTCCCTCTTGCTGAGGGGAGCACACAATAAGACAAAAGCTAAAAACAACACTTTCATCAGCTACAGTAAATAAAATTCTTGGAGAGCTACACAGTTCCTCATTTCCTGAAGCTTAACGCTTATGGGTGGAATTCCCAATTTTCCTGTGGTTCCTTTCGAATGCCACACCTGGGGATTGATTCTTTCCTCATCTTTTTGTGTGAGAACACGTAGCCTTGAAACTCTCTCCTTCATTTATGGCAAGGTTTATTCCTAATGCCATATTAAATCCCTCCCCAGTAAGTGACGTTCTGCCTCGGGGACCACTAATAAATTCCCTAAACAAATCTTAGTTTCAGCTTCAATTGTCACATTTTTTCTAATTGGGACCCGAAAGGGTTCACCTTTTGCCCTGACTACTAGGCTTTTATCCTTGCTTACTATACACCCTTCAGGTAGTTTCTGTATTGTAGACCTTTCAGCTCCTGTATCTATTAAGAAGATAGTTTCTTCCACCTGTGGACCTACTTTTAACCTTATCAGCAGCTCTTTAGTTGGTCTCGTTCCAGGATGTATAGCCCCTGACACCCCTATTCTTCAAACAACTCCTCATCCTGTCGTGTTTATTATTATTATTATTATTATTATTAAAACAATTTCATTTCATGTGTCCTTTCTTCCCACAATAATAACATTCTATTCCTTGTTCGGATTCCCTTCAAGGAGGCCTTCCAGTGCTCTTATTAGTATTCCTACAACTTTCTATTTTAAGAATTTCATCTTTTTTTTTGCCTCTCTTACAGCCACGACAAATATTCAGGCCTTTGCTTTTTGTTTCTCCTCATCCCCCCTTACATATACTTTCTGTGCTTCTCTCAGTAATTCATCTAAGTCCCCGTTTCCTGCCAATCTTCTAACTTTTCCAATTTCTTTCTAATGTCCATCCAAGACCTGACCACACACTGGTCTCCTTAACCCTTTTGCCCACAATTCATACCCTCAATTACACTTTCATATACCGTTAACAATTGCACTTCTATATGCTACCTCATCCCATTTCCCTTCTCGCCTAAGAAACGATGTTAGTTGTAAGATGATCTTATGGCTTAAAGTCCCATTAAGGGCTATGGACACCTTTCCTCTATTGGTCCGCCCTCCTCATTTAAAAGGTACAAACTCCCATCCTTTACATTTATAACACACATATAGACAAAATACAAGTGGTGTACACACAAAGAACAATGACAGCTGCTGTCACTTGCTTTGTCTGTCTCTGGCAGTTTCCCTCGGAGGACGGAACCACGGATTGGGACTCCCCACTCGCGATGCTGCATCTCACGTACTCAGCACACTCATTCACAACTCACAAACATCGGCCAATACACCTGATCAGGTTTCATTTGTTTTCCACCTCACATTTCCATGCAATAATAGACCATAGCTTTTTTTTTTTTTTTTCCTTTGTTTTCCCTTTCTGGGATGGCCTATTTCCTCAATATTTTATCATCAACCACAGGGAACTGTCCGGGGGTATTTTAAGGAATTTTTTCCCTTCCTTATCCTTGGGGCCTCTCTGTGGGTCCCTCCTGGGGTCAGCAGATTTCAACTTTCTCTGCCCCATGTCATTTACCCCAGGGGACTGTCCAGGGGTATTTCAAGTAATTTGCTCCCTTCCTTATTCCTGGGGCCTCTGTGGGTCCCTCCTGGGGTCATTTCTCTGCCCCATGTCCTTATTCTGGGGTTCCTTTCTTTTCTCTCTCCCCCTTATTTTAGGTGATTTGTTCCCACTTCTGGGCCTCTCTGTGGGTCCCTGGGAATTTCCAACCACCCCCTTAAGGGACTTTCTTCAAACTAAAAGAGTTCCACCCCAGAACTCGCCCTCCCAACCAAGCAGTACTCACAGTCTGGTGTTCTTGCCTGGATCTTTGTGCACAAGAATTACAGGATATTAACTGCAGTTTATCCAAGAGAGCTCTTTTTCCTTGCTTATTGCTTTTCCAAGTTCGTGTGGTGCGAAAGGTTGGGCAAGGATCCTTTTCTCCCGAGGCTACCAAAAAGGTAGGGCACCTCCCTGGGAGTCAGGATGTCTCACTCGAATCCAGTCGCATCACGTTGTGGTCACCAATTTGTCATAAATGCTCGGAGTCCAATTGGAGTTTTTGGAATATTTTATTACAATCAAAAGGTGAAAAGCAATAAGCAAGCAGCGCTGGGTGTGCCAGGGAGTCTCCGCTCCACCAATGACACACTGAGAAGACGGTTCCCTCTTCTTTTATACAGTGCCTTATTTAAAATTTCTTGAAGTCCCCTCCTCCTCTTGGTCAATCGTTTTATTCTTCTACACTTGTGTGGCCATTCACTAGGGGGTTGTACATTCCTTCAGATGGTCTTTGGGATGGTGGCTGTTTGTCTCCCTTAATGCCCTCTGTATTCCAGGCCAATCTTGCAAGGTCCATGTTTGAAATGCTTATCTCTGCCACCCCTTGGTTTGAGGAATGCACCTTCTGTTGCAGGGTTAGTGTTTGAGATGCAGATAGAGTCCTGTTCCTAGTTTATCCTTCCATGCCTTATAAGGAAATTTTACTCCTTTAATCAATTTTATCTACTGACTGGATTTAAAGGTACTGTATCAGTATCTTTGTGTCTTTTGACACGAATCACATTCACATGTTTTACATTATTTATGTGATATATTATCTACCTTATATAATATTATTATTATATATTATAATATAAAATCAAGTCAGCATCAGAAACGTCAATGACATGCGAACATCTTATTTGAGTCCTTTAGAATATGTTAAAGTTTTAGAGAACATCCTCTACATTGATTCTACATATAAATCGACTCAATTTTGATCTATATTACAAAGCTTTTTTTTAGAGATATGAAGAATGTGTCAAATCCCGGTTATTTTTCTGGAGTCTTGACATGTTTGAGAGTTGCCTAATAATGACACAACTTACCTGGAAAGGTTGTGGTGTATCCATACCTGGAGATACTCAAAACTTAACTGAGATTTCTCTGGCCTTGCTTTGACTAGGCAACCTCCAGTTGTCATAGGATCTTTCAGGTTGGAAAGGATCTCAGAGTGCCTCTGGTTTCAAGCAGGGTCAGCTCTGAGATCAGACCAGACAAAATACCCTCATAAGTACTGTTAGGTGGCTGTGACATCCTCCAAAAGACGTATCTTCAACAGGCTGAAAAACTTCCATTTCCTCAGCCCCTTCTCACTTGGCAAACATTTCAGCCCAGAGTCTTTCACTGAAATCACTTCAGTATACAGTTTTTATTTTAACAGGACCCCAGCAGTGGACACAGTACCTGGATGTGATCTAAAAAGTGCTGAGCAGAAGTGGACAAATCTGCATTTTGATTTCCTGGCCCTTGCCCTGTTCATGCCACCTCGGAACGTTCTGTTCACAGAGCACTACTGAAGCTGAGAAATCTGACAAAGTAACTTGACATGACAATGAATTATATCAAGCAGGTATTACCCTCATTACAGCACTGGGTGCATGGGGATCGCTCATCAAACATGCACACCAGGGAAACTGCTGACTACACATTTATAGGCATAGTGTATAAGCATTAATTATATTTTCAAGAAATTGTTTACATCCTAGAATGCCGGGAGGGTCTCTGGGCCCACCTGGTGGTACCCTTGCAAAACCTTTAGGGGATTGCATAGTGTCCCAACAGCAACTCTACCTTCTTATCTTCATGGGAGTCCCTGTTGAGGTGCAAACAGCAACTCCACTTATCTTCTCTGGACCCTCCATTGTGTTGTAAACAGCAGCCCTACCTGTCATTGTGTTATCCTTTTTTCATGGGACCACCCCCACATTGGGTTGCAAAAGGCAGCTCTTCTTGTCTTCACTTAGACCACTGAGGCATTACTTACTTTAAATGACATCCAAGCAAATAACTCAGAGGAAGATTACTTCATAGATGGGTGGAGAAAAGCTTTAGGTCATCAGAGAGTCAAATGCACTGCAAGAAGTGATAGCTCTTCTGAGACCTTTGCAGATCTCCGTCCAGACTCCTCCCCACTGACAGCTAACCAGTGAGCAGGGGCTCAAAGCCATGCCTAAAGCCATTATTACTTGGCCTCTGGCTCACAAAACATAAGAAAGTTGTGGCAGAACCCACTGAATTTCTCAAGACAACTATTGGGAAAGGTAAAAAGAGGCAAGTACATCCCCAGGTGTTTCACACATGCAGCATTTTTGCGGTTACACTGTTTTGTAATAGCCATCAAATTGCTCATATAAGTGCTAAACTCTTTATCAAACTCTTTAGCAAACTCCTTTATCAAACCTGCAGTGGGATATGCAGCACACATAGTTACAAAAGATTGAAAGAGGTATCCTCTTGCAACCCTGACAAGGCTGTTCAGAAGTGCTGGCTATACTATTTAGCCAGTCTGTCTCCTTAGTTTTCAGTCAAATCAAGTCTCTCTCTCCTCGTACTGTGTCTCAACATCCTCCTTCTCACATATTACGAACAACAATACAACACCTCTGTTGCTACACATTCCAGCTACTGAAAACTTTCCTCTTTTCTCCTACTCCCAGTTTTTGGAACAACAAAGAATCTCAATATTCACTGAAAAAAAGTATGCTGTAGCCTCGCTGCTCAAGATACAAGATTGAAAATAACAACATAGAAAGATAAAGAACTCACTTTGTCATTGACTTGACAGCCATAACTTGCTAGCCTTCAGCAGTGGAACACACAAGACCTCCTCTATGTAGGGGATAAACATGTCTTAAGCAATCAGATTGTGCCTGCAAGCAGACGATTTCCTGTGGTCATCCTTTTCTTTTAAAAAGAGAAACAGGACCAAGAAGAGGTGTATTTTAAAAAATTGATTATATGAACTTAAATTCTGTGCTGCAGAAAAGCATGCATTCACTTTTCCCAGTTCCTGCACTCAGAGCTGGTCCAAATCAGTAAACCCATTTGGTAATTAACAGAGGAAAATAAGTATATAAATTGATTTCCATTTTCATCTCACTTACCTGTATGTCAATGAACTCATGTAGTTACTCGTGCTGCTAACACAAAGAAGGCCATTGAAGCCGAGAAATCCAACAAAGTAACTTGACATGTCAATGAGTTATGTCAAGCAGGTATTCCCTTCATTACAGTGCTGGGTGCATGGGGATTGCTCCACCAGACATGCACACTGAAGAGAGAAACAACTACACATTTAAAGGCACAGCACATGAGCATTCCAAGGACATGGACAGAAATTCCAAAAGTGATTGACATCTCCAGTGGTCATGGGATTAAATTTCCAACTGTTATGAGGATTGCATTATGTCACAACAGCAAGTCTACCTCCTTCTTCACGGGACTCCCTCACTGAGTTGCAAACAGCAACTCCACTTATCTTCTCTGGACCCTCCACCGTGTTGTAAACAACCACCCTACCCACCACTGTGTTGTCCTTATCTTCATGGATGGTTGGTTCATAGATGATCTTGTAGGTCCTTTCTAACCTAATGTACCTATGAATCTATGAATCCATGGGATCATCCCTGTACTGAGTTGCAAACAGCAGCTCTCTTCAGCAGTGCATGCATTTCTGTGGTCTCTGTGTTACTTCCTGAAGTTTCCTGTTTCCTGAAGCTATGATGCCTAGTTTAGATTCAATTTGATTCAATTCCTGGATTCATCATGACTAGCATTTTTAGAGAAAGCAAGCTTCAGTCCTTAAGACAATTATAAAAATGTACCTTCATTGTGACTCAGAAGGTCAAAGTGACTATTTTGCTTAAGTTTTGCTTGAACAGTCCAGAAAGAAACCTTTTGTCTCTCACCACAAAAGAGGAACCCTGGAAAAAAAAAAAGACGTATCACTGAAGACCAGCATTAACATTTAGGGTATTGTGCATGCCATTTGGAGATACAGTGCCAGGATACATCTGGAAATTAGACCAAACATGGCATGAACTTAACAGCAAAATGAGGTAAGAGGTCTTTGAACATAGGTACAAAAGAGCTATAAGCACAAGGTACCAGGAAAGGAAAACATCTGAAACTGGACCCAGTAAAGTAAGTACATGCTGGATAGAAAAGCACTGTCCTTTTGAGAATGCAGCTCACCCTCCCACACAGCCTAATTGATTTATTCACCTAACTCAGTCTGAGATGAGCCTTTACCTGCAGAGGGCTGAAATTATCCACTGATGTCACTTTCTGGCTTAGATATATCTTATATTCTATAAAATTCTATTTCTATTTTCTAATATATCTTAGGACTTAGAGAAGCCCAGGTTTCAGTAACAGGTAAGCACAGCCTTCTATCTCTAAAAATAAATTTAAAATAGTTCCCGGTGAATCATGAGAACAGCTTATCTATAGTAAAGACAACTCATTGCATAACCCAAGCGGCCACATAGCTTCTGCAAACAGGTAGAGCTGCTGTTTGCAACTCAATACAAGGGTGGTCCCATGAAGATAAGGACAAGGCAGTGGTGGAGAGGGTGGTTGTTTACAACACAGTGGAGGGTCCAGAGAAGATAAGTGGAATTGATGTTTGCAACTCAGTGGGGAAGTCTGTGAAGATAAGGAGGCAGATTTCCTGGCGACATAATGTAATCCCCTTAACATCCGGAAATTTACTATGACCACAGGAGATGTCACTCACTTTGGAATTTCTGTCCATATCTTTGGAATGTGATGAATATTAATGTGTTATGCCTTTAAATGTGTAGTTGTTTCTCTCTTCGGTGTGCATGTTTGGTGGAGAGATCCCCCATGTACCCAGTGCTGTAATAAAGATAATACCTGCTTGACATATTTCATTGGCGTGTCAAGTTACTTTGTTGAATTTCTTGGCATCACCAGAATATCTCATGGATATTATTGCCAGCACTGTGAAGTCTGCTTTCTGCAACTTGAAAAAAAAAATTACACTAAGGAAAAATTGAAAAAAAATAAAGGAAACCATAATGATACATAAGCAGCCTGAACTTCCTCCTGCTTCCTAAGCGTAGGGCACTGTTTTTCCTATCACCACAGTTTGGATGTTATTGGAAGTCAGAAATGCAGCAGTGCATTGACAGAGTTCTCAGTCAGCTGGGGGGAGAGAATTTGCTCACTACTCACCTCTGCATTAGGGAACAGCATCTTTCTTCAGTATCAGATTCACAGATGAAAAATCAGATACTTAGAACCCAAGGTGGTCTAGAATTGGTTCTACTGGTGTCAGTAGTAACCTCTGGTTAATTTCCATGTACAAAGGCTGTATTCAAAAAAGTTTTACATTCTTTCCAACAGTTCCTTTCCTGCTTCTCAGCAGAAAATTGGACAGACCCCATTGGCAGAGAAGAGCTAAGGAAGTTGAGAACCTTTAAAGTAAGGGAATATGGAGGGATAGGAAAGGGAAAAAAGTAAACAAAAAACAACAACAAAAAAGGATTTTGGGTGACAAAACAGGGAGAAAGGAGTCCGCCATGTTGTCTATGCAGCTGTGACCACATGATGTATGATTTGTACCATACATACTACATGCAAATAACAGGAGCTGTAGTTATTCTTCTCTACTATTTTGTTACCCCTGCATGCACTAAATCCAGCTCAGGGAAGGAGGAAAAAAAAAAGGGAATGTAGTGTGTTTTTATATAGTTAAGTATTGTACAGCTATGTAAATAAGAAATAATCATAGAAGTGGAACAAAACCAGCTAACTCTTGGAAAATATTTCACATCCATCAAGGCTACCTTGTATTACTCTTGTCCTTCACTCATCATACGTGCAAGACATCATTAAAATTAGAAGCAGCTTGTTGAAACAACCCTACATGCCCATATGAGTCCATCTGGTACTTTTGATATGCAGGACAGCACTCAGACTCGCAGAGAGTCAGAATGAAGGTAGTTTACTAGTCTAAGTTGCACAATTAACATTGCCCCATTGTGCAACTAGTGGCTCTTAAGCAGACATATTTATACCACACAAAATGCACAATCATGATTCCGCAAAGCGAGAAACAATAATTCTTCTAGACAGTGGGTCGTCCTATTCCGCGAATGTCTTCTTGCTCTCCACTCCTTGGACATGCGCTGTGTATTGGTAAGTGTTTTTGAATATGGCATCCCTTGTAGTGGTTGGTCCAGTTTCTTATCTGAAAGCTTCAGACCTGGAATTCAAGGAATTTACCACCTTGCAATGTACCATTGATAAGCAAAACTCTTGCCCCGTTTCCAGCAGACTCGTCCCAAGTCCTTTCTATTCATAGTAAACCACTTCTCATTCTCCACCTCTGAAGTGAGTGTTCCTCACTTTGGCTAGTTCTGTGAATAGAGGGCGCCCCTGTACAGGTACCGTCCTGGGGTCTCTGCCTCTGCTCACAGGCAGCTTTGCTGAGGACATGGATACAAGACACAGGACACAAATGAATCAAGGAATTGGACTGAATCTAAACTAGGCATCATAGCTTCAGGAAACAGGTAGGAAGAAACTCAGGGACCATAGAAATACAGTTACTGCTGAAGAGAGCTGCTGTTTGCAACTCAATACAAGGGTGGTCCCATGAAGATAAGGACAACACAGTGGTGGAGAGGGTGGGTGTTTACAACACAGTGGAGGGTCCAGAGAAGATAAGTGGAATTGCTGTTTGCAACTCAGTGGTGAAGTCTGTGAAGATAAGGAGGCAGATTTGCTGGTGACATAATGTAATCCCCTTAATATCTGGAAATTTACTATGACCACAGGAGATGTCACTCACTTTGGAATTTCTGTCCATATCTTTGGAATGTGATGAATATTAATGTGTTATGCCTTTAAATGTGTAGTTGTTTCTCTCTTCGGTGTACGTGTTTGGTGGAGAGATCCCCCATGTACCCAGTGCTGTAATAAAGATAATACCTGCTTGACATATTTCATTGGCGTGTCAAGTCACTTTGTTGGATTTCTTGGCATCACAGACATTTCACCTATGAACTTTTATGTGTAAGACTGGTCTGTGAGAGAAGGTGGAGAGTGAAGAACTTTGGGAACACCTCAGAATAGCTCATCACTGTGTTATTGATCAGCAGCTGGAGAAAAAGAAGAAAATACCAGTAATGTTCCACTGAAATGAGCAGAAAGAGTAGGTTGGCTCCTCTAAGGCATATGTTTTAATTGCTAGCACATCTTATCATGTCAAAAATACTGGGCAATTCACCTACTTTAATAAAAAATTCTTATCCCAGGTATAAACATGCAGTAGACAGGCTTGATTTCATCAGTGTAACTCCTACCAAACAATTGAAAATTGAAATCAGATGAATTCAGTTGGGTCAGATACACAACTGCAGGGGATGGAGACATGCCTCAGTTAAAAGCAAGTTCACATGATAGATGGACTGCTCACCCTTTTCATCATGTTTTCAAGACAATGTGGATGAGTATTTTGAGTTTCACATTAAAACAATGGGAGACTGAGTTTGCCAACAGCTACCAATGATGCATAGAGATTCCCCTTTATGCAGTGCATATTGCGTTGTCTAAATACAGCAAGAAAACAGGCAAGTGGGAATTCAGACCCCTGTATCTTTCACTTCTAACATAGAGTTGTTTGTACATCAAAAGGAAGAACGCAGAATATGCACTCAACCAGACAGAGTTGAACTGCTGAACTGCCTGCTGACAAAATACAAAAGATAGGATGTGTTTTTTTGTTGTTTGTTTGTTTTTGTTTTTGGTGTAGTAAAATCATGTATAATGGAAGCATAGGCATAGTCTGAGCTTCTGAAAACCTAAAACAAAGTTTTACTTTATTCCTGCAAATTTCACTGGCTTCAAATTGATGCATTCTATTCTCCCAGCAGTACAACACTTAATAATGAAATTCCAGGGCCCAAATAAGGCTTTTGTGCTGTAATTGTAATTTAAAAATTGATAGTTATTAATAATTTTTTGTTATTCTGGGGAGTATGTAAGATATAAGAGCCTTAATACATCCACTCCCTGTAAGGGATCTGGGAAGCAAGGAACCAAAGAACAGAAGAAACCATTTTTTCTTCAGACTAAAAATTTCAAGAGGTCTCAGAGCTCAGAAGATAAAAGTGCTAGAACAGCAGGTACAAAGTACCTGAGTGCAGAAGAAACAGGTCTGGATATTCTCCAGCCCTGAAGAATTAATTAGGCAACCTTTATCAGTGTTCTTCAGGGGACAGCCATGAAGAGTCAGGGCCTTTTGCTTAGTGGAGAAGCAGCACAAAGATGACATGAAGAACACTGTACAGTCCCTCTGTCATCAAAGGGCTTACTCAAGATCAAAAGACATGAAAGTAATGGATAAAAATTTCTCATGTGGGTTTTAATTTTTTCCATCCAACAGTCTAATGAAGAATGTTTATGGCTCATAATAATGCCGTAGATCAATTCAACTCAAATCTGTGAATTTGTGTATGTATATATAATCTGTTTTCATCACAAGATAACCAACCAGTAATGCAAGCAAGGAAGGAAGGAAGGAGGGAGGGAAGGAGGGAGTGAAGGAGGGAGGGAGGGAAGGAGGGAGAAAGGCAAGGAAGGAGGGAGGGAAGGAGGGAGAGAAGGAGGGAAGGAAGGAGGGAAGGGAGGAAGGGAAAAAGGGAAGAAGGGAGGAAGGGAGGAGGGAAGGAGGGAAGGAGGGAAGGAGGAAAGGGGGGGAAGGAGGGAAGGGGAGAAGGGGGGAAGGGGGGGAAGGGAGGAGGGAAGGAGGAAAGGAAGAGAGGAAGGAGGGAAGGAGGGAAGGGAAGACAGCACACATCTAGGAGTAATTTTAGCCCTGATGAATTTTTAAGACTCAGTCCTTAAGGGAGGAAGTTCCACCAGCATGGAGACTACAAAACTATCCAGAAGAGGGAGCTCATAGCATATGTACATGTAAATAAGCAGGTTGTTATGCTGTCCTCACACACAGTGGAGATCCTGCACTTCTCTGCTGTGTGCTTCTTGGATATTCTTAAAATTAGTAATGTAGAGAGAGATTCATTTTTGCTCTCTGATAAGCTTGTTTTAACTTCTGGCTTACTGGTCAAAATGTGTTTCTCACTAAAAATTTAAGTAAGTTTGGTTACAAGTTCTTTATGATTGCTATGCTCCTTGATATAAGTAGCTCACTAAACATTCTGTGGAATGCAAATTCATAGTTAATTCAGACTTATTCTAGAGCAAAGTTTGTTTAAAAAAAAAAAAAGGTGTAGGTGCCCTTGACAATTAGAAATGCAACTGATCTCAAGAACAAAGCCACAGGCAACCATCATGTACAGTAGCTAACCGGTTAGATCTGGAGGATGGAAAGGATGCAAGGAATGGGCATGCATATTAAAACAATCTTTTGAAGGAAACAATTCTGATCATGTTTTCATGTTTTTCTTAATTTCTACATGGACACAGGTCCTCTTTCTTTGCCTCAACACATGCTGTTCAATGTACTATATAATGATGTTCTCTTTAAACTGAACTAATACTCGGACCTTGGGTTGAATTTCTTCATTTTACTTTATCTTTTTCATCCCTAATTAAAAATAAAAAACAAAAATAAACAAACAAAAAATACAACCCACAAAAAAACTACAAAAAGAAGCCCTCACAAAATTTCATTTTTAAAAAGACTTATATTAACTTTGTTTAGCTCCCAGTAGTAATATAAATGGTAACAGGAGTCCTTTAGTGATTATTAGCTGTCCTTATCTAACTTCTTTTTTTTGTTTTGTTTTGTTTTATGATGATGTACAGTGATTATCAAGAGATAGTATTTTGTTGATTTCAGCTACTCATTTAAAAATGAAGTTCAAGGTCATTGTAGCTCTAACGAAAACATTTAGTTATTATGGTTATGAAAATAAATTCCAATGTAGTTCAGTGAATCAGATTTTTCAAAGAAAAAGAATCCAAAGAGGGTTCCAGTCAGAGCTGGACTTGAACAATTTTAACTAAATATAGGTTAAAAAGAAAGTTGGGGCTGTAACTTAATGTATCTGTGCAATATATGCTTTCTCTTGCTTAGCTTGCACCCTTTTTCTACAGAAAACCAATATGTCACATTTAGGTAATAACTCCTTCTTATCTTCAGCAAGAAAATTAACTGAGGAAACCATAAGGAATAGTTTGCTATTTATGAGCAGCGCTGTTATCAAACAGAAAAGTTATGGCCCAGAGTTCACGTGAACTCTGCTTGCACAGCAGAGCAGAAATAAAGGTCAGCATAGCTGCAGTACCAGGCAGCTGGAGGCACCCTAGAGAGCTGTTCTCATTACACAAATCACTTCTTTAGGAGACAGAGCAGGGCCAAGTGCCTTCTCCTCTCCCCTGACTGCAGTCCAGCAGGAAGCTGGCTAGCTGCATATGAAGACAGGACACATCACAATTTCTGGCCAAGAACCATGTGGCAAGTGCTCCTTGCACTGAGAACATGATGGACTTTTGACACCCAGAGCATGTGTGGGCAATAGGTACACGCAGCACACTGTGCCAGGGAGAGGTGAGCCCTAAGCAGAGACAGAAAAGACACTTAACAGCTGCTGGCACAGGCAAGAATTGATAGAACAGCTAAGGATATGGGAAAAACAGCTATAAATCCTACTTGTTATGTTTTCTTCCCCTTTTAATAGACCTAAATCAGCAGCACTAAAAGAAAGAAGAGACCTTCCAAGGTGCTCTTCAGGACAAAGAGCTGTCAATTTTAATTTACTGCCCCCAGTACTAAGCCCTGAGGGACATCACTTGTGACTGGTGGCTGAATTTAGCTCCACTGACCACAACTCTTTGGACCCAGCTGTCCAGTCAGTCTTTCACCCAGCAGAGTATATGCCCATCCAGACGATGGACAGTGAGCTTCTCCATGAGGATGTTGTGGGGGACAGTGTCAAAGGCTATACTGAAGTCCAGGTAGACCACATTGACAGTTTTACCTTCATCCACTAAGCGGGTCACCTTCTCATAAGATGAAATCTGGTTTGTCAAACAGGATCCAACATTCATGGACCCATGCTGACTTGGCCTGATCCCATGGTTGACTTTTAATTGATCTGTGATGACTCCTGATATTAACCATTCCATAACCTTCCCTGGCACCTGAGGCAAAATCATTCTGAAGAGCTTCCATGAAAGTCCAGAGGTTTCTCCAGCACAGAATCATAAAATCATTTGAGTTGGAAGGTATCCTTATACGTTTATTAAGTTTAACTTAGGAGTTGATATTCTCTTAATAGCCATTACAGTCTCCAGAACTACTCGAAGCAACTGAAAATATTCTCTCCTTCCACTGAGCTCCAAACGAGCACCTTGCCTCATAGGTTACAGTAGAGCCTTCCACAACTACTCTTTGGAATACTTTTCAGTAATTATCTCCTTCAGTTTCTTCTGGCCTTGAGTTTTTGCAGGGATTTCCATACTCAAAAGCAGGACAACCTGAGTACTTGGCTAATCTGAAAATAGGATTATTATTTTTAAATAGAAATGAACATTACTGGTAGAGTGTCCAGATGTGTTCATAAGCCCTGGGCTCCTGAATTGAAGCCAGGAGGATACCATCAGTCCACATTGTAGCCACCTTTTCAAGAAGCTGTCAACTGAACTTAATGATTCTAAAAAGATCTGTGGCATATTTGACGTCCCAAATGTGTATGTGAAGAAGGAACTATCATATTTCAATGTCCTTTTCCCTTCATAGTCTCCAAATAAATAGTACACAGGATGGTGATCTCATAAAAAGAATACACCAGTATTTCTGAGAGGGTTTAGATGTTTGGGGTTTTTTTTGTTCTTGTTTTAATTTTCTTTTTAAGGAGGCCATGGCCTTTATCAGCTGCCAGTAGGGCCTACATAAAAAACAAGCAAATGAAACCAACAACAAAAAACCACACACAAAAGCAAAACCACCAGCACCATACACACCTGTTCCTTGGATTTGTCTAGTTCTATGAGAGACTTAAAAAAATAAATAAATAAACATTAATTCCTGATTTGCCTTTTTCAAAATGCCACAAGTTTTACCTGCAAAGCCTAGGCACCAGTGCAATGAAATACAGAAACTACATTTTGACTCTCCAAACAATTCTGTTATTCCCATTTTTCAGTAGATCTTTCATTTTAGGGACAGCCTTCTTGCATTGGAAATCTACTCAAACTACCATTTCAGCAGTGCTCACAGAAACATAGAATCATTTAATTCAGAAAAGACCCTTATGATCATCAAGTCCATGCATCAGTATGACAGCACCAAATATTGACTTATCTGTGGAGAAGCAGCTGAAGAAGCCCATGAGAAGGCATTGTGGTCTTTGTTCCCCAGAAATTCATAAGACACAGCTGAGCAAGTTTCAGCTAAGAGCTGTGTATACACAGCCAGCATTCTTCCAGGAGAAAAGAAAGCAAAGTAATCACTGAAGCTTTAAGAAAGAAAACCACATGAAGGTGGGTAAAGTTGATAAAAATAGTAAGAAAGGGCAGCTAAGATAAATCCTTGAAGGCTTTCTTACTTTCTAAGATCCCCATGCTCAAAGTACAAAGCAAATGTTTGTCAAAGAATATTGGGAAGAAGCTAAAAAAGTAGGCATGGCCAAATAGAATGAGTTATTAAGAAATTATCTTTCAGCAAGCTGGGGTTAAGTACAAAAGAAGACAAGAAGACTACAAAACCACAATAGGTTAAATGTAAAAATAAATACATAAATTAAAAACAACGACAAAGAACCTCACATACAAATATAGGAATTGGTAAGGCAAGACAACATTCTTTACGAACAAATTCTAAAAGGCAAAAGTAATACTAAATCCTTTTTCAGACATATCAGGATGAAAGGCATAAAGTACTATGATTAGCGTACTGGTTTCTAAAAAAAAAAAAAGGAAAAAAAATCTTTTTTGGCTTATTCTGGCAGTGTTGCAGGCATTGGTTCTAACACTTATTTTAGTAGCTTCGAGGTGACCATATACCAGTTATTCAGAAGATCTGTGTTTCTCCAGTTACTTTTGAATACATACATTTGTGGTTTCTCCATGTCTCCCTTCGTGTTAACAGGAGGACAATTAGATGCACTTAACCAGTGTATTTCATATTTAATGTACTCTGATTGAAGACTAATCCCCACAAGTTTCAACAAAGCATCAATCCTCTTTTTGCACTTTGTTCCAGCCCAGATTACTGTTATCATCTAGGAAAAACATTTCAAATTAACTCTTACTGTTGCTTGGTGAAAGAATCCATCTGCTTTTGCACAGCATTAGACACACACCGGCAAGGATAAAAAAAGAGTTGGAAACAAGTTTGTTTAGTAGTTATATTGGAAACATTTGAGTAGTTAAACAGATATAGCGCAAACTGATGTAGGCTTGTTTTTTAAGTCTGAAGCTAGTGCAACTGAGCTCGGTTATACTTGCTCAGGTCTTTATTGTCCTATTTAAAATTCATACCAAACTTGGACCATGAAGACAGGTCCACTGATAATTTTCTCTTGATTCCTGAAAGACCTTAGATATCAGTATGAAAAAAAGTACAAACACCTGGATCCCTTTTATAATCTTTGCTGTGACTATGTGTAGACAGATGTAATAGCTGTTACAATCACACTGAATTTAAATGCACAATAAGTTTCATAGATACATTACATTAGGTTGGAAAGGACCTACAAGATCATCTAGTCCAACCATCCTCCTACCACCATCCCTACCTACTAAGCTACTAAATCCAATCCCTTAGCACTTTATCTAAATGCTTCTTGAACAGCGCTGGGGATGGTGCCTCAACCAGCTCCCTAGGCAGGCCATTCCAGTACCTGACCACTCTTTCAGAGAAAAATCTTTTCCTCAAATCTAATCTAAATCTCTCCTGCTGCAACTTGTGGCCATTCCCTCTCATTCTGTCATTAGTTATCTGGGAAAAGAGACCAACCACCTCCTCACCACAGCCCCCCTTCAGGAAGTGGTAGAGTGAGATAAGGTCTCCTCTGAGCCTCCTTTTCTCCAGACTAAACAATCCCAGCTCTCTCAGCCGCTCCTCGTAAGACTTGTGCTCCAGACCCCTCACCAGTTTTGTTGCCCTTCTCTGAACACGCTCCAGGGCCTCAACGTCTTTCTTGTAGTGAGGGGCCCAAAACTGAACACAGTACTCGAGGTGCAGCTGCACCAGAGCTGAGTACAGGGGGATGATCACCTCCCTGCTCCTGCTGGCCACACTATTTCTAATACAGGCCAGGATACCATTGGCCTTCTTGGCCACCTGGGCACACTGCTGGCTCATGTTGAGCTGAGCATCAACCAACACCCCCAGGTCCTTTTCCTCTGTACAGTCTTCAAGCCATTCTGCCCCAAGCCTATAGCATTGCATGGGGTTATTGTGGCCAAAGTGCAGGACCCAGCGCTTGGCCTTATTGAACCTCATCCCATTGACCTCAGCCCAGCTGTCCAGCCTATCCAGATCCCGCTGAAGGGCCTCCCTACCCTCAGGCAGATTGACACAACCTCCCAACTTGATGTCATCTGCAAACTTACTGAGGGTACACTCGATCCCCTCGTCGAGGTCATCAATAAAGATATTAAACAAGATGGGCCCCAATACCGACCCCTGGGAGACACCACTCGTAAGGGACACCAGCTGGACTTAACTCCATTAACCACTACCCGCTGGGCATGGCCCTCTAGCCAATTCTCAACCCAGAGAAGAGTGAACCTGCCCACACAATGGGCTGCCTGTTTCCCCAAGAGAATACTGTGGGAGACCATGTCAAAGGCTTTGCTGAAGTCCAGGTAGACTACATCAACAGCCTTCCCCTCATCTACCAGTCTGGTCACCCAGTCGTAGAGGGAGATGAGGTTGGACAAGCACGAGCTGCCCTTTGTGAACCTGTGCTGGCTGGGTCTGATCCCCTGGTTGCCATGCACGTGCCGTGTGATCTCCCTCAAGATCAATTGCTCCATAACTTTCCCTGATACCGAGGTCAGGCTGACAGGCCTGAAGTTCCCCGGATCTTCCTTACGGTCTTTCTTGTAGATGGGAGTCACATCAGCAAGCCTCCAAACTTGTGGGACCACTCCAGATGACCAGGAATGCTGATAGATGGTAGAAAGCGGCTTGGCAATCACCTCTGCCAGCTCCCTCAGCACCCTTGGGTGGATCCCCTCTGGTCCCATGGACTTGCGGCAGTTCAGATGGAGGAGCAGGTCTCTGACTGTCTCAGCTAGGATCACAGGGGGTGTATTATGCGCTTCATCACAGACTTCCAGGTCAGGGTGAAAAGTATCCTGAGGTTAACTGATCTGTCTATTAAAGACAGATGTGAAGAAGGCATTGAGAACCTCAGCCTTTTCCTTATCCTCCATGGTTATATTCCCTACTGCATCAAGTAAAGGGGAGAAATTCTCCTTAGTTCTTCTTTTACTGTTTATATATTTGTAAAAGGATTTTTTGCTCTCTTTTACTGCAGTAGCCAGTCTAAGTTCAAGCTGAGCTTTTGCATTTCTAACTTCCTGCCTGCAAATCTTGGCAAGTTCTCCATAGTCTCCCCAGGTAGCCTGTCCCATCTTCCAGAGAACATAACTCTCTTTTTCTCCCGGAGTCTCAACAAAAGTTCCCGGTTCATCCACACTGGCCTTCTTCCTGTCCAGCTCGACTTACGGGACTCGGGGACATCCTGCTCCTGTGCCTTTAAGATTTCCATCTTGAGGAGCATCCAGGCTTCCTGGACCCCTTTACCCCTCAGGAGCAAGTCTTAAGGGACCCTTGCAACAAGCATCCTGAAGAGGTCAAAGTCTGTCCTCCAGAAGTCCAAGGTAGCAGTTTTGCTAGTCACCCTCTTGACATCACCAAGAATAGCAAACTCTACAATTTCATGGTCACTCTGGACAAGACATTCCCCAACCTTCACATCTCCTGCTAGTCCTTCTCTGTTAGTGAAGAGCAGGTCTAGCAGGGCACCTCCCCTGGTAGGTTCTTGCACCAACTGTGTCAGGAAGCTATCTTCCACACACTCTATAAATCTCATGGACTGCTTCCTCTGTGCAGTATTATATTTCCAGCATGTATCAGGGAATTTGAAGTACCCCATGAGAACAAGCGCTGGCCATAGTGCAACATCTACTAGTTGCTTGTAGAACACCTCATCTAAATCTTCATCCTGACTAGGCGGACTATAACAGACCCCTACCATGATGTCACCCCTACAGACCATCCCCCTGATCCTTATCCATAGACACTCCACTTTGTCATTTACAACCTCAAGCTCTTCAACATCAAGACACTCTTTGATATAGAGAGCTATGCCACCACCCTTTCTTCCCAGTCTATCACTTCTGAAGAGCTTGTAATCAATCCCAGTACTCCAGTCGTGGGAGGGGTCCCACCATGTTTCTGTAATAGCAACAAGGTCACAGTTAGCCTGCCTCACAATTCAAGCTCCTCTTGTTTGTTGCCCATGCTGTGTGCATTGGTGTGGATGAGTGTGTCAGCTGAGACATCTGCCACACCCCTTGCTCCAGCACAGCCCCCCTGGGCTCTTTACTGGTGAGCCTTGTTTTAGCCCCTTCCCCGTCACAGCTAGTTTAAAGCTCTCTCGATGAGTTCAGCTAGCTCCTGTGCTAGGATTCGTTTCTCCCTTTGAGACAGGTGCATTCTGTCAGCAGAAAACAGGCCAGGAGTCGAGTAAACTGCCCCATGGTCAAAAAACCCAAAGTGTCTGTCTATACACCAGCCTCTCAGCCAATTAATCATCACCTGTGTTTCCCTATCCCATTCCATGTCAAAGTTTGTTTGTGATTGTATGTATCTTATCTGGTATTTGAAATAAAATGGTTGTGGGGAAAAAAAGTAGAACTGACATTACTCCTGACTTTATTAAAAGGACAGAGATTGATAAAGTCTAATTTCAGTACAAATGTACAAATTCTGTTCCCTGCAAATTATTTTACTGATGTCTAGTGATGTTCATTTTGTGAGGCAGGATTACTTACGTGACCAAGAGCTTGAAGGATTATGTCCAAACATTGTTCCAGAAAGAGTCCTTGTATGTCCTCAAGATAACTGTAATTATTTTACTCTATGTAAAGCAATAATTCAGCTGAAATTCCGTCTGATAAATTCTACATGGGTTGCTCCAAAAATAAAGCCTCCTATTTATTTCCATGGAAACTACAGAAGAAACAAAGAGTACAATAACACTATTAGATAGAGAAAAATCTCAGCTACAAAATACTATTTTTCAGCACAGTTCCCATCATTAGCTATCCATTTTCACCGGTAATGAGTATGAGCCTGCATGCTGTGCTCATAAAAACCTGTACCAGTTAAAAGCAGGTAAAACCTGCTGCCACTGTCAGCACTACTGAAATGTACCACCCACTCCTCACTGTGCTCACATCCACTGTTTGGTCTCCATAAACATTCAAAAGTGTCAGAATGAGTGTCAATGGGTGCCATTTTTTCTTCACAGTAGAAAACAATGACACAACTTTGCTCATACACACTTCCATGTCAGATTCCATTTTGTCAGATCCCTCTGCTGCTATCAGTCACACAGCAACAAAATATAACAGGATACTGGCAGGAAGGTTCAGTGGTATGGGCAACCATTAACATCTGCCTCTGATGTTGTGGGCCAACATAGTAAAGCAGCAGTAGCCCTCATTTATCTTCTGGGATTTCTATTAATTTGCTTGTTGCAAGAACCACTCCCAAATAATTTAAATCACACTGTGACTCTGTGTTACTGCGTTGTATAAGCACTTAATGCAATTCAGTAATGTAATCTAATAAAGTCACATATTTTAACACTTTTTTCCTACTGTACTTTTAGCCTTGATCCAAACTTACACAATTTTATTATGAATTTATAATCCTTGGTGCATCAAAGAGGGTGCACAGCAAACTCAATATTCTGGACTTCAAGAGAGCGGACTTTGACCTCTTCAGAGAACTGCTTGGCAGGGTGTCATTGGACAAAGCCCTGTAGAAAAGAGAGGTCCAAGAATGCTGGTCAGTATTCAAGGACTATTTCCTCCAAGGAGCTCCTCCAGGAGCAGTGCATCACAATAAAGAAGAAGGTGAGCAAGAATGTCAGGAGGTCTCTGTGGATGAACAAGGAGTTCCTGAACTTACTGGGGTGCAAAAGAGAAAGCCTACAGAGAGTTGAAGCAAGAATGGTTCTATTCTCAGTGCCTTAGTTGCAGAAAACAAAGTTAAGAACTTGGAGAAGGAAGACCTGCCCACCGTAAGTGAAGATCTGGTTTGAGATCATCAAAATAACCTGAAGGTGCACAAGTCCATGGGACCCAATGAGATCTGTCAACAGGTCCTGAGAGAACTGGCAGATGAAGCTGCCAAGCTGCTATTCATCACATTTGAATAATGGAATCATAGAATCATAGTGGTTGGAAGGGACCTCAAGAGATCATCGAGTCCAACCCCCCTGCCAAAGCAGGATCCCTACACCCGGTCGCACAGGTAGGCATCCAGGTGGGTCTTGAATATCTCCAGAGATTCCACAACCCCCCTGGGCAGCCTGTGCTAGTGCTCCGTCACCCTCATCATAAAGAAGTTCTTGCGCACATTTGTGCAGAACCTCCTGTGCTGCAGTTTCTGTCCATTTCCCCTCATCCTGTCCTCACACACTGATGAAAAGAGTCTGGCCTTGACACTTTGTCCCCCACACCTCAGATATTTATAAACCTGGATCAGGTCCCCTCTCAGTCTTCTTTTCTCAAGGCTAAAGAGACACAGTTCACTTAGCCTTTCTTCACAGGGGAGATCCTCCAGGCCCTTCACCATCTTTGTGGCCCTACGCCAGACTTTTTCCAAGAGATCCCTGTCTTTTTTATACTGGGGAGCCCAGAACTGGACACAATACTCCAGATGAGGCCTCACCGGGGCAGAGTAGAGGGGGAGGATCACCTCCTTTGACCTGCTGGCCATGCTCTTTTTAACGCATCCCAGAATGCCATTGGCCCTCTTGGCCATGAGAGCACACTGCTGGCTCATGGTCAACCTGTCGTCCACCAGGACACCCAGGTCCATCTCTACAGCATTCCTCTCCAGCGGGTCATCCCCCAGCCTGTACTGGAGCATGCAATTATTCCTCCCTAGGTGCCAGACTCTACACTTGCTTTTGTTAAATTTCATCCGGTTTCTTACTGCCCAGCTCTCCAGCCTGTCCAGGTCTTGCTGAATGGCAGCACAACCTTCAGGCATGTCAGCCAATCCTCCCAACTTTGTATCATCAACAAACTTGCTGAGGATTTGCAGATTGCTCAGGGAGATGTCTAATTCTCCCAGACAGGAGCAGTCCATCCTGACTGTTTCCTTGTGACACAGGGATCACCCTTCCTACACAGCTAAGGAAAGGCAATCTAGCAGCTGTATGTGGTTCTTAGATGTTGATTCTGACTCACATGACAATGGTAAGATCAAGGAGTTAATTTCTAGTCTGGAAATTTTAATATAAAACTTGTCCTCTTTGTCCAGGCTTTTCATAGTTTACAGTGCCTTAAAACCAGAGTACCTTGACTGACTTCTGCAAATTAAACAATTCAGAAAAAAAATAGTCATTACTTTCAATTTCCCTAGAAGACTTGACAGAGAGCTCCTTATTCACAGAACACGGTAATACTTCAGCACCCAGTATTTCTCTCAGTTAAACATGTATGTTTTGAAAAACTCTAGATGCAAAACAAACCCAAATCTAATATTTTCCAGTCATCGTTCCATTGCTAATTTATTCTTTATGTAATGCGCAGCTGAATAGCAGAAAAATTATTACTTCACTGTTTCTCTGAGAAAAAAAATGTTTTTTTGAAGCATACCAAAGTATTCACTAATTAGAAAAGTCTTCAAATGGCTTTGGATAAAACCAGAATCTAACAATGACAAGAAAATACTTATTAAAATTTCTAATCTCTAAACATTTTTTTTCCTGAACAACACTAATAAGAAGATATTCCCTTTCACTTCCTAGCTTTACTTTGAAAGGTCATGGCAGTCTGGTAAAGATCCCACTGATGGAAAAAGAGGAAACATAGCCCCCATTTTCAAGAAGAGAAAAAAAGAAGATACATCTACTACAGGCCAGTCAGTCTCACTTCTGTGTCTGGCAAGATTATAGAGCAGATCCTACACAAGGCCCTACTAAGGAACATGGAAAATAAAGATGAAGTGATTGGTAGTAATCAACATGGCTTCACCAAGTGTAAATCATGCTTGACAAATTTGATGGCCTCTTATGATGGAGTTATAGCATCGGTGGATAAAGTAAGAGCAAGTGACATCATCTACTTGAACTTTTGCAAGCATTTGACACTGTCCTACATGACATCCTAGTTGCCAAATTGGAGAAAAATGGATTTGATGGGTGGACCATTTGCTGGATAAGGAATTGGCTGGATTATCACACTCAGACAGTTGCCATCAACAGCTCAGTGTCCAAGTGGAGACTGGTGATGAGGTGTCTTCAGGGATTGGTGCTGGGACCAGTGTTATTTAACATCTTTGTAGGCAATGTGGACAGTGGGATTTGGTGCACCCTCAGCAAGTTTGCAGATGACACCAAGCTGAGTGGTGGAGTTGAGGGAAGGGATGCCATCTAGTGGTACCTGGACGGGCTTGAGAGGTGGGCCCATGCCAACCTCATGAAGTTCAAAAAGGCCATACAAGGTCCTGCACTTGGGTCAGAGCAGTCCCAAGCACCAATACAGGTTGGGCAGAGAAGGGCTGGAGAGCAGCCCTGAGGGAAATGATATGAGGGTGTCGGTTGATTAAATACTCAACATGAGCCAGCAATGTGTGACAACTGTATGTGGCCAAAAGGCCAACCATGTCTTGGGTTGCATCAAGAGAAATGTGACTACAGGGGGAGGGAGGTGATTCTGCCCCTCTGCTCTGCCTTCTTGAGACCCCATCTGGAGTATTGTGTCCAGGGCCTCAACACAAGAAAAACATGGAGTTGTCTGAGTGGGTCCAGAGTAGGGCCACAAAGTTGATCAGAAGGCTGGAGCACTTCCCCTGTGATGACAGGCTGAGAGAGCCAAGGATTTTCAGCCTGGAGAAGAGAAAGCTCCAGGTCTTCCAGGACCTGAAGGAGGCCTATAGGAAAGCTAGGAGGGACTTTTTATAAGGACATGAAGCAAGAGGACAAGGGGAAATTATTTTAAACTGGAAGAAGATAGCATTTGTCTAGATATTAGGAAGAAATTCCTTAACGTGAGGGTGTAGAGACACTGACACAGGTTGCCCAGAGATGTGGATGCCCCCTCCCTGGAAGCGCTCAAAGCCAGGCTGGATGGAGCTTTGAGCAACCTGGCCTGGTGCGAGGCATCTCTGCCTATAGCAAAGTCCCTCCCAAACAAAAAATTCTATGAATCTACGAATCTATGATTCTGTGATTCTGTGATTGTTTAGGAGATCAGTACAGCAATATTAGCTCAAGTGTAAATGATGCATATTATGCACAACAGAAAACAGATTTTTTAATTTAGAAACAGTCTTCTTGGACACTTGCTGAAATAGGGTTGACCCTTAAAACTGAGTTTACTAAATTACTCATTTACCAGCATACTAAAACTATGCAAAAAATACTACTGTTTACACTGTGGCACCCCAAACCCTTTATTTTAAGCAATAAAAGGACAGAATCACAAATTTACTCAGAAATTGGGCAGTTTTTAGGTTTTCCTCTTCTGTCTCCTGCTGTATTCCTAGCATTGAATTTCCTTCAGCCAAGTATAACAGGCTAGAGAGAAACTCATGCTAGCAGGAGCTAGCATGAAAAAGCAGAAGTACTGCCACAGCTAGTTGTAAAGCATGGAAAGGAGATCTTCTATTCTGATGGATCTTCCAGAATTCACCTTGCATGTTCACAGAGGAGTCAGCAGAGAATAGCCTTTAGGGGGCTGTTTTGTTTTAATCTTTGTATAAAGGGAAGAATGCAATGAGAAGAGCATGTGTTAACAGGTAAGTCACATTGTGATCTCCATTATTCTCATCGCCACACAAAAACCTGCTGCTCAGAATAGGCATCACTCAGCTTTCCAGATTAGTGCTGATGACAGGACTGATAAAATTTGAGCTTGCAACAGAGAAACTCAGATGAAAGTAAGATTTGAACCCCAGAAGTGCAGTTAAAAATAATCTGTTTACTATATTTGACACTGTTTTCAGGCTTAACATGTATGCAGACACCATACTAATGGACAATTCTGCTGTTTTGGAAGTATTACACTGAAGAGGATTCTGACTCTAGATTTTTGTACTGTTCATTTTGGAGGGACTACACATATATTTAGCGTACAGTCTACTGTGCCAGATAACACAACATTTAATGTAATAATAGGACATCTTACAGCTAACCCTATCCAAATACAGAGATTTTTGCTTGGAACAGCTCAAGAAAGTACAAATAGAGCCATAACTATGAAATTGGAAACAAGCAATTCTCATGCTCAGATCCTGCTTTTCATTTAAAAAGTTACTTTCTAAACAGATGAGACTTTAGATCAGAGTTTCATGTACCTACAACCTATGCCTTTCAGACTTCTAAACAGCAAGAGATAAGGTTCAGTATTAAAGATAAAAAATCAAGGTATGTGTGTGTCAGAGTGGAGAAATGAGACTGAAAATACCAGGCTTTTAATGGATTTAGAGAGAAATAGGTCTCATCTTGCCCAGGATGCATCATAAAACACCTCATGTGCAGATTATGGAATGCAGAACTTCTACAAAACAAGTATCCCTGCAGAGGCTCAGATTCACCTTGTGCATTACAAAACATTACTCCTGAGAAAAGTTTAGCACTACTAATACCATCTGAGAATCTTAGAATCACAGAATGGCTTGAGTTTGATGAGACATTAAAGATCATCTAGTTCCAGCCACCTTGCCACAAGTTTGCCGCTAACTAAATCAAGCTGCCACATCCAACTTTTCTTTGAATGCCTCCAGAGATGGGGCACACTTAGATCTCTGGGCAACCTGTTACCACTCTCTGAGTAAAGAAGTTCCTCCTAAAATTTAACCTAACTATTCCCTCTTTTAGGTGTTCCAGCTCTCCGGCCATCTTTGTGGCCCTCCTCTGGACCTTCTCCAATACCTCCAAATTCTTATTGTTCTCAAGGTCTCAGGCCCGGACACAGTACTACAGATGAGGCCTCACAAGGGCAGAGCAGAGGGGTACAGTCCCCTCCCTCTCTCTGCTAGTTACCCCTCTTTTGTACAGCCCAGGGTACCACTGGACTTCTGGGCTGCAAGAACATACTGCTGGGTCATGTCCAGGCTTTCATCTACCAAGACCCCACATCCTTCTCTGCAAAGCTGCTCTATGAATTCTTCCAGTCTGTACTCATATCTAACACCTTAGACTTGGCCTTGTTGAACCTCATTAGGTTCTCATGGGTCCACTTTTTGAGCCTGTCTAGGTCCTTCCGGATGGCACCCCTTCCTTCTATTGTCTGCACCACTCAGTGTCATCAACAAACTTGGTGAAAGTATGTTCGATCCCATGGTCTACATTCTTGAACATAGATCACTGATGTTCTCCTGAAACTTTTCAGCTTTTCATTAAGAAAAAAAACTGAATGTAAGAGCTGTAGTCCTTCTAGCAAACTATCCCAGCTGTGCCTGAAAATACACTTGTCTTGGAGAAAACACATTCTGCCACCTCTTGGGCCAAAGGCATAGGTACAGAGAAGCAGGAAACTGAGCAATTTCTGTTTCTCCAGTGTTGCCAAAAGGTGGATTTTTTTTTAATAAAATGGTAAGTCATGACTTATACTTACACAATCCTGTGAACCCCCGAAGTCCCCCAGTCCTTTAGGCAACTCGATTAGCGCCACAGAACATGACAGCAAAAGGTTCAAGAGCAAGTACTCTCAACCTCACTTTCTCATCTGCTGAGAGTCTGACTTTTTTTTTTATTTTATTTTTTAGTGTCAAAAGATTTAATTTATCCACAAATGACAATACTTCTAAATGAGAAATTAAAAAAAAAGTACAAGAGAGTAAATATGGAAAAATATTTCATAGCACAGGTTGTAAAGTACCTTCTTTTCCACCAGGATACAGGTTTATGATCAACGAAGTGGTTTAAAACAATACCTTTAATGATAAATCTGGGACTCAATAAACAGTGCAACAGATATGCGGTTCATATAGGGACACATATGCACAGCAGCACTAATAGAGCAGTTGGCCAATTGTTTGAAGCAAGCTATTGCATTTCTGCATGAGTCACTTGTTTGTTTTCAGATGAATTGATAGACCCTGAATAATCAAATCTCAAATGTTGATTTGCTTTGGTTTGTTTTCAATATGTTAAGTTGATAACATTTATTCTTGTTACAAGATAATCTTGCAAAATATTAACACTGCAATCCACAATGAAATAAATAATCAACAGCAAAACAGAGATCTTTACCAGGGCAAAACCCAATCATTTAGAAAAAAATGTAAGCATTGAACATTAAATTATTTATTTCTAATTTGAATTGCTTGTATTTCTGCTTAGGAAAATGCAATCCAGAATGAAAAAATTCCCTAGAAAAATATCAACTTTCCAAGCTTGAATTTCTCTGAAAATTGCAAATAGCCTCACTGTAGGAAGGGCAAGAGCAGGACAATTAATCTCCTGACATCTGTGACACTTAGAATCATGCAATAGTTTGATTTGGAAGGTATTCTTATAGGTCACATTATCCAACTCCCCTGTAATTAAAGGGACATCCATAGCTTGATCAAGTGCTCTGAGCCTGGTCCAGCCTAGCCTTAAAAATCTTCAGGGATGGTGAATCCACTGCATCCCTGTGCAACCTATGCCAGTGCCTCACCACCCTCACTGTAAAATTTTTTTTCTTTGTATCATGTCTAAATCTACCCTGTTTTAGTTTGAAACCATTTCTCCTTGTCCTGTCACCACAACCCTACTGAAAGAGGGTCCCCTTCTTTCCTGTCACTCCCTGTTAGGCACTGCCAGGCTGCTATCAGGTCACCTCGCAGTCTTCTCTTCTCCAGGACGAAGAGCCCTAGATCTCAGCCTGTCTTCACAGGAGAGGTATTCCATTCCATTGATCATTTTTGTGGCCCTCCTTCGGATGGACTCCAACAGGTCCACATCTCTGCTATACTGAGAACTCCACATCTGCATGCAGTAATACAGGTGAGGTCTCACAGCACAGAGCAAAGGGGCAGGAGTTTCATGTGTCTCTGCAGAAAGTAGATGCACAAACACCATGAAGTAGTTCTATTTCAGGAGTCTGACTGCCAGCCTGAGACTTAATTTTCAGTCTCAAAGAATGCAGCCAAAGTTGGCCTTGTAGCACTTCACTCCTGTTTTTACAAGAAAAATACTTCCAGCAGGACCTCTTCCACCCCAAACAGTCAGTTTGTAGATCAGCCAGTTTGCTATTAGTAGGGACTTGGTACAAACTGAGCTCCTGTTGGCTGGAGGATGACTTTCAGAAGGTGGTGTTGAAGTCGAGAAATCCAACGAAGTAACTTGACATGTCAATGAGTTATGTCAAGCAGGTATTCCCTTCATTACAGTGCTGGGTGCATGGGGATTGCTCCACCAGACATGCACACTGAAGAGAGAAACAACTACACATTTAAAGGCACAGCACATGAGCATTCCAAGGACATGGACAGAAATTCCAAAAGTGATTGACATCTCCAGTGGTCATGGGATTAAATTTCCAACTGTTATGAGGATTGCATTATGTCACAACAGCAAGTCTGCCTTCATGGGACTCCCCCACTGAGTTGCAAACAGCAACTCCACTTATCTTCTCAGGACCCTCCACTGTGTTGTAAACAACCACCCTACCCACCACTGTATTGTCCTTATCTTCATGGACGGTTGGACTAGATGATCTTGTAGGTCCTTTCCAACCTAATGTACCTATGAATCTATGAATCCATGGGATCATCCCTGTACTGAGTTGCAAATAGCAGCTCTCTTCAGCAGTGCATGCATTTCTGTGGTCTCTGTGTTACTTCCTGAAGTTTCCTGTTTCCTGAAGCTATGATGCCTAGTTTAGATTCAATCCAATTCAATTCCTTGATTCAGTGTTAACATGAATCTGCTCCCCAATAATTTGCATAACAGGTAAAAGAAACAGTATTCTAGAGGTCCAATGTGCAAATTAAAAGGCTTCCTTCATAACATCCTGTTGGCTCTAGATTTGTACTTACATAGTAAAAAGTATATCACATGATTATTACATTTGTATATTTTGCAGACGTTCACTTCTGCTTATGAAATCAAAAACAAAACCAACAAATACTGGTATATTTCCTAAGGTTGAAAGCCTCACATATTCTTTGTGCATTATCTGGATCATACTCCAAAAGTAAATTTTTAATTAACTACAGCGTTATTGACCTCCTCTGGAGCATTCAAGGTACAATCCAGTCTCAGATTAAACATTGACAGGTCACTCCCAAGTAAGGTCAGTGAGCCATGGAAGCATTTCATATGAAACTTGCCCAACAGTTGATTATACTGAAGGTCATCTTGAGTGCTCACACTAACTAACTTCTAGCTGAGCCAGGCTCAGTCTCCCTTTGGACAGTCACCACTCTGTTGTAAGAAGATTTATCTGTGTCTTGCATCATTTCCTTGGATCCAGGCTAAGTCCAGTCACTGTTTCCACTTAGAGGTATTTCAGGCATGCCTGCACACAGATCTCCCATTCCACATCTTACTGTAGACATGCATATCTGTAGTCAGCTTTACTTTCTAAAACATGCGGAATCAGTCAGACCCCTCTACCCCCAAATTCCACTTTTAGCTCCTTAGGCACCTGGCAGTAGACTGTATCTTTAGTATGAGTGGGATCTACTGTGTAGTGACACAGCAGGCGGTTTATACAGCACAGGTAGACCTGTTAGCAGAGAGCCCTCCTCAATTCCTGCATCTTGAAATGTAGGAAAGCAGAGTGACAGACATGGGTATTGCACTGAAGGAAAGGCAGAGGATATGCTAGGCAGCAGGGATACACAGCACCATCTCCAGACCAAAAAAGCAGGAAGTTTCCAGAGCACTTGGAATTTGCTCCTTTTGGCAGCCTTGGAGCTAGAGCAAAGTGGTCCTAAGGAAGTCTTGAGTACCTTGCAGGGAAACAGCTTCCCTTCCATGCTGTCCTTCCATGTTTGTGCTCTGAGGGAGGAGCAGCAAGGCTTACAGACTGCATAATCAAAGCACACGCATGTTACAGAAAGAAGTGTTATTAAAATGAATAATACAGAAAGATCTATACAAATGTAAGGGAAAATGCTAACACGGGCTCCTCAAAAAGTTTGCTTGTTCTACAGCTATCATAGTTTATCCTGCAGCTATTCTTGTACACTGTTGTAATGTTTCTGTCTTGAATGCAAACAGAGCAGAAATATGTTCTATTGTGTTTACTGGTGTATGGTGCATGGTTAACAGAATTGATAATGCTAAATAGTATTGTAGCCAAGATACTTTACAGAAGGTATAATTAGAAAGTTTATCACAATAGAAAAAGACAATCAAAATAAAGGAAAGTGCTCTCCTATGTCCTACGCTCACAGTAGAACTCCAAAAGATCAATCTCCAGAATTCCCCAGTGGTGGTCAGCCCTTAAATGGGGTCTAGGAGAGGTGGAGTCAGACTCCAACCCTTCTGGTCACACAAGTGAATTGCCTTCACCTGTGCTCCCAGGCACTCAGTGCACACCTCAGGTGATCAATCAGTGGTTTCAACAGTTCCTATACAATTGGAAATAACTCCCCAGTGTACAAGCATGTTTTTCAGTTTATTGAAGGTTATACAAGGCTACTTTCTACAGTTAACTAGCAAGATAGATGAAAACCTTGCATTTCCACGCTTTTAGCCAGCCTTCTGTGATCTACTTTCAAAGAGTCCCAAACATGGCAAAAATCTAGAATACTAACTAAAATCAGACCTACTTCAGTGCCAATTGACCTGTGCTACCTACCACCACTTGTTTTGTGTATAGTATATAAACAGCACAAACAGATTTGTGTAATTACTCTAGGAATAGTTAGTTTATCTCTATTTCCTCTCTCAAGGCTGCAGAGTGCGTTCCCACAGCTTCACACTTAACCTACTCCTTGTACTAACACTGCCTTGATGACTTCAATCACCTGAAATATATTTGTTTTAATGACCCATATCCTGATGTCATCCTGGCCACAAAAATAATTACAGTCATAAAACTACTGGGAAAGAGAAGGCACAAGTTCAAAGGTTCTGCTTTTCCTGGCTTAGGGTTGTGCTGGCCAGCTTCCAGGGAGCAATGGTTGTATATTGCTCACATGAAGTTGAGTAGACACATTTCTGCCATGCATATTCAAAATCCTGTTATCAGGTGTGCTACTTGCCTGAGGAAATTGGCAAGGCAGGCAGAGACTTCAAGGTCCTTTCTCTTACAGTCAGAAGGAGAGCTGAAAGAACAGACCCTCCCTGTGTGCTGTTTTCACTTCTGAATCAAGGCTGCACTCTTGAACGTGTCAGACCCACTCCCAAAACTCTTAGTGACTCACATCCTCTTTTGAATATTTGCAGCAGAACAGAAAGCAGCCCAAGTTTTGATCACTTTACCCCGAAAGTGTATATGACTGCTGTTCAGCTACAAGATGCATTCAGTCATGGTCTCGCCTCATGCCCAACTAGGATATTGCTCTACGTAGTGCTTTCTACAAAGATTTAGGCTTACACAGATTACTAGATTGGGCCTCTCCAATAAAACACAGTGTGTGCTGTGTCCTTATTGTGACATGGACTGTTTATCTAAGCCTGCTAAAACAGTATTTGGTCTGCTGCATATTGAACACATATCACTACCTTAATACTCAAAGGTGAAAATAATATAACTAAATATCTTGTAGGTGAAAGGAGAATCTGAGCAGTGCACAGTCAGCCAACCTTTAATCCCTTGAAAAGTCATGAACAACAAATGAGAAACAAGAATAAAGGCTGATTAAAACAAGACGACTATGTGAAGGCATCATCCTGCTTGGATAAGGTAAGTGATCTAGAGGCAAATAGTTTCTTCCCTCAGTTTAGAAAGGGACATTCCCACAGGCCATTCTCAGGGTGAACTACCACTCAGCATATGCCTATGAAACCATGGCTATGCAATGTGCTGAAAAAATTCCTCTCCACATGTAGTCATCAGTGGGAGACTTTTATCAGATCTGGGGTGGGGAAATGCAAATGGGACCATATCAGCTTTAGGATGAGTCTGGAATTCACATCTTAATGCAGTAATTTGGATGAGAGTAGAGAAAGTTTGATTATAATATTTGCAAAGCAATTGCAGATGCTTTGAAAGATGGGATAAAAACTTCAATTTGTCATGCCAACTTTGTAAGTATGTCAATAAAAAAAGAGACAGGTCCCATAAAGAAATTACCTTGTCTACCCTCTGACCCACTGGATGAGTTCTGCCAAATCAACTCCATTGAATTTTTTTGGTCAACTTGATTCTTAAATTCCTCTACTTGTAAAAAATTCCACGTGTTCCATATGTATTTTTACCACACTTACTGCTAGAACAGCTTTCCAAAAACAAGCCCAAATCTCCCTTAATTTAATCAGAGGGTTTTTTTTGTTTTGTTTTTTGTTTTTTTGTTTTTTTTGTCTTGTCTTGTCTACTGTAGACAGAGAACATGCTTTCTTTCATCAGCTACCTTTCATTAGCTTACAGATTTTTACCCCATGTTCCTTCCTTCAGTTTTGTCCCCACATTCCTTCCTGGAGGAGCTGGGGTTGTTTTAATTTTTCCCTAAAGAGGATATTCGTTGTATCTCTGATTGCACTGCACTCCTCCAGTTTATGCTTCTCCTGGAACATAGCTTCTACAGCTTGACTCTATTTTCTCATGCTGAGCAGAGTTAACACACCTTAGCACACCTATTGTAGCAACAGTCATCTCACACCCTCATACAAGATTTACCTTCTCCGTAAGAGTAGAACACTGCTGAATAGTGATTTGCAATTTGATTTGTGATTCCTTCTGCTGGCCTCCATTTCTTTGCTGCAGAGTAGCTTCCTCAGTGTGTGTGGTCGAACTAGAAGTTAAGGGTTCTGAAGTCAGAAGCCTACATTTCCACAAGCGATTATAAACTTGGCTGGTAATATAGTGGTGACAGTTTAGTAAAAGGGCAAATACTGATGCTTTGATACTTTTTGGGTACAAGAAAGTGGGAAGAGCTTGCTGTTTTACCCAAAGGGACTCATCAGTGAAACGGGGTTAGTTTGCATAAGGGAAGACTGTATCCAGGAACATAATGGAATACCAAGTTGTACACTCATAGTGTCTCCTTCAAGCCTCTGTTTGAATCAGACTAATCCTGACCTGCTTCAAATCACTGTCACCCTGCTTACCAAGGAACTGGCTTCAATCAATCTGTGCCACCTTGCTGCAGCCAGCAACTTCTATCCTCTGGTCTTTCAGGAAGACTTTTGTTCAGCTGGCCTCTCCTTTGATCCATACAGATCTCTCTTTCCATCTCAGCCATATATCTTACCAGCCACAGACAATAAGACCAGTACATTAAAGATTCAGTTACTCTGACATATGTTTCGCAAGCTACAGAAAGCTAGATTCCCATTTTCAGTGATGTCAGTAAGCCAATGCTTTAAAAGCTTACAGGCATTTTTGGCAAATATTATAATTCCATTACAGATGGGATTTCAATTATAAATAAACAGGCACACAAAATACCCCAAGCAGGCTTTCACTTTTGTTTTTTCCTGCTTAAAATCTATTTCTGTTATCAAAGATACTTTTGAAATGTTACCATATACACAGGATTCTGATCTTATATTCATCTACAGGAAGGTGTTGTATATGACCATTAGCATTTCCATATTCCACATCTTGTCTTGATGGTACAACCTTTTACAGGTAAAAGAGCAACTCAGATGCTGTCAGCTTGAGGATACCAATAATTTGTAATCAAGAGGACAAAACGGAATGCTAATAGAACAGGAGATGGAAGGCTGGAGTAAGGACAGCTTTCTGGTAAGCTACTGTTGAGCTCCACTGAACTGATAACTCCAAGTCTCAACAAATGGAAAACCATGCATATCCCCCAATAAACTGCAGATGCTCCATCCCCACAGATGCTCAAGATCAGGCTGGGTTTGGTTTTTCCAACCTGGTCTGATGGGAGGTGTTCTTGTCTTTGGAAAGGGGTTGGAACTGGGTGGATTTAAGGTCCCTTCCAGCCCAAAACATTCTGTAATTCTATGAATTTGAGTTTTATCCAGTTGCCAAAGCAGAGAAAAAAATATGCAGTATAAATAACAGAAAGAGCTTCTGAAGGTTTTTCAGCTGAAAGCTATCCAATAGAAAAACAGGCTTCTAGACTTTTCAAAATACACTGAGCTTTGCATTGAGCAAAAAATGAAAGATATTCAGACTTGTATTTAAATATTTTTTTGCCTTAAAGTATAATGAAAGTGTCAGTTCATCACTTCTTCACACACCTCTCTTTCCCCAAAACCTTTTCCAACTGCCTTTTAAAATCTGGAAAAATAACCACGACAAAAGGAAAACATCATCTTATGAACTGCAGGAAGCAAACAAAAAAAGACCCCAAACAAAGAAGCACAAACAAAAAAGCCAAAAACACAGGCAGGGAAGAGGGCAAACAAGTTAAAAAATAATTGTTTTATCAACATAAACATGTCCAGTTGGCATTCAGAATGCTGTTTTACCACATAATTCACAAAGGAGAGTAGAAGTTCCCAATGGGAACCCTCCATTCATGGAGGTAGAAAAGAGGTAGAGAGGTAGAAAATTGATTTTTCAGGGACCAATAACCACAAACCACAGTGTCCAGGAAAATAGTACATATAATAGAGTCTGTTATGTTTGTACATCTTACTTAATCAGGCACAAAAATTTCCACTTTTTTCCTTCTCAGCTTCCAAATCATGCATCACTGCTACTGTCAGTGTTCCACTGCACAATCTTAAATCAATAGTAAACAAGCAAAAAAAAAACCTATTAGCTATCCTTATCCCTCTGTTATAAGAAACAAGTAATAAAAATAGCCCAAACTAATTGATTCTGGAGGGTAATAAAAAATTTCACTCGAAGAAAGTTAGGGACATTGGCTCAGATCATATCTGTTGAAGAAAACTGGAGAACAAGGAGAGTAGCCTAGAAACACAAAGCTACTAAGTTTTATAACAAAATGCTTTTCAAATTTTTCTCTTCTACTTAAAACATTAAAACACCTATTTTATGATACAGACCTTTGGAAAAAAAAACTAAGATCTGAAGCTCATCTTGGTCTAGAAACACACCAACAAAAATAAGATGACCCTAGGAAAATCAAAAACAAACAAACAACAGCAACAAAACAACAAAAATCTGAAAACCATGAGCTTATCTTAAAAGCCAGATCAGCAAGACCTTACCAATGGGATTTTAAGTGATGACCTGCTGCTAGCAGCACTGCTACAATAGTGATAACAATTACAGCTTGTAGTATTTCCACTCATTTCCCAGTAACAAAGGAACAGAGCTGAAGTTAGCAACAGTGCAGCTTTACCTAAACACACTCTTAGGCATTATGAAAGCCAAACTGCTAACTAGAATTTGTTAATATTTATATATAAACACTAAAAAGGTAATCTGAACAAGACCCCTAATCTGAGGCAAATATTAAGCTACAACAGAAAGGTTTTTGAAGTAGTCTTTTTCACTTTAATTTTAAAATATTGTAAACCTGTAAAAAGATGAACAAATATTTTTGTAGACATGTTAGTTTTTAAGAATATACTCAAACAAGAAATTGTATATGTTGGTAATTTCACCTAAATTTCCATGAGGACATAGTTGTCGTTCACAGTAAATACAAAACACTTTCTTCTGTACCAAAACCAAACTAACACATGATTAAGAGTATAGAGATGGTAAATTATCTGGCTTGGTTCAGAATAACATCCCCACCTGACCAAGTGTCCAGTTTCACTATGCTTACTTTTCTTTACATAGGTGAATTCACTTTTACAAAAGGCAAGTGGTATCTCTTGATTTTGCTAGAGCAATTTTCCCCTTGAATATGATGAACTTGCTTTCTAAGCACAACAGCTACTACTTCTCTTGTCTGAGTTGTCTTGGAAACACAGGCAAATAATATTTTTAACAAGATCACTGATTCCCTCTCTCTTACATACTTACAGTATATTACAAGCACAGATGCAAGAGTTATGTTTGTTGAAACCTCAGGCTTTTTTTAATATCCTCAGAACAGTTGGTATCAGAAGGTGGAACTGATACAATTATTTAGTTCTTACACTTCATCCAGACTTAAAAGACTATGAATGTAACCTGCATGTGTCAGCAGACACATGCAAAAAAGGAGAAGTGGGGCAACAAGAAATCTATCTTAGTTAGGTTTTATTGACCCTGTTGCATAAACCAACCAAACTGCAGCACCACAGTGAAGCTTTAGCTGCATTTTTTTTTTTTTTGTTAGTTTTCCATAATTCCAAAGGGAACAGAAGTGAGAAGAAAATTACACCCTAGTTACATGTGCTGCATAGCACAGAGCCAGCCTAAAACACTAAGAAAACAAACCAAGCCTAGAAAGCAGCCATTAATAGTCAGGGGACAATGATAAGAAACTTCTGTATAAGAATAATTACCAAAACGCACTGACAAATTAATCTCAGGAGAAAAGCTTTTATCAGCTTCCACCATAAATTCAAACGCAAAGCCTATTTTTTTTCCTATCACAGTAGGATTAAGCTTACCAAAGCAAGAGTGCATTGCTGATTTTGTTCACAATAAAATGGCATTTCTAGTTATATATGGTATAAGAGGTATTTCATCAACAAAAGGCTAACAAAAAAAGCTCAACGTAAATACTGAGTTTATAAATGAGTATTTGTTTAAGATGAGGCTAACATATTTAAAAATGGCACAACAGGAGATGTAAACATGGATTAAGATACTAGACTCACCATCAGTTTTTTATAGAATCAAATTTTATGACTAGTACACAGTGACTACCAATTCATTTTGTATACCAGGAGAATGCTTATTCATCAAAAAAGCATGCTGAAATATCATTACAAAACTCATATGACCTTGCAGGCAAACTAATTTATACCTAATGTGAACATGGAAAAAACACTGGCCAGGCAGCACCAGCAGGGGGTGAGGAGAGGCTGTGCTTCACTCTTCTAGAGAGTAACAGAGGTTTTAAACTTAGCAGAAAATTCAAAATGCAATTGACTTGCTGAACTTGATATATAAATTCCTCTTAACATTTTGCAGACGTATATCCTGTCTTCATTTGTTAAAGATATGAAGGGTCTCAGATGAAAGTACTTTGTTGTTCTGCATCTGGACCTGGATCCAGCCTCGTTGAAGAGTTTTTTGAAGAGGCTGAATGTTGCCTTTTTTTAAAGTATTCTTCTCATGACATTCCTCTCATGTGGCCCAAAGTTTTGGACTTTCTGGCAGAATTGCATTTCTATGCATTTCCTCTGTGGGTGTTAAAAGGAACCACTGCTATAACAGTGATGACAGTAAAGGTAATTTGGAAATCAAATAAAGAATCATGTTATATAGGAAACAACCCTGAAGCCTGATTCTGATATCACACTTCACCCTGGTAATAGTTTTTAACGCTACTGACTACACAAGAACTGTAAATATCCTTAGACAAAGCACAGGATCAGAATCAGGAGTTTAAACCAATATCTTGACCAGCTATCAGAATATCACTTGAATGCAACAGGTAGGCAATGTTCTGACCCTTCTAAGCATCCAACATACCCAGCAAGCAGTGCACTCAATAGGGGGTATGGAGCATTACTGGCCACATCTTACAGATGTGCAAAACAAATGTAGAACTAAGAACTAATGCTTAACTACACTGAAGCACCAAAAATAAGCTATGGTTCAGTCTTGTGCTCTACAAACCGTTTTAACTTTGACTTCAGATGTGATAGAATTTTTGGTCACCAGTAGGTTCAAAACTCACTAAATGTCTAGTTTTTGTTCTATTCTTAAGTCACTAAATCATCCAATTAGTGCTACTGAGTATCTAATGCTGAATTCTACATAGTAAGAAAAAAAAAAAAAAAAAGGAAAGGAAAAGTGAGAAAGGAAAAGGGAATACATTGTTTGATATCTGTGACTACTTAATAATTTTCCAAACAATGCATCTTAAGAAACAGAAATGGTTCTAAAATACAGTGGAAGAATAGAAGAGCTTTCTGCCTGCAGTGTAACCAGCTTTCCAAACAACTCTCTGATGAACCAAAGCCAGTTAATTCCTCACTCATGCTGACAGGAGCAAACTCTTTGCATGCAAACTCAGCCAACTGCCCCTTGTTATTTTCCCTCAACAAATTAGGGTAAAAACACCATTATCCTGCAAACTCAATCCTAGGACTGTTCCCGGCACATCAGCCTGGTACTGCAGCTCCTCTTCCTATGCTCCTGCACCTTTAAGGATATGACATGGATCTGTCCCTGCTTCCACCTCTGCTGAAATCACCAGGAGAAGGGCCATTACTCCAGCAACATCCCTTGCCCAATTTGCCGCTGCCAACCTTCTCCTCAGAACAGTTTTTCCTTATGGTACCTTCTGCTTGTTCCAGTACATTTCCACAGTTATACTTCCTCCATAGGCTTCAGGTACTGCTCATTGGTCCTCTCTTAGAGACCATCTCCAAATTTTTAAAGACTTCCCTACTGTTAGCACACATAAGTATCTACTGTTGTTCTGGTGTCTTTCAAAATGATCAGCATACTTCTCTTGCTTTTCTTGTGAGTCATAAAGCCAGAATTACAACCTCCCATCTGTAAAGAATTCACCTCATCATTTCCACAACTGCATCAAAATTCTTGCTTGTCAAACAGGATTTTTGTATTTTGCTTCTGTTTCTGGAAGAAGTCTACTGGAGAAACGACCTCAGATACATGTGCAGTAGCAGTACTCAGTACATAATTCAGGTGGGAAGATAATAAACAGCAAACAGCTGCTGTCTATTTTTCCTGTCATTATTCTCTTTTTTGAAGTCCCACAAAATGTTATGGGGTGCATGTATTGCAAATGATGGAGTTAAGTATAAGCCAACTTCTCTAGACTTGAGCAAGGAGTAGAAAGAATTTGTTTAAGAAATAAATATTATGGTTATAAAAATAAGTATTAAAAAGTATCAGCTTCGTTACAATGACTTTTATTTCCCCCAAATTTAGCCTGTTTAAAGTTATCATGCATCTTTAGTTTTTGGAATATGTCTCTGGCTGCACCACCTGCGCAAATTTCAGAAAAAACTAACTTCAACAACTAATAGAAGAGCTAAATAATGTAAGAGATTTTTAGATTTTACATAATTCTTACAGTATTTTCCTTCAGTATGCATTTCAGAGTCTTTGCATTATTACAGCCTAACAGAAAGTGATATTGACATAGGTTTGTCTATCTACTGTAAAATTAGATGGCTTCAGTAATGTGCCCATTTAAAATCACATCACCTTCCATTAAACTCTTTAAGTGCCTTAATTATCACAGAAGTGACAACTGTTTTAATCTTTATTAAATTCTTGAGAACTTCTTCATAGGCATATTTTAATAGAGACTGATTAACTGTGAAGATTTCATAGATTTTCTAAGTAACAGATTATTTACATCTTTAAAAACATTGTGCTTTACGCAGTGAAAATTATTTGAGCCCGCTTTTTTTTTTTTCAGCTTCTCAAGAGATTTTGCTACTGGATTTAACAGAAACAGAATCTATCTCATAAAGAAAAAGTTATGACAATATTCGTAAAACAATCTGTAAATTGCATAGGCAGTAAAAGTGCTGGGAATTGTATTTGTTTGAAACAAAGGAATTACAATGCAAGAGAAAAACAAAACAAAACAAAACAAAACAAAACAAGATTGCCAAAAATAGCATTCTTACCAGACAGTAAATCTAGATATATCATTGGTCCTTCTCTGTAAAAATGTCATTGCAAACTATTATTTGCCTAGTTTTGTTAGCTGCAGGTAGTACTGGGAAGAAGCTTAGAAAGAATATTTTCATACTCAAGATTAAGTACAACTCACCTAGTATTTAACATGGAAAGTCATGGAAGCATGCCAGAATATCAAATACATTTTAAAACTATCCCTCTCTCACTACAAAGAGCATATCAAAGCTCTTTTAGCACCAGAGTTTTACCTAAAGCACCACCAGCAGCAGTCCTGGAGTCATCATTTCAACAGAATTCCTTCAAACACTATAAATGTGTGCACAGCTCTCCAAGCTACAAGAATCTCTTCACAATCAGATTAGTCCTTGCCTTTCACATAAAGAAGACATGACAGGTTGTCACGCTCCAATATAAAGGAGGGAGATGAGGTTCTTTATATGTATGTGTATACCTGATGGAGAGATCAAGACACAGCGGGTCAAATGTTAGCCCAACCAGTTTATTACAATAACTAGTTGCATAGGGATATGGGGAAGGGAAGGTGGGCGATAGAAAAGAGGTGAAAAGCAAGGAGACTCGGCAGAAAGCAAGACAGAGAGAGAGAAAGAGAGAGCATAACCACCATGGATCTGGCGAGGTCTGCAGTACGTTGATCTCAGGAACTCATCTAGTCTCTGCGGGGGATGGGAAAAAGCTGGGAAGTTTCGCAGCAAGCAGGCACCGCGCAGAGGGGTTCTTCCAAAGAGGTTTTTCCCTCAGGAAAGTCTCTTCTTCAAAGTCTTTGGTTTAGTGGTGCTGAGAAAACCAACTGAGCAACTCGACACACCAATGAGTTCTGTCAAGTGGCTATTCCCCCCATTACAGTGCTGGGTACATGGGGGATCGCTCCACCAAACATGCACACCAAAGAGAGAAATGAATATATATTTAAAGGTACAGCACGTGCATATTCATCACATTCCAAACTCTGGTTATCGAGAGGATTAAACCTAAGGGTCAATTTTGCTGTAAATTTTCAAACCTGAAAGGGGAGAGCTCCTCACCATTCCAGTGGGTGTTTTGTTATAAGAGAGGCATCTGTTTGGTTATCTTGTTGGGACAACAGGATGTCTGTCCTGCTTTCTTTATCTGCCTCCATGTTCTGGCATTGGTTTGATTTATGCCCACCCAACACATCTGGCCCAACAGATAAATCAACAGGGAGTAGCACCTTCGGTGCCATACAAGTATTATTGTCCTTTGCAGTGATCAGCTTCTCCAAGCTGTACCCCGAAAAAGACTACTTGCCCCTATTTCTGCTTATCTTTACAACCACAAACAGAGACATTGAGGCGCTGCGACAACCATCTAGATGATTTGCAGTTGTCAATTAGAGTCTTATAGCCAGAAAGGCCTTGTGAAGCAAGCTTTGAGGCAACAAAAGTAAAAAACAGTTTCTGTCTTTCACACAGGTTAGTAGAGACAACAGTGACAAGGACTTAGAGACTACACTAATTGCTGTTGAACTCCAGTATTGATGGGGTATTATTTGGTCTTACATCTGGGAGAGGTAGCTACTCCTGACTCTCAGGTCCTGCTGAGGTTGTAACTATATATCTCATTCCACAGATGCTGACTGGGTATAAAAGGCATTTTATTCGAGACTTCAGTAGTGGACACATGATAATTTTCTAGAAAAAATTGCATCAAACTCAATTTTTCTTTAGGCTGTGTAATAGAGATTTCATGGAAATGGGAAACAGATTAGCCTTTACAGCAGCTTTTTAGTCTGTGAAATCTTACATCCTTCTTCAGTCTCCTTTAAGTTACACAATCTCCATGCCTTCCAAATGCCTAATAGACCTTATTTTCCATTTCCCAGAAAACTGTCATTGCTCCTCTCTAGACTGCTCACGATGAGTCTACTGCATTCTCAAAATGCATTATTGAAGCATTGAATAGTTCTTCCAACTTAAAGCAAAGACAAAAGCATTCTCTAAGACCAGTATGTAGGAAAAGAGTCCCAGACCCTGAGAGTTTGACTTGAGGGAAATGAAATTAGGACCAATCCTGGTAGTGACAGAATGACAGGAAAGCAAACATTACTATTGCTTTTCAGTCTGAGATTTCTATAACTAATTGTAACCATGTGAGAATATTTTTAGTACCTTGAAGGTATCTCATTAATTATCCATTACATAGCATGTGTAACTGCACATACCATAGCTGTTTCATGTATTCTGTGTTACACAACTGATTATGATGTCCCAAACTGCAAGATATTTAACTCTCATTTCAGACCAAATGTAAAAAAGGTTATTAACACACCTAAAGATGCAGATTAAAATAACTCAAACTATCATAGATAATTAAATTCAATATGCATATTGCAAGCATGATCTTGCAAATGGTTATTATGAAAAATATAACTCATTAATTTTAGTATTACTAAAACAACATCAGCTACAGGGAAGTGAACACAGCAGGAACTAGGTTCAAGACAAAGAATTTAATAAAATCATGAACTCAGTGCTTTGTAGTTGCTGAAGAGGATAGCCAAATCTCAGGAGTTATTATAAGCTTTACATGATCATTTCATGCCACATACTCTGTGAAGATTTGGTCAAATGAAAAACTTAAAGAATGAAAAAGGTTCCTAAGAGAAGGCAACGAGAATGATCAAATGTATGAAACAACTCCCATAATGAGGAATGATTGAGTGGAAACTCTACAGCACAGAAATTACTTGAGGTTGACTTCAAAGGTAAACTAAGAGGTGTAGGTACTCAAATAACCTGTAGGAGCTAACTAAGAATCAACTGTTCACCCCATGCATTACTTCTTGCAACACGCAAGAAAGTGAATCTTGCAGAAGTCAGGTTTAGAACAAACTAAGGTTGTTGAGTTTCTCTAAAGCACTTCTTCACTTGTCTTTCAAGCTCCTGTCAATTTTCCACAGCTACAATATCTTTTGGTGAAGAGTTGTGCATATCTATCACAACTGTAAATAACCACCTCCTTTTACATTTTGGCTATAGAGTTCTTCTCAAGCAAACCTCACATGGAAGTCATCTTCCATTGTTCTTTCATGTTGCTGCTTTTCCCAGTAAGATCACAAGGTAGCAGGACAAATGTTTACAAAGGGCTGCAGCTGTCATTACAGAATTGGAAAATAACATCAGACTCAGTAACATCCTTACCTGAAAATGACTGGGGATGGCAGAGCACACGGGGATATGTAGGAAGAAGGGAGGAAGAGGGAAAGAGTTGAGTACACTTATTCAATTCTTACTCTTTTCATGGCAGTTGTCCACTTTTGCTTAGTGTTGGAGTCAAGGCAATGGACCACATGAATCCTCAGCTTGAACCATCATGTCCACTTTTCCAGTGGCTATAATCCTACTGATGTTAAAAAATTAAAATTAAAATTAAAAAAATTTGGATGTACTGCTTTATCAAAATGCTTTTTCATGACTACATTTTTCAGGACAGTTTTTACCTTGGGACTCCTATAAGCTTGCCCTGGTGACTCATTCTTGCTACTCATTATTCATGAAAAGGTACAGCTGTTTTGCGAGAACGTTTGACAACTCTGATTAAATATCAGTAAATCTGCATTCCAAAACTTCTGATTTATCTTCATTTTAGGCTACTCTAGTGAGTATATACAATCTTTGAAAATCCCAGAAAATCCTTGAAAATTCTGAACAGTGGTGACACAATGTATTCTGTATGTAGTTTTTGAAACCCAGCTACAACATTCAAAGGTCAAAGCTGGGCTCAAAAACCAGGGTTCCTACTGTTTGTGCTGGCATTTTTATAGAAAAGAGGTATCCATGTTGTAGCAGTATGGGTTCAAAGCATATTTATTTCCTCTAGACCTGCACAAAACAAATTCATTGCAAATGCAAGACAGCTTCACAGATCTTAGATCTGAACTCCGCTGTTCAGATTTACTCTGCAATTTACATACTGAGAATTCCCATATTCAAAAGAAAAGTGGAGTAATATTCAGGGATTTTTTTTTTAATCGGATATCAAACTCTTTACTCAGTTCTTCTATTTGCAAAGCCTTTTGTTAAGTTTGCAAACATGACATTCTGCTGCATTTATGAATTCTTTAATATGGCAATATTTGGGGAGCAGTATGAAGATTTTTCCAAGGACAAACAATCTATGAAGAAGCAAGAAGCTAGTGAAACTTTCCTGTGGCAAAACAACATAAGCTGCATAAATGTATTTTCATTTCAAGACTGTGATAGGAAAACAAAAGAATATCTAAAATTAAAAAAAAAAAAAAAACAGATAAAAATGGATGAAAAATGTATTTCCTGAATGCACTTTGGAAGCTTCCTTAATGTGAGACTTCGTGACAAGTCACTACCAATAACTCAGTTAAGCTAATTACCATTATGTACAAAACAAAAGTAGCAGCTTGCACCTCATAAAGCAGAGGCTGTAAATTTAGTTTTTACAAGGTTCATGTGATTTCCTTCATTTACGAATAGACAAGTTGAGCAAGCTTAAACCCATTAGAAGCAAGACCTTATTTCTAGTATAAATATCAATGAAGTGACATCACAGTGGAGAGACTTCACCACAGATCCAGTTTACATTTTCTGATCTTCTCCAGAGACCAACACACTTTATTCCAGGAGAGGGAAAGCAGTTTATAAGGCAGTCTTTGTAGGCCAAACCATCTTTGCTAACCCCAGGAGCTGTGATCCTACATTCACTTGTAAATTTGTGTCACCTGTACTTTGTTTTTGTGATTACAACTACTCCATTTATTCTGCTTCATGGAGAAACAAAGTGTGCATGGAGATCAGAACCTTTCTCCAAGAAAGAAAGCAGGAAACAGCTGCTGAGAACAACACATGAGAAAAGAGATTTACCTGTAAAATAATTTGAAAATGTCTTCAGTAATGAAGGGATATAATCTCACCACAGAAAAATTATCAACAAAATAGATTGTAGGATATATATTTTTCATAGATTGTATGATTTTTCAAACAGATGAGAGTTCATTATTATAGTAAATTTAAAAGCATAAAATCTGTTGATGTTTTCTGAGCTGGAAACACAGTATTTACTTAAATTACAGCATTCAAAATTGTCCTTGGTTGTAGCCAGATGCTTTGGAGACACAGTAGATCCCAAAAGTCTGTGGGGAGGTTTATTTTTCATTTGACTACTCAGACAGCATTTCCTCTTAGCCCTGTCATAGTGGTCCCACCAGATGCGTTGCTAGTTCCTATTCTAACTAGGAAGGATTTAACCAGCATGAATTAATCCTTACAGTTGTCATCAGCTAAGTACTGATACAGCACTGATACTGACTAGTCCTGACGCACCTTTTGGAAATGGAGAATAGAGAAATCTGTGGTGTGAAGCTAAGAGAACAAAGAAACGTGGTACTCCATTTCAACAAGGTTACTAGTGGTTACCACCAGGCCTTAGTGGGTAATGTCATATGGTACACCTAGATGGTAGATGCCAATGGCTGGGAAAGTTTTTTTCCTGTCATGGGAAAACTCAACAATTAAACTGATTATATGTGAAGTGGAAGCCAATACATATGTAAAAATTTGTTTTGTCACTTTTTATTGTACTCAGGCTAGTTAAATTATTCAATGTCTTAGTTTTTAAAAATTTTATTTCCCTGATTTAATTTATTCAAAACTATAATCGCCTTTAATTAGCCTCAGCTGGTTCCTTTCCTACTAGAGACTATATGCCCCACCATTCTGCTGAGAAGATACACTTGCATGCCTCTGGGTGCATTAAGATCAACTCTTGGAATCTGGGTCATTAGCATATCACTAACTTATGGAAACTAGTTATGAATTACACATTCAGTTTCACACTGACCATTTCACCACAGGACAGAATCCAAGAAAAAGGATAATGCAATTATAAGTGGGGATGGTATGCTAGAACAGATTTTATTATCCATTTTTCCATCACAAAGAAGTGTGCTGCTTTGTTTTAGATAACTTGTTATGAAACTGAAAATATTAGGTCTCAAAATGTTTAGGTCCAAAATTCTTTCTCTGTTGCAAGTAGAAAGTTTGCTTAGAGTCAGGAACTGACTCTGTCATCTCACAATTTTTTTCAAGATCCCTTTGTCAGTGAGCATACATAGAAATTTTGCACAGATGAAGATTCAGATCCTTGGAGGAAGGTGGGAGGAGGCAGCATGGCACATGAATCTCCCAGGTTGTTTTCTTTCTCATTTATTTAATCCATTCTTCATGTTACTGTGTTCTAGAACAGCCCAGCCCCAATGCTCTTGGGGCTGAACTTTTGCAGATAACTCAGATAAAGGATCTATCCTCCTGTGGGCCAAAATAATCCATTCTTCACATCCTATTTTTCCCCTCTTGCTTGTCTGTGTAACAGACATCTAAACGTAGTTGCTGCACTTATTTCTTACGGAAGATACTACAGGAAATGTTCTGGATTGTTCTCCATTTATTATTTTAAAGAGCAGGAGTCCTCAATGAGTTTTAAAACAAAGCAGATATTCTTCAGAGTGCCCTATCCCTCAGTCTTAATTAATGTCTTCCCTTCCTATTTCTATGTGAGCGAGGTGTTAACTGCATGCCAGTGGATAGTGGACATTACCTGCACAACCACCACACAGATAAAGCAAGATGATTGATGGGTCTTCTGCTGCCCTCAGTTTTCATGCTGCGTCCCCCAAATCTTTCATCAAATACTTGTCTTTTTGTGAAGACTGCTGGGTGCTGGTATGAACCTGACCAAAAAGGAGTGCATTTTTCCCTTATTCCAGTGAATGCTAGACTACAAAATGAGATTTATAAATATTTACAGATCTTAACAGTTATCCAACAGATATTAGTTACCTACATCTTCTCATTTAATTATCTATAATGTCAGTTGCTGTCAACTTATCACTCATGTGAAAATGCTTATGTAGACATGGTACTTTAAGCTTCTAAATAGAAACTGATCAGTAGCAAATAATCACAGTTTAAATAATCACCAGAATTTGTCTTCCATCAAGGTTATTTCATATTGCAATGCAGAAAGCCTGGGCCAAACACTGTGTGTATTGAAGGCAAAAGCTTTATCTGATGAAGTGGTGTACTGATTGATGCATGGTGATCTAACATTTGTGATTTCCCCGAAGTGCTGATGGAAACAGTACTCTACTTTAGTAAGATTAACCTTTCATGGTAGTACGCTGCCTCCTTACATTCAATCTATAACTTCTCTCTGCTGTGCTACAGAGGTTTAGATTTGCTTTGGTTGCATAGAGGATGTTTACTTGCAAATGTTTTAACAGTTATAACCACTATTCTTGTCCCCTAAATACAGCTAATTAAAAATAAATCTGTTCATTAATATTGCAGCATTATTTTGCTTGATGTCAATGATTATCTCTGCTGTTACTCAGGACAACACCTTGTGTAAACCTGCATCCCACAGTTAACGGGCTGGTGAGAGGGTCAACAATTATTTTGCTCATATTCTTTCCTGAAATTAGGCCCTGACATGAACATGCACATGTTGAATACCAGTATGGTCACAGATTTTATTTAAGATAAGTATAAATGTATTCTTACAAACCAGAGATCGAGTTAGTGCATGTAACCACTAATATCCCTGGTATTGTAATGTAACCATCCTCTCCAACAGTCTGGTTTAATGTTTGCATTTATGAATAGTTAAATGAGATTCAAAATAGACAGAGAGGGAGTTCATCCATAATAGTGGGTGTGTGTTGCCCAACCTTCATTGAAGATGGGGACAAAGAAGCATACCTACCAGAATGTACAGAAAGGAAAAAAACTCTTACAATGAAAAAGATATCCCCTTCTGCTGATGCCTTCTCTCTCAAGCAGTCTCTGACAGAGAGCAGAACTTCACAGAGCAGTTTGCTTCCCTGCAGGGAAAATAAAGATCAAAAAAAAAAAAAAAAGAAGTGGAGCTACTTGTGCACTCAAGAGACAGACTGCCAAAGCCTGTTCTCCCGACTGTCTCTCATAGAAGGAAGATCTGGAAAAGATAAGAGGTAGTAGATAACTTCTCCATTAAAACTATTTACTTGGTCCTTCTATATTGATTTAATGAATACCAGGATAGACGAAACAACTTCTCCACGCTAACAGAGTATATCTTTACCCTCTTTGAAAAACCTCTGTGCCTAGAGGAACTGGAAGTCCTCCAGGGTACTTTTCTTGTCGAAACCATTGAAAACTTAGGAAACCTTCTTGGATTTATATAGATTACCAGAATTCTGTCCTACCTCTCTGCATAGTTGTTTGAAATTGTCACACAATTACAGTGCCAGTTTGGGCAGGCTTTTTCAACCTGGAAAGGTAAAGTAAGTCCCACAGAGCTCTGGACTAACAGGCAGCACAAAGGACTGGAGCTAACTAAAAATATTTTTAGAGACTGCTGGCCAAAAAAATCAGTAAGTTAAAATTTATGCTCAGTTTATGTCCCTCTGCAAGTAGTAATAGGAAATTTCAAACTTATTCTGGTGAAAGGTGCTATAATTTAACCAAGTCAGATACCCTTTTTTTGTCAAGTTAACAAGAGGATTTTATATCCCTGGTTTTATTACGGAAATCTAGAGCTCTGCTTTCAAAGGAAATAGCTTTAGGCTGCATCACATTATACCTCTATATGGTGATAGTTACAAAACCCTTTCCTTAGACATACCCAGGAAAACTCAAAAGTTGCTGTCAAAGCTGACATAACAGCCTGTTTTAACAACTTAGTGGATGAACAGACTAAAACAGCCTTTTTCTCACCATATGCTAATATGGTTCTTTTTCTATATAAACGATGTGGATTTACTGCAAATTTACTGATAAAACTAGCACTACAATAGCTTCTACAAATTACTTAGTGACTTTTTTCCCCACTGTGGAAAATTCAAATATACTCAGAGTACCTCTTATTCTAAATCTTTTGAAGAGTTTTAGGAAAATGACATATTTTCAATACACTCCAGCATTTCCTCTCCAAGGAAGGTTGTAGTAATAAGGCAGAAAAATTATTTTAGTAGAAAGATCCAACAAAAATTATGCCCCAAGATAGAATCCTAAAGTAACTGTATTTTACTGGGCTCAGTGGAGCTATATATACTTTGTTACTTCATCAGCGTGAGGTAGCTTCCGCCCAGCTGAGACTATTTCTTCTGTATCCCAAGCTGTTTTCACAATTTTTCGTTTGTCCCCAAATCTGTCTTTTTGGCCTATCACAGTTCCCTTTTTTCAATATAAAATGCTACTAATAGATACATACCTTTGTTTAAGCATAAGTGCGGAATTGCATGTACCACCTAACAGCATGCTTGCTCCAAAATTCTGTAAGTTCCCCAACACTCTGGTACTTATCTTTTCATCATTGCCATTAAAAAAAAAAAAAAAAAAGATACGTATTTCAAAATAGATAATTTAAGAGAAAAGAAAGGCCATTCTGCAAGAACTTTTTTTTTACTGAAATACTGAAATTATGCCCCAAGAGAGAATAAGAATCCTAAAACAATGGTATTTCATTTGTTTTTCTGAACGATCCTGCTTCAAAGAGGCACTGAAGTCACAACAGACTTTCCTTTCAGATCAACTCAGCAGTGGGGGTGCTCGCTGCTGTCTCACCTTCAATGTTTAGCTTAAGGCCTTCGATTTATTGGACACTCTCTCTTGCTCATTTTATTTGATTTATTAGCTTCAATTTCAACTATATTGTATTACATTGTGTTATTTTGCTTCCCAATATCTTATTTAGTAAACTAGATTTCCTCCTCAGATCACTGCCTCTGTTTTGTTTCTAGGCCCATCTCCCTTTTCCCTTTCCCTTTCCCCCTTCCCCTTTTCTGGGGCGTGGGTTCATGGGTCCCCCGCACCAATTGTCTCGGAACTGGGTTGAACCAGCCCATGAACCATTGACATGGAGATATTCAAGACCTGTCCAGATGCCTATGTGTGCAACCTGGTCTAGGGAGCTGCTTTGGCAGGGGGTTAGGACTAGATAATCTCTAGAGGTCCCTTCCAACCCCTACAATTATGTGATTATGTGAACTGAGCTTGTTTAGCTTGGAGAAGAAAAGGTTCCAGGGAGACATCATTGTGGCCTTCCAGTAGTTGAAGGGTGTGTATCATTAGGAAGGGGGACGACTGTTTATGTGGATTGATAGTGATAGGAAAATGGAGAATGATTTTAAACAGACAGAGGAGATTGAGGTTGGATGTTAGGAGGAAGTTTTTCCACTTGCCCAGAGAGGTTGTAGATGCCCCATCCCTGAAGGCATTCAAGGCAAGGCTGGATGTGTCTCTGGGTGGCTTGGTCTGATGGCTGGCAGCCCTGCCCACAGCAGGTGGGCTGAAACTAGATGACGTTCGAGGTCCTTTTCAACCCAGGGCATTCTATGATTGCATGATTCTATGATTAATGAAAATTGAATTTTTCCTTTAAAAGATATAGCCCCGCTACACTATGTGGTATTTCTCTTGATGATTTAAGTAAGAATGGAAATTCAGGAATCTCTTATTAGAGAGCAGGAGAGAGATAAAGATGTAATATCATTGAAGACTCCAGAGATTAACTGATATAAATTATTTCAAATGAATTGTTCCATTCTAACAAATGAAGCAAAGCCACAGTACCTGCTACAGCTCTAGGTAAAAATCAAGACACAAAATAAAAATGATATGCATGACAGATTTTACTGCATTTACAGCTCATATTTTCATCTTTTTCATTTCACACTTGCATTTATGATCTCATCTAGATTTCCTGCCCTTGTTTTCTTAGCAATTGTAAACCTGCTATACTCTTTGCTTGGGGACTTCCTGTGCTGTTACAGATTTTGCTTGGAGAGTACATATTTCAGTCCTTACTGAGTACTTCCCCATCCTTATAAGCTGCCTACTCTTTGGGTATAGCTTTCATATTTGCAAATTGTATTTCATGTAGGTATGAAGAATTCCTTGAAAAAATCCTTGGCCACCTCAATAGCTGTCCAGATGTCATCCTGTGGTCTGCATGCAGTGTGCTGAAACTGGCCTCCTAAAGGTTATGGTACTCTGTTCTTGCTTTCTTGGATTTTCCAGAAGGAAGTATAATGGCTGAAAAAAAGGTGAGCTATTCTGTGCTGATTGTGTGATTGGGCATTTGTGACTACCTGTAACTAACTACAATAGCTTCCAAATGCAGGAGTCATACTGAAGCTGTTACTACTCCGTGGGCATGGAACATGGTGGCATTTGCTTATTTCCTCCTTATCTAAAACTCTCTACAGCATTACTCTCTAATAGGACAATTACTGTGGATCTAGAATCATCCTTTATCTGAGATGGTCCTTAAAATGTGAATAATCATCATCAGTGACATGACAAAGCAAAATCTGTTGAAGCTTCAAATACTTTTATATTTACATAAAAGAAAGCAATAACTTACCCAAATCTGGATTTTTGGAAAATCACATTTAAAAAGAGAAAAATCCGACTATGAGCCACTGTTAGAGGAAATTCTATTGCTTACGCTAGATTCAAGTATAGGATTTTTTTAGCGAACAGATTTGATCTGTTTCTGCAAGTGAAGTAGTGTATTAGATGTTAAGCTCAACCACTCTTCTGCGTGACTTCACTACAAAGAGAAGAAGAATCATGTTCACCTTAACATTAAGGTTCTTAATTAAAAAGGGCATACATTAAGCATGGAATGTAAATAATGGAAAAAAAAATAAAGGAGAGTTCTTTGTGAATAAGGAAGGATAGCTGAGATGCTTTAATTAACACACTATAAATCACAAAATAACCACGGTAATGATAAGATTCTGAGTGTTTAGTAACCTTTATTAGATTCTATTTCTCTAACACAAACATATATGCTTAATGCAATTATCCATTATGTTGAAAAATAAATTACACTTATATTGATATACTTCCTACTACCTAGCAGTCAGTTTTAAAAAGCATAATAAAGTGATAATATTTTGTATTTACAGCCTGGTTTACAGCTCTTGCAGTCAAATGCAGTCTCCCAGTGAATCTCCAGTACTAGACTGAACCTCATGATTTGAATGCGTAGTGTAACTGCTCTCAGATCTGTCTGCCATCCACTGAAACATTGTATTTACCACTTTTATGTAGATGAGAATCTGAGTACCAAAATTATGACTCAAGATCTTTACCAGTTTTTGCATCTCCTTATTGCAAGGGAGTTTTGGAGAGCAGCTGTGATCAGGAAATGTTTGGTGCTACTTGATCCCCAGTAGCTCGGGCAAAGGCAGACTGCTCTCAGTTCTTTCCCTTGTGCATGGCCAGTAATGAAACAGTGGTTGTGAATGTTGTGTACAGTGGAGCCACGGGCTCCACTGATTCTTCCTACATGTTCTCTGCCCTTTCCCACTTCAAGACATGAAGTGCAGCCAGCCTGATGCAGTCCAGTTGCAAGAATTTGCTATTTCTCTTTAGAAACTGCACACTGCCAGTGGACTAAAGACTCAAACCCCGTGTGAACTGTTAAAGTACAAAGGGGCACAGGGTAAGAGCTAACATGAAACATTTGCAACCACATGAACATATTTGTTAATTCAGCCCTTTTCATATATTTCTCTCAATGAAAATGATGAAGAGAAATAGATAGGAACTCTTTGTAAAACTTGTAGTGTGTGTTGTTACTGTGAAATAAGAACAAGCCCTGAAAAATGTGAGATCATATGAAGTATCAGAGAGGCGGTTGAAGCCCACAATCCTGGGGCTTAGAATGGTAAACATTGGGATGAAGCAAGCAAATGAGCTTTCCACAAAACACTGCGCAGAAATAATCAGCCTTTTTGCAGTTCCAATTTTAATGCCTTGTTGTATGTCCAATACTATTGCCACATTAAAATATATATTTCAAGTGTTATAGATATAAGTCTTGCTACCGTGAGGAAAGATTTTAATGTCAAATGTAATTAAGTCATCAGCAAAACAACAGCTTGTCTTCTGTTATGGACACTGCAAACACACAGGAAAACATTTGTACAGTGGTAAATTGATTTGGAGTAGAGGATTAGAGTATCACTGGAGGAATTTACATGTATCACAAATATACAAATACCTGAGTTTCTTTTTACCTGTAGTTATGTTTATCTTATGTACTCTATGGTTCATGATTTGGATATGGGTGCTGCTGGTATGGGGAAAGGGATAGGGAAGGATAGTGGAAAGGGAGAAAGGACAATAAAGGTGACCCTCCTTCCCTCTACCTACCCCTGCCATCCCTCCAACTCAGTTCTCCTGACTTCAGCTACAGAAGCATAGTCTGGCAGCTGTATATGGGCAGAGAAGCTCTCCTGAGAGAAATCTTCCCATTCTTTGTTTTCAGGTTTTTGTCTGCAGAGTGTGAATACCATACTCTGCAGCACAGCACTCAAAGCAAGGAGGAAATGTAAAATCCATAAATCCCTGTACAGCTCTTCTATGCCTCGTGGCCCTGCAGCTCCTCACAGGGAGCAGAGGGCATCACTGAGCTCTGCTCTTTGGGGACAGCTACAGGGCCCGAGAAACAGAATGGAGCTATCAGGGAGGGTCCAGTGGGGTTTAGGGAAAGGGTCTGGACCAGAGGATGGTGGGCATGGAGCAGGCTGCCCTGGGAAGTGAGCACAGCCCTATGCTGCTGCTGTTCAGGAGGCATTGGAACACAGTTCTCAGACACAGGGTTTGGGTTTCAGTGATTCCTATGTGGAGCTAGGAGTTGGACTCAATGACCCTTGTGCGTCCCTTCCAACTTGTGATATCCTATGACTCTACAAAATTTTTATTACAAACACAATGCTCCAGGTACAACAGAGTCATTGTATTGAGCCCATCCACTGCTATGCATTCAATTTTCATCAATGAATATCTGAGGTTTATTAACAAGAAAAACTTTTAATATTTATTCTATTCATTTATGTGCTATAACTAAAGCCAATTTTTTACTTCAGAAGGAAACACTGTATTTATTTTATCATTAAATTTATTATTTAATATGTATTTATTCTTTTAAAGAGCTTGTTTTTCAGCTGGAGACAGGTTTGCTGTTTTGTAACTTTAATATTTAAAACTAATATCATCTTATGTTAAGGAAGTTACCTAATGATTTAAACAGGGATCCATCAAAACCGGTCAGGTTACTTCATCTCTCTCCAAGATGCCTGCCTTCATAGATTCATAGACTCACAGAATGGCTTGGGTTGGAAGGGATTATCTAGTTCTAACTCCCCTGCTGCAGACAGAATTGCCAACTACTAAATCAGGCACAATGTCAGGCTGCCCTGGTCCCCAACGAATGTTGCACTGAACACCTCCAGGAATGGGGCATTCACAACCTCTCTGAACAACCTGTGCCAGTACCTCACTGCTTGCTCAGTGAAAAATTTCCCCCTCACATCTAATCTAAATCTCCCATGTTTTAGTTTAAAATCATTCCTCCTGTCCTATCACTATCTACCCATGTAAACAGTTGCTTTTTTGCCTGTTTATAAGCTCCCTTCAATTCTCAGAAGTACACAATGAGGTCTCCCTGTAGCCTTCTCTTCTCCAGGCTGAACAAAGCTGAGCTCCCTCTGCCTTTCATCACAAAAGAGGTGCTCCAGACCTCTGAGAATCTTTGTGGCCATTCTCTGAACCTGCACCAACAGCTCCGCATCCTTCTCATGCTGGAGACCCCTGGTCTGGACACAGTAGAGGGTTCTCATTGGGGCAGAGTAGAGAGGGACAATCCCCTTCCTGTCCCTGCTGCCACCTCTCTTTTGATACCGCTCAGGATACCATTTGTCTTTCAGGCTACAAGAGCAAGTGCTGTCTCATGTCCAGCTTTTCATCTACCAGGATCCCAAGTCCTTCTCCACAGAGTTGTTCATGAGATAAGATTGTTGACACCTGCCTCCCTCATGCCAAGTTATTATAAGGTTTATTAGTTCTTTGTAACATTTTTCAGTCATGGAAGTGAGGGAGATTTTGCTCCTTATTGTACACTATCCTCCTTAACCACTGGCCAGCATTAAGACTCATGTTTTGCATTCTAATGCTGGGGTTGTTGGGCTTCAGCAACCTATTAATTCACTCAGACCCTAATGTAATATGAGAAGTGTGTAGTTCAGCACTTGAACATGAATGCCGCTTTTGTAGAAGAAAAGCTGACAGCAGATTAAGTAGCTCCCATGAATGTATGCTTTTGCACTGAATAGTGCACGACACATTTGTGGCAGACCAGCTCTTTTCTGAGTTTTGCTGTTTGGGTAACGTTTCTCACTGTCACAGCTCTGAATGTTAAAGCCTTGCTAGTGCGGCTTCAGAGATTTCTTCATTATCATATTGATCCCCAGGAAATATTCCTATTATGTGAAGAAGGTGTGTTTGTTTATTCTTAGATTATTTTGACTCATGGTCCTTTTCCAATTTAACTTTTATATCCAAGTCACAATCCTGGTTTCAAGCTTAAGCAGAACAAGTTAACTGCTATAAGACTTCATGCACACAGATTTCTTAATTACTGAGTGGATAATAACACACAGAAAGGCTGACAGAGACTAAATTTTGTTATTTGGATGCAATAAACTTGCATGGACAGCGGCTGTAAACTTCATTGCCCATCATATGGCTTCTTTCTCTGTTCCTTAGTAGACAGCCTTGAAAGACACCAGTTGTAATCTACAAGTCCTTTTAAATCTTCATATTTGTATTTTTGTAATGCTTAACTTTATTTATGATGGTATTAAGAACACAAAATGCTTTCTTCAGACATGCCTGCAACTTACATGTTATTTCCATGCTCAAAGCCCTTCAAGGATTAGTGACAGTGGCAACATGATTTGGAACAAAAGCAGCCTCCAGGGCCAAAATGTGATGCTATTCTGCAATAACAGTTCTTAAGCTTATGAATGTATCACTTATTTTCAGTATAAGCTATAAAACATCATCATTAAGAATATGCAAATGTTCTCAATTTCCTTCTTTTTTAAGGGAAAGCTGTCACCATACTCCTGAAGATTCCTGAGTCTTATCAAAAGCTTCCCTACAAAAATTTCTGATTTTGTTTCCCTCCTCTTGCCCGGAAGTTTTTCTTTCTCACTCTGCTGCAACTGCAGGAGCCAATTTGGTTGCCTTTGGCTTCTGTGAACAAGACCACACAGGCATAATCAGATAAATGACCTTGCAAGGGAATAGACAGAATCAAAGAACACCAAGAAAATCTGTGTGTCCAGTCCCCTCTGATTTCTGCTGTCACCTCTCTAACCACTGCTAGGCCAACTCTGCTGAGTTCGTCCTGCTGTGGGAACTAAGGTACTTGAGTGTCTTGCAGTGCTGGGCTCTTTGCTTGTAGGTTACTGTGAAAGACATAAACTGTCTCAAAAGCTTGCTTCATAAGGCCTTTAACTGACAACTGCAAATTATCTGGGTGGGTGTTATGTAGCTGGCATTTGAAAGCACTTCTTTGGAGGTGTTTTGCTCAGGAGTGTTTGCTGGCAGAAGATCTGGCCTGTGACTGGATAACTGGTACAGGAGTCTGGGGAATTATATTACTGTATCCTGTGAAGGCAAAATACAATTTGTCATTTCCCTACCCCTCTCTTATCTGCTGGCAAGGCCTGAAAAATGGGAACAAAGGAGTTCCTGTGGAGATCCAAAAAAGCCAGGAGTTGCCTCTCCAAAATAGCTGACTCAACCACCTTGGACTTATTTAAGTTATACCTTCCTTAAAAATAGAGAGAGAAAAAAGGAAAGAAAACGAAAGGGGGAAAAAGAAGTCATCACTGACAATTAAACAGCACAGTCTCCAATGATCCATTGCTACTGGAGACCAGTGCTTGAACTACAAACTTCACTGGACCCACGGTGGTGATTCTCTCTTGCTTTCTACAAAGTCTCCTTGCTTTCTATTTCCTATATCTTTTCTATCGCCCATCTTCCCTTCCCCATATCCCTAAGCAACTAGGGTTTGTAATAAACTGGTTGGGTTAACCAGTTTATTTGACCCGTTGTGTCTTCATCTTGCCATCGGGTATACATATACATATTTTAAAAAGAACCTCTTCTCCCTCCTATAAATTGAAGTGAGACAGTTACCTGTGATCAAACCACAAGATAAATCAGCGCTGAGGCATTTTTAAGGAATAAAATAATAGCTTTCTTGTTAATAGAAGGGTATAGCAAAACAATCTGTTCCCTGATTGTTGGACTTTCAAAGTAAGGCCACAATTTTAGTATCTAAGGTTAGTTTTCCTTAACAATTAATACTTTATATCAGTTGTTTGAAAGCATTTGAAATGAAAAGCTTCATGCTTTTAAAAATTTCACCAGGCCTCTGTATTTTTCACATGCTAATCAGCAACCTTTTCTGCTGGAAGGGACAGAGTGGTTATCTCTTTGCCCCAGCATTTTTTGACGAGGAGATATAGAAAACAGTGTGGCTTTTTTGTCTTGTTTAACATTTGGGCAGAATTCATGTTTCTTTAGACAGGTTCTGGACCATGACTGTGTACTACAGTTAGAAAAACAGAGAGGAATAGAGAGACGCATACACATAGACCAGGTGTAAGAGTTTCCCTTCTTCCTTCCTTCCTTTTCCTTCCTTCCTTCCTTTTCCTTCCTTCCTTTGAAACCCCTCTTCAAGAGTTCCATGCCCTATCCTGCCTTATGCATACCTCCCACCTACATACTATCGTGTCTCTCAGTAGCATTCACATAGGTATGTTCATGTGAATATTTATGTACCAAAGTGAGAAAAAGAAATGCTCTTTGTCCTATATGTATTTCTGGGTGCACTGGTATAAATTTTCTTGAAATCTAGTATCTGTTCTATTAAATGGATTGCCTGCAATTGTGATGGAATGAAGCAGATCCACTACAGAAGCCTTGAATCAGCATTCTTTTTTTTTTTTTTTTTTTTGCAAGCTGCTTGCCAGACTTCAAACAAAACTGAAAACCTTTGAAGGAATCTGGAAAGGATCATAATATACATGACAACTATCCAGCAGTATTTTAGCCACTCTTGCATTATCACCTCACTGCCTTTAATTTTTACTATAAGTTACATATTTGCTGAAGTTCATGCGAACACAAACATAGGAGATGCATGACTCTAGTAGCACATTAGCACATTCCACTCATTAGTTCTTCACTGGATTTTTTAGATTTGATCTTGAACACTGCAGCCAGGAATATTCATACTATGTTTTCAGCACATGAGACAGACCAAAAGCCTTAGAAAAACAAGTGCAAATATATGGACTAATTTTAGATGCAGAAGTCATGTGTCTTTAGCAAATGCAACCTAAACTGCTAGAAAGCCACTGTTCCTATATAGTACTGACAACCAATGTGTTTTCAATCTTCAGACTGCCTTGCATGTTTTACCTAATTCTCAGCAGCCGTGTTGAGAAGTGAATTCAGCATCTGAGTGCTTGTGTAGAACCTGGGAAACCTAAGGACCACTGTGACTTTTTTAAATGGTGTTGGACTGAGCAGAAATACCATAAATTCCTAACTTTATGAGCCTTGTGGGCTAGTCTGCAACTAACTCATCTCTCAGATCTGGCACAGGCTGCAAGCTGACTTAGAATGAACCATATAGTCTATCCATGTCTTGTTTCCTTTGCATCTGTAATGCACTGCTCTTGCTCAGCTTTGTGGCCCATAGGGGAAGAGGGTGATAGCAAACTGGGCTACACACACATGCCAGACAGTTCTGGACCAGGACAGGACTACACATGTGCACACATGCTTAGATAACTCTGGTTTCAGATCACTGTGCTCTCTGTGTCGTCCAGCAATGTCTGCGTTTTTGTGGCAAATCACGCAGTCACTAGTATTAAATGACAGGGATCTGAACATTTTCAAGTGTAGACACAACACCTGATGAGGAATTAGGTTTTGTTGTTTATTAAATGATGCTTTGGCTTCAATGCCTTTCCCTGCTACTTTTTTAAACCAATAGATAATGGAGAACTGCAGCTTCTTGGCACAATTGTGAAATGGTTGAGCACCAAAGGGACAGAGTTCTGTCAAAATGAGACCCCCATGTGGTCCCATGGATACAGAGGAGGAATGGAAAGTTCAAAAGAGCACAAAGAATTTGCAGGTACATGCCAATAGCAGTCAGATCCTGGCCCAAAAGCTGAAAGAAGACAAAACAGAGTTGAAAAGGGAACACACTCCCATTATTATGGTAGAAGGGCCAGGTTGTCATACAACTGTTTGAAATACTATAAAAAAAAAGACAAGGAAAACCTGGTGTTAACCATCAGGGGTACTCTCGTTAATGCAGACATAATTACACAATATACGTCAATGAGCTTTCCTTGTATCCCTGTCCATTATTTTTCCAGTCAAGGCACTTTAAGAGTTCTAATAGTTTTAATTCATTAACTATATAAGAACACATCGCCACAAGAGTGGGACTGCAGCCTAAATTTCTCTATTTATTTATTTATTTTTCTCCACTGCTGCTAACATTATTTTGCTTTTAGGTATTCTAGCAACAAACACTTTAACCACTCTGATGCTAGCTTGGTCAGAGAAGGCCTTGACTGCCTGGTTGTTTAAAACAATTTCAGCAGACGCTCAGTTGCTGTGTTTCATCATCGCTTAGAGACAACAATTTTAGTGTCTCTAGTCTGAATTTTCCATGTATGCAATCATATATATTTCTCTCATATTCTACAGCATTGCATCAATGTCAGAGTTTAAAACAATTTCACAGCACAACCTTCTCATGAAAAGTAATGATTTCGGCCAAATTTCCTGTTTTGGCAGAACTTATTGCTGCTTCTTTTCATTGCTGAAAAGCAAAACTGATTTAAAGTGTATTATTATAAAGCCAGTGGGAAGTTAAAAAGAGAAGTCATGCACATGACTCATGGTCCCACAAACAGCTGTACTGCCCTTGGTGACAAAGGGCTGTTTTCATGCCTTACAGAACTAGCAAAATTAGTGTAGGGCAAATAACCCCAAGAAAAGCACTCAAAGGAAATAGTGCAAAAGGTGGTATATTTTTGGTAGGCTTAAGTAGATGGTATACAAACAAATAGTAAGAGAGAGTGGCTCACCTTGATGATGGTCAAGGCTCACTAATAACACCACCAGGGAGGGATCTCCAACAAGAGAACCTCCCTGCTGGTGGTCAGCCCTTAAATGGGGTCTTGGGAGAGGTGGAGTCAAACTCCACCCCTTCCAATCACACTCACTTGTGCCCCTGCAGCTGACTCAGGGCTTGCCTCAGGTGATCAATCAGTGGTTCAGGGTGTGATTCAACAGTTCCCATACACTCCACCCCTTCACGACATGAACCACTGATTAAGTAACTATAGGGTGAGCCCTCCTTAATACAGAGACCCAATATATCGCGATGCTTCACATAGTAACCCATTGTGATGTGCATCGATGTAATCTGGGATGAGTGATGATCAGTATATAGCTCGTGTTCTTCCTTGGGCCAGTGCTCGGTGGTGCCTACTGGAAGCATGTGGTCATGTTGTGCAGGTCCGTCCTACTCTTTATCAGTCCTGGGTAGACCATCACCAGATGTTGCACATGATCTTGTAGCAACTCTGGAACTCTGCAGCATCATTTGGTTCCCTCTGGTGACTCATAGACTCATGGGAAGTAATATAGATGTTTCAAAGGTACCAAGAGGGGGAGGTCCGCTCTCCAGGGTAAGATACAGGCCGTATTCCTGTCTTGGGTCAACACTTCAGCTTGTACAGGGGCATGCCCTGGCTGCCTGTACCAAACCTATTGGCCTGATGTCTGCAGCTGCACAATTAGATCAGGCACCAAAGGGGATGTCCTGATCTGCCACAGAGATATGATAGGGGTTCCTTTAGGAATGAAGACTGGAGTGTTCACCACAATATCAGTAGGCCATGTACCAATTACTGGAGGGACTACCAAACCCCCCACCTCCAACAATCTCCCCCAAGGTGCAAGTAGGCCACACCATCGTGGTCCTACCTGCACCTTCCAAGGCCATCTTATTTTATTGGTGCCTGGTTTTAGGTACTCAGGGGCAGGGAGCAGAAGATTGTTCTCACGGCCGGTCTGAGGTCTTACCTCATTACCTGTACCTGTAATTTGGATCCTAAGTGGGGAGGCCCATGTTGTTTGCAACATTTTCAAGGCACTAGGTCTGCCATGTCTAGGTCTTTCATTCAGATCTAGAAGGGTTTCGTGGAGTCTCTTCGTCCACCCCTGCGGAGACTGAGAGTCTGTCTTCAGGGCAGCCTTGAGAATACCATTGTAACGCTCAATAAGGCCTGCCCCTGTTGGATTGTATGGCAGGTGGAATCGCCACTCAATATTGTTCTCTTCTGCCCCGTGAAATGAGTCCCTTGGTCACACTCAGTGACTTGTGGTGTCCCGTAGGCAGCCATCAATCTTGTGAGCGCCTTGATGGTATATGCCTGGTTGGCTTTTGGTACTGGATAGGCCTGCATTAGCCCACTCGTGGTGTCAACACAGGTTAGGGCATATCTTGCCCCCTCAGATCGAGGGAGGGGCCCAATATAATCAACCTGCCATCGCTGTAGAGGATCGTGTCCTCTAGCAAGATGGGCTGTTGTTTCAGGCAACAACCTCGGTCTCATTCTGGAGCAGGCATCACAGTCTCTGCATGCTTGAGCTACGTCTGATAATTGTACGGGCAGTCCCCATGCTTTGGCAGCTGCCCACATGGTCTTCTGTCCAGCATGCCACAACTTTTGATGTAACCAGTAGGCGATGTTCTCAGATGGTGAGTTCTTGACCCATCTAACTTGGGCCAGTGTGTCGGCTTCATCATTTCCTGGTGACTGTAGGGGTTGGTGACCAGAAACATGGTAGACACGTACAGTTCTGTGTTTGACTGTATTCCATATGTCTAACCACATATCTTTGCCCCAAATCGGTCAGGAGTGGATAGTCCAGGCCTGGGTAGCCCACTGTGCGATCCAAAGAGTGAGCCCCTGGTACACAGCCCAACTATCTGTGCAGATATTCAGGATACCGTCACCAGGTTCTTTGGTTATAACCATCCACACGGCCCGCAGCTCTGCCCACTGGCTGCTTTGACCATCCCCCTCTTCAAACCATATTGTGTCTGGTATGCTACTGCTCTCCACTTACTTGGGTTGCCCTTGCTGGACCCATCCGTGTACCAGGCATCTTTAGGAATGGGATATTTTCCTTCCTGGACGGGACTCTTCTGTGGCGGAGCAACGAAGGTGCATCACTGTGATACGTCACTGGGCCTAGAATCTTTTGGAGTTCTTCTTTCAACGGTGAGGAAAACAGACTACTCCTCTGGCTGAGATAGGCATAGGCAACCCATCGTGCCACCATCTGTGCCTGGGCTACCCCTGTCTTAGGAAGGCGGGTCAGATCTCTTACCCACCCCTGAATTGGAAGAGTGGTCTTAACTATGACTTCAGCCATCTGGGTTATTGGCTCTACCGCTTATAACGCAGTATAGGCAGCCAATGGGGGTCCGAACAGAATTCTGATGTTGCCACAGGCCCCAGCCAAAGCCATCCTGAGTAACATGAACATCCAGTTCAGCTGGGAGGGTAGGATCAAATACACCCAATGCCTGGGCTTGTTTTACTGCCTGTTTTGCTTGCTGGAAAGCATCCTGTTCTACTCTCCCCCAATCCCATGACTGACCCTTTTTTGTGAGTCTATACAAAGGTCTCAGCAGCTGCACCAAATGAGGTATAAAGGAACGCCAGTATCCCAGTATACTTAGAAATTCCTGCAGCTGCTTTGGTGTTGTAGGGACTGGAAATGTCTGAACCTTATCTATGATGGCACTGGGTAGCACTTTGGTCTTTCCTGACCAGACTACCCCCAGAAATTTTACGGACAGGCCTGGACCTTGCACCTTTTGAGGATTGATAGCCCATCCTCTTTCACCTAGGTAGGCCGTTAATTAATCTGTCGCCTCTCCTACTGCTTCCAGTGTGTCAGATGTTAACAGGAGATCATCAATGTAGTGGTATAGGTTGACGTTATTATTAGGTTTCCTCCAATTACAAGGTCACGCGCCACCAAGTTATGACAGTATGTTGGTGAATGCACGTACCCCTGTGGCAGGACCTGAAAGGTCCACTGCCTGCCTCCCCATGTGAATACAAATTGATCTTGTGATTCTTTGGCAATCGGAATACTAAAAAATGCATTTGCCAAATCCAGGACACAATGGTAGGTCTTGATTTCCCTACTCAGTGTGTCCATTAGGGAAGCAATATTGGGTAGAGCCACATGGATGGGCGGCGTGACCTTATTTAATTCCCTATAATCCACCATCATTCTCCATGTTCCATCCAACTTCCGCACTGGCCATATGGGGGAATTATATGGACTATGTGCAGGTCTTATAACGCCTACTTTTTCTAGTTCCTGCACCGTTTTTGATATTTCTTCCTGCCCCCCAGAAGTCTATACTGTCTTACATTAGTAATCTGGTGTGGTTTCGGCAAACAAATGGGCTCATGCTTCTCATGGCCCCTCAATACTGTCTGTATCGCCCGGATACTAATGTACCTCTGTCGAAGTCTGAATTCTCCCACAGTTGTCTGGAGAGCCAGACCCCATAAAATGTCTATGCCCAAGATGTATTCTGGGACTGGGGCAATCGACACTTTATACTCCCAGGGTGGGAGACGCTCAACCCCCAATTTCAACCATGTTTGGGTGACCGGAATGGTCTGTCCCCCAAACCCACCAATCATCACTCTATTGCCCTTAAACTTTGTTGGGTCTCCATATATAATTGATGTTTCCGCACCAGTGTTTACTAGAGCCATCACCTTTTGAATATTCTTCTCCAACCAAAATATCTCTAATTCTACATAGGGCCTCCGGTCACATCTGGAGGCCCTAAGGGGACCATAGTCCTTCGTTACTCCATGAAGTTTGCTAGGTCTAAGTCTTTTACCGCAGGTGGTTCAGGCACTGTAGCCCGTGACACGTGTGGATGTTTCTTCCTTCTATCTGGGACTATAAAGTCAGCCAAATACCAGGTTGTTGTTGGTGCTGCCTGTATTATTCGTACTCCCGATTTTCTGGGAGTACTCTGAAATTTTTGATCATTTCTAAGTTGTTTCCAGAGCTGTAACAAAACATGGTTGGGTTGCCCATTGATTTTAGCAAAGGCAACCCTGGCCCGTATAAGATCATTGAACATGGTCTTCCAGGATACCCGTATGGGGCCCAATCGGGGTATCCGTGGGACAGGCTTCCTAGTTTTAATCGGGAATGCCTCAGCTTCTTCTACCATACGGACACTGAGCCTAGTTCTTATGCGCTCTGTTTCCCCAAGGTCTGCCACCAACTGGGCTGCCTGTTGGACGACAGCCTCCGAAGCCAACAAGGGGTTTAGTATGGAGACCAAAGTCCCATAAAGGTGAGAGGGGGCTTGCTGTAGTATTAGGTCTCGTATACCTGCCGTAATTTTTTCTGTATCAGTGCTTTCAAAGGTTTCTGAATACATAGCCTCTCTCATACCCAGTTCCCGGATGTATGTTTGGAGGTCCTCTATAGAGGACCATAAACCAGTATTGAGTGGAATGTCAGATTTGTTAGGCCATGCTAGCCAGCATGCTGCCATCAACCAATCTATAATAGAATGATTCTCATTAGTATAGTGGATGGCGGCATATAATCTTTGCCTCAGGGCTGGGTGTATGGTTATAGATGCTAGTTTCAACATCTGTCCCTCTGACTAATATGCTTTCAGCTCCTGCATCCCATAACCTCAGGAGCCATGATGGTATGCTTTGTCTTGGTTTTTGATGGAACCATTGTACTAGGTCCATCAACTCATTTGCCGTATACAGGCGAGCTGTCACATGCAAGCATGTTTCAGCAGGGGGCCATTGGTCAGGAGGCACCCCCGCTGGTCTATCTTGCACTTTCTTTGTTTTTTGAGTTATGATTGGTCGGATCTCAAATGGATCCTCCATAGACGGAGCTTCGAGATCCGATTTAGAGATCTTGACTTCTAAAACATCCAGGTCCGCTACTTCAGGGACCTGGGTGTCCTCCACTGATACGGTACGTATTTGTCTTGTTGGCACATCTAGTCCAGGTTTTTTGGCTACTAATGTGCCCAACTGTTGTTCCAATTTCTCAATTCAATCATTTAACAATTGATTTTCAGATTCTATGTTTGTATTTGTTACATCTAATTTATGTAAAGCCATTATTAGAGGCCAAGCCACAGCAGAAGCAGCTAGCCGACGTTCGTTTGTAACTAGTATGTCCTTATCTAGACCTTGAAAATAATCCGTCAGCCGGGCTGGAGAAGGAGAAACACTCCCTGTAACCCACAGGGGTCCCCATTTTTCAATAACGGTGGCAAGACCATAATAGGATGACCCCATAAATCCTAGAATTTGACCACGAATTGTTTGGTCTAGGGGAGTAACGTTCTCCCCCTTGCCCTATTTGATAATGTTCCAAATGAAAGACATGGTTAATCATTGTATATGTATATATATATATATATATATATATATATTTTTTTTTTTTTTTTTTTTAAGCCTGCCCGGCTCGCCAATTGTAGGGCAAACAACCCCAGGAAAAGCACTCAAAGGAAATAGTGCGAAAGGTGGTATATTTTTGGTAGGCTTAAGTAGATGGTATACAAACAAATAGCAAAAGAGAGTGGCTCACCTTGATGATGGTCGAGGCTTCACTAATAACTCCACCAGGGAGGGATCTCCGACAAGAAAACCCTCCCTGCTGGTGGTCAGCCCTTAAATGGGGTCTTGGGAGAGGTGGAGTCAAACTCCACCCCTTCCAATCACACTCACTTGTGCCCCTGCAGCTGACTCAGGGCTTGCCTCAGGTGATCAATCAGTGGTTCAGGCTGTGATTCAAAAGTTCCCATACAATTAGTATGTAGCAAATACACTGAGCCAGAACAGAATTCAACACAAAATTTTAAAATAATATAAGCTGTCCCATCTTATATCTTTAAAAGAGAGTTTTTTGTCTCTCTTGCAATACTCTTGCACTTTCAATAGGAAATGCAAATTTATTCATCAATTCCTCTAATCCCATTTTAGATTTGCAGATATCATTTACCTTCAGCACCTCTTGTGGGTACAGATTTCAGATATTCAGTACACATTTTCCAGAAAAGTACTTTCTTCAGTCGGAGTTTTTACTCTGCTTCTTATTAGGTTTCAACACCTAGACCTTCCTATTGAAGGATTTAGTGAATAGCTGTTCAGCATTCACTTTCTGCCTTTATTATTCTGTATTTATTTTGCCATAGAATCACCGAGGTTGGAAAAGATCTAAACGATCATCCATTCCAACCGTTCACCTATCACCAATAGTTCCCACTAAACCATGTCCCTCAACACAACATCCAAACGTTCCTTGAACACACCCAGGGTTGGTGACTCCACTACCTCTCTGGGCAGTCCATTCCAGTGCCTAACCACCCTTTCAGAGAAGTAGTATTTCCTAACATTCAGCCTGAATCTCCCTTGGCGCAGTTTGAAGCCATTCCTTCTAGTCCTATTAACTAATTACACAAGAGAAGAGGCCAATCCCCAGCTCACTACAACCTCCTTTCAGGTAGCTATAAAGAGCGATAAGGTCTCCCCCGAGCCTCCTCTTCTCCAGGCTGAACATTCCCAGCCCCTTCAGCCTCTCCCCATAAGGCCTGTGCTCCAGACCCCTCATCAAACTTGTTGCCCTTCTTTGAACATGTTCCAGGGCCTCAATGTCTTTCCTGCATTGAGGGGCCTGAAACTGGTCACGGTACTTGAGGTGCAGCCTCAATAGTGTTGAGTACAAGGAGACATACTATTAACAAAAGAAGTACAACTTGCCACTTTATGCTATGGAACTTCCTGTTCCTTATACTGGTCTTCTTAAATATTAAGTGAATGACACCTTGGGCTTCACTGCATGCTGTACAGCTGTCCTGGCACCATATACCTTTGTGCATCAGCTATAGAGATAAAAGTGGAAGAAGTGCCAGCCAGCTGTCTGTTCCCTGCAAATCCAATCTCTGAAAGAACTCAAATAAAAAACAGAAAAAAATCCCTAGAAATTGTACCTCAACCTGTTTAATTTACTTGTCCTCTGTTGTCTCTGTTGTCTCTGCATGTCCTAGCAGACAATTGCCTTGGTTCAACAGAGGGATAAAAAATGGGGCTGCTCTTCCCAACCATTCATTTCTTCAGCTGGATTTGTAGAACTACAGAAACATCGGTAACACTTAATAAAGGAACATATGTTTATCATATTCCTATTTTCTGTTAGAAGCGGACCTAGATCCACATAAATAATCTCTTTTCCTCATTATAAATATAATCACAGAGAACCGTAGAATATGTTCAGTTTGATCCCTTTTTAACCCTAATTTGCAGAACTTTGTAACTGTATAAAACAGATTTACAGCTTGACATGCTCATTCTATTCTCTCTTAGAACTGTTTATTTGCTGTAGTTTTTGGATCTGCTCCTGGAGAATAAAAAGCCATTCCAAGTAATCCAGGGGGACGTGCTGTTGTGGATGATCTCCCCTGTTGTGCAGGAGAACCTGCAGCCCTGCATAACAGCAAGAAACTTCTTGTGACAACTTACACTCTCATCCTTTAACATTCTCCTGAACAGAAAAGAGTACAGCTGCAGCTTGTCTCTCTGTAGCTCATTTTCTGTATATCATCCATCTGAATCATAAAACCGGTACCAAAATTATAATCCTGATAGTGAAGTACCTACCCCAAATCACAAGGTAGTGCTGTGCCCAACATCAGAAGGTGTGGAGACAAGTGGGGTGCAGTGGATCCTACAGGTCCTTTTCCTGTCTTCATCTTGTGCCTGCAAACAAATGTCAGAGGCATACTGGAGTTGCTGTAGTCCTTTAAATCTACAGTGTATCTGCTTCTCAGGCAGCACTGCCAGTACTGCAGCACTGGGAGGAAGCAGAAGACTAAGGATTGCTTTGCAGAGCTGACTTTCTTCTGCCATACTGATATGGACTCCTTTTATATATCTTCAAGGGCAAGGATTTTTTTGCTGCCTAATCTGTTCCTCTAGCTATGACAACAGATGCATGCATGGTGTACATGTGATCTGAGACAATATAGCAAGCATCTGCCAGGGGGTTTGTGGAAGAATAACATCTCAGTTCACCAACTGCTTCTCTGACCTTTTTTTATTTCCTCCCTCAGACTTCTTGCTGTTTCCCATTATTTCCCAAAAAATACAGTTTTCCAGTCTCAACATTTAATTTTCAAAGCAGTGGCTAGGAAGTATAAAAAGATACCACATCAATTCCTGCAGGTAACAGATTAGTTGGTCAGTAGCTTTCACTGATGAATTAAAAATCCTCAAATTTTTAATTTTAGCCAACTTGTTTCTGGATATTTCTTGCTCAACATGCTGAGATATTCATATCCTTAAGGCAAGTACTCTTATAAATAATTATATAGAAGAGTGTATATGCATGAGACATTTCTATTATTATTTACATCATATCAGAACAATATTTGTATGCTTGAAAGCACTGATAGAGGAACTGGGTAATCTGAATTTAACTCATGATTTTGCTATAATTAGCCTTTAGTTGCTTAAACTGTAAAATGAGTCCATAAATTCCTCTGTGCTGTTGTAAGACTACAATCATTAATCTTGACAATGGGATCAAAAACCACATGGGAAAAACATTGTTAAGAACAGTAACTACACATCATAACATCATGTAGTGCATTAAGAGTTAGAGAATTAATGCTCCAGCTCCATGGATCATTGATAATTCCGGGTACACCTGTCTCAGAAGAGAAGAAGAACTACATTCCCCAGAGGACTTTGCAATGTTCTGCCTTTTTTTGGGTTTCCGCTCAGAGGGAATAAGATAAAAACTGTCTGCTATCAGGGGACACGCTATTTCCTTTGGGATCAGCTCAGCAGTGGGTGCTCGCTGCCATCTCGCCTTCAGTGTTAGAGTGAGGCCTTTGGTTTATCGAACATTCCCTTGCTCATTTTATTTGATTTATTAGCTTCAATTCCAATTATATTGTGCTATTTTGCTCTCTGATATCTTATTTAGTAAATTGGCTTTCCTCCTCAGATTGTTGCCGTTGTTTTGTTTCTAGGCCCATCTCCCTTTTCCCTTTTCCCTTTCACCCTTCCCCTTTCCTGGCGCGTGGGTCCATGGGTCCCCCACACCAATCATTGCGGAACTGGGCCGATCCAGCCCGGTAAACCGTTGACATTTTTGGTGCCCAACGTGGGGCAGAACTGGCTGCCTTGGCTGGGCAGAGACATACTTTTAGAGTGAATCTCTGTCCCTTGTTAGCAAGCATATCTGTACTGCAGATGCTGTATGGCAAAACACGACCGTGAAGTCTGGGCATACTGCCAGTTGTTCTGGGATATCTGTAAACTTTTTTGGGTGCTGCTAGCTTGTTTTAGTAAAGAAAAAAAAATGCTTTCTCCTTTAAAACTGCTCTTAAAGGGGCTGCATTTTGTTGTTTTTTCGTTTTTAATGCTCAGAACATACTGAGACCTTTTCCCTGAGCACCTGCAAGATCCTGAGAACTTAAGCAGATATTTGAGACAGGAATGTTGCGGCTCAGACAGATCTGAGGAGGCCCAAATTATTTGGGGTCTGGCTTATGCCAATTGGACCAATGCTATCCCAGAGAGGCATAGAGTTTCTGAAATAGAGCAAGAGAGTCTCTGAGCCAAAAGGAATAGTGTCCAGATCCAGAAAGAGAGTCTTTTAGCTGACAATCAGACTCTCCTGACCAATTTAGACAGCCTCCAGTCTGATCAAGACACCCTCCAGATCAAGCAAGATGCTTACTGGTTCGAGAAAGACACCCTCCAGCCCAAAAGAGATGCCCTCCAAACTGAGCAAGATGCCCTCCAGTCCAAACTCAACAACCCTCAGTCTCAACAAGATGGTCTCCAATCTGAGCAAGATACCCTCCAACCTGAAAGAGACACTCTCCAGTCCAAGTGAGACGTCCTCCTGTCTGAACCTTACTCCTTCAGAACTGAGCGAGGTACCTACCAGCCACAATAGCCCCTGCCCTCCAGCCAGATCAGGGTAAGGGATAATAGAGTGTATCGGACTGCGTGGATTCAATGGCCTTGCACATCAGAACCACAAAACTATAAGGCACTGGTGGGCACTGATGCACAGTGCACTCTAATGCCCTCAAGTCACTAAGGGACAGAATTAATCTATATTTCTGGGGTGACTGGGGGTTCCCAAGAGTTGAACAAGTTGGAGGCTGAAATTAGCCTCACTGGTAAAGATTGGCAAAAACATCCTATCGTGACTGGCCCAGGGGCTCCATGTATACTTGGCACTGATTACCTCAAAAGGGGATATTTTAAGGATCCCAAAGGGTATTGATGGGCTTTTGGAATAGCTGCTGTGGACACAGATAACATTAAGCAGCTGTCTACTTTTCCTGGTCTGTCGGAAGATCCATCTGTTGTGGGGTTACTACAAGTGGAGGATCAATAGGTACTGATTGCTACAAGAACGGTGCACAGACGACAGTACCGCACCAACAGGGATTCCTTGCTCCCCATTCATGATTTGATGCGTCAGCTAGAGAGACAGGGAGTGATCAGCAAAACTCACTCACATTTAACAGCCCCATATGGCTGGTGAGAAAAGCCAGCGGAGAATGGAGGCTGACGGTAGATTACCGTGGCCTGAATGAAGTCACACCCCCACTGAGTGCTGCTGTGCTGGACATGCTTCAACTCCAGTATGAACTGGAGTCAAAAGCAGCCAAGTGGTATGCCACCACTGACATTGCCAATGCCTTCTTTTCAATTCCTCTGGCCACAGAATGCAGGCCGCAGTTTGCTTTCACCTGGAGAGGGGTTCAGTACACCAGGAACTGTTTGCCCCAGGGGTGGAAGCACAGCCCAACCATTTGCCATGGGTTGATCCAAACTGCATTGGAACAGGGCGGTGCTCCTGAGCACTTACAATACATTGATGATATCATTGTGTGGGGCAATACAGCAGGGGAAGTTTTCGAGAAAGGAGAGAGAATAATCCAGATCCTCCTGCGAGCTGGTTTTGCTATTAAGTGAAGCAAAGTGAAAGGGTCTGCACAGGAAATTCAGTTCTTAGGTATAAAGTGGCAAGATGGACGTCGTCACATCCCTACAGATGTGATTGACAAAATCACTGCTATATCTCCACCCACCAGTAAGACAGAGACCCAAGTTTTTCTGGGTGTAGTGGGATTTTGGAGAATGCATGTTCCAAACTACAGTCTCATTGTGAGCCCTCTCTTTTGGGTGACGTGGAAGAAGAATGATTTTGTATGGGGCCCTGAGCAGGCATTTTGAGCAAATTAAGCAGGAGATAGCCCGTGCCATGGCCCTGGGGCCAGTGAGGATGGGTCTGGATGTAAAGAACATCCTCTACGCTGCTGCAGGAAAGGAAGGTCCCACTTGGAGTTTGTGGCAAAGAGCTTCTGGAGAGACCCGAGGCCGACCCCTTGGTCTCTGGAGTCGAGCATACAGGGGGTCTGAGGAGCGCTACACTCCAACGGAGAAGGAAATCTTAGCCGCGTACGAGGGGGTTCGAGCTGCTTCCGAAGTAATTGGTACTGAAGCGCAGCTCCTTCTGGCACCTCGATTGCCAGTGCTGAACTGGATGTTCAAAGGAAAGGTTCCCTCCACCCATCATGCTACTGATGCCACTTGGAGTAAGTGGATTGTGCTGATTACACAGAGAGCTTCGATGGGGAACCTCAGTCATCCAGGAATCCTAGAAGTGATCATGGACTGGCCTTAAGGTAAAAAGTTTGGAACAACACAAGCAGAGGAAGTATCACGTGCTAAAGAGGCCCCACCGTATAATGAACTACCAGAAGATGAGAAGAGATATGCCCTGTTCACAGATGGATCGTGTCGCATTGTGGGTAAGCACCGCAGATGGAAATCTGCAGTGTGGAGCCCCACGCGATGAGTTGCAGAGGCCACTGAAGGAGAAGGAGAATCAAGTCAATTTGCAGAGGCAAAGGCTGTCCAACTGGCCTTAGATATCGCTGAACGTGAGAGGCGGACAGTGCTTTATCTTTACACTGACTCATGGATGGTGGCAAATGCTTTATGGGGGTGGTTACAGCAATGGGAACAAAATGGCTAGCAATGGAGGGGTAAACTTATTTGGGCTGCTGAACTGTGGAAAGATATTGCTGCCCGAATAAAGAATATGGTTGTAAAGGTGCGCCATGTAGATGCCAGGCAACTGAAGAACAACAAAATAACCATCAGGTAGATCGAGCTGCCAAAGTTAAGATGGCTCAAGTAGACCTGGACTGGCAACACAAGAGTGAATTATTTTTAGCTCAATGGGCCCATGAGACCTCGGGCCATCAAGGAAGAGATGCAATGTATAAATGGGCTAGAGACTGACGGGTGGACTTAACTATGGACACTATTGCACAATTAAACAGTGCATGACTGTGATACCTGTGCCACAATTAAACAGGCCAAGAGGATGAAACCTCTTTGGGAGGAAGGATGATGGCAAAAGTATAAATATGGGGAGGCATGGCAGGTTGATTATATCACATTGCCACGATCTTGCAATGGAAAGCATTATGTGCTCACCATGGTGGAAGCAACCACTGGGTGGCTTGAAACATATGCAGTACCCCATGCTACCACCTGAAACACCATTCTAGGTCTCAAGAAACAAGTCCTATGGCGACATGGCACTCCAGAGAGAATTGAGTCAGATAATGGGACTCACTTCAAAAATTCTCTTGTAAATACTTGGTCCAAAGATCATGGCATTGAATGGATTTATTATATCCCCTATCATGCACCAGCTTCTGGTAAGATTGAAAGATATAATGGGTTGTTACAAACCATGTTGAAAGCAATGGGTGGTGGAACATTTAAGCACTGGGAGAAGCACTTTGCAGAAGCCACCTGGTTGGTCAACACTCCATCAATTGCGATGGTCCTGCTCAGTCCAGCTCCCTGCCTACTATAGAGGGAGATAAAGTCCCTGTAGTACATGTAAAGAACATGCTGGGAAAAGCGGTTTGGGTCCTTCCAGCTTCTGGAAAGGGCAAACCTCTCCATGGAACTGTCTTCGCTCAGGGACCTGGGTCCACATGGTGGGTGATGCAGAAGAATGGGGATGTTCAATGTGTGCCACAAGGGAAACTGATGTTGGTGGAGTGCAGTCGGTAATTCCATGTATATACAAATATATATGGTGTGTGTGTGTGTGTGTGTGTGTGTGTGTGTGTGTGTGTGTGTGTATCTAATGCATGTTAATCATTGCTCTTATATATGTATCAAGCATGATGTAGTGATGTGGAATAAGGGGTGGAATGTCATGGTTTTATGATTTTTGGCATCTGTACTCCACATCATAACATCATGTAGTGCATTAAGAGTTAAAGAGTTAATACTCCAGCTCCATGGATCATTGATAATTCCGGGTACACCTGTCTCAGAAGAGAAGAAGAACTACATTCCCCAGAGGACTTTGCAATGTTCTGCCTTTTTTTGGGTTTCCGCTCAGAGGGAATAAGATAAAAACTGTCTGCTATCAGGGGACACGCTATTTCCTTTGGGATCAACTCAGCAGTGGGTGCTCGCTGCCATCTCGCCTTCAGTGTTAGCGTGAGGCCTTTGGTTTATCGGACATTCCCTTGCTCATTTTATTTGATTTATTAGCTTCAATTCCAATTGTATTGTGCTATTTTGCTCTCTGATATCTTATTTAGTAAATTGGCTTTCCTCCTCAGATTGTTGCCGTTGTTTTGTTTCTAGGCCCATCTCCCTTTTCCCTTTTCCCTTTCACCCTTCCCCTTTCCTGGCGCGTGGGTCCATGGGTCCCCCGCACCAATCGTCACTGAACTGGGCTGATCCAGTCTGGTAAACCGTTAACACATCTGCAAACTTACTGAGGGTACACTCGACCCCCTCATCTAGATCATCAATAAAGATATTAAACAAGATGGGCCCCAATACCGACACTTGGGGTCACCACTCATAACGGGATGCCAGCTGGACTTAACTCCATTAACCACTACCTGCTGGGCACGGCCCTCTAGCCAATTCTCAACCCAAAGAAGAGTGAACCCGTCCACACCACGGGCTGCCAGTTTCCCCAGGAGAATACCATGGGAGACCGTGTCAGAGGCTTTGCTGAAGTCCAGGTAGACTACATCAACAGCCTTTCCCTCATCTACCAGTCTGGTCACCCAGTCATAGAAGATGAGGCTGGACAAGCACGAGCTGCCCTTTGTGAACCCGTGCTGGCTGGGTCTAATCCCCTGGTTGCCATGCACGTGCCGTGTGATCTTCCTCAAGATCAACTCTCTTGTTGGAGATCCCTCCCTAGTGGAGTCACCAGTGAGCCTCAATCATCGTAAAAAGTAAGCCATCCTTTACTTATTATTAGTCTGTGCACCATCTATATAAAGCCTTACGGAATTATACCATCCTCTGCAATATTGCCTCTGGATTCCATTCTCCAGAATCATCTGCCCTACACCTTGTAAGGAAATTTTACTCCTTTAAGTGATTTTCTCTGCTGACTGTGGTTAAGGCTGGTTTAGTTATTGTATCAGCATCCTTGACACTGTGTCTTTTGACACGAATCGCATCCACAGGTTTTACACCATCTCATTTTGAAATCTCATCCTTGCTGTCATTTATAACTAAAAATACAAGACATCCCATAAAAGCACCACAACAGTAAAGCCACCAGTGATTGTTCTCTGTAGTTTATCACAACTTTTTGCCAAGTGACATAAAAGCAAAGAATGAAAATCACTGAAGAACATTCATAAGACAGACCATTGTTGTGGTTTTGATGCCAGTATTCCACATCAGAACATCACGAAGGCATTTAAGGAGTTAATGCTGTTGAGAAGCAGCAGAGGGTTGGAGCTCCGCACTGGACGCCAGGCCCGCTCCTCTCTCCGCTGCCATGGAGATTCAGCACGTGTGCTTCCCCTGCAGTTCCTCCCTAACATAAGCTCTCAGTTTTGGTTTGGAGGCTTTGTCTCTCTCAATTGTTCAATTTTATTAGATTCAGTAAAGTTACCGTCCCTTCTTATATCGTGCCATTGTTGGTTTTATTCGTTTGTTTCTTTTGTAGACCCATCTATTTACTCCGTTTCCCACCCCCCCCCCCCGCCAGCGCATGGCTCTGCTTGGGCGGACTGGCCCCTGGCAGTGAAGGTTGCTTTTTTTTTTCCTCTCTCTCTCCCTTCTCTGCTTTCCCTTGTGTCACTGTCACAGATAACACCGTGACAATTATACATGAAGAAGAGAAAACAAGAGAAATGAACAAGAGAGAAAAACAGTAGATGAAGACGGATAATCTGTTAACTTCCTCAGAGAAAAGCAAGAAAACATCAGTTTCTCTTTGAAATTCAGGCCCCAGATATACAAAATGAAGATATTTCTTTGAACTGAATCAAGGAATTGAACTGGATTGAATCTAAACTAGGCATCATAGCTTGAGCAAACGGGTAACTTTAGGAAGAAACTCAGGGACCATAGAAATGCAAGTACTGCTGAAAAGAGCTGCTGTTTGCAACTCAGTACAGGGATGATCCCTTGAAGATAAGGACAACACAATGGTGGGTAGGGTGGTTGTTTACAACACAGTGGAGAGTCCAGAGAAGATAAGTGGAACTGCTGTTTGCAATTCAGTGGGGGAGTCTGTGAAGATAAGGAGGCAGATTTGCTGGTGACATAATGTAATCCCCTTAACATCTGGAAATTTACTTTTAGCTTTAATCCTCTGACCACAGGAGATGTCACTCACTCTGGAATTTCTGTCCATATCTTTGGAATGTGATGAATATTAATGTGTTGTGCCTTTAAATGTGTAGCTGTTTCTCTCTTCGGTGTGCATGTTTGGTGGAGAGATCCCCCCATGCACCCAGCGCTGTAATAATGGGAATACCTGCTTGACGTATTTCATTGGTATGTCAAGTTACTACGTCGGATTTCTTGGCATCAGAACTGATATCAAATGAGCATCTGCCTTGTTTCCTCTAGCAACTACCAGAATTCACATAAGCTGACTACACACTATTTTTTTTTTTTAATAGAATCACAGAATACCCTGTGTTGGAAGAGACCCACAGAAATCACTGAGTCCAACTCCTGGCTCCACACAGCACCACTCAATCCCAACTCCAGTTTCTGAGAGTAATGTCCAAATGTTCCTTGAACCCCAGCAGCTTGGGGCTGTGCCCACTGACCTGGGGAGCCAGTATGTCACAATAGGAAAGGTTGTATGTTTTATTTGGTCTGCGTGCATTATCTGAAGACTGCTTATAGAAAAACACAAACAACTTTCTTTCTTCTTCCTAAATATATATCTTTCTAATATTATAGATTTGCATGATTATTATAAATGTACAACCATAAATAAATCATGCTGCATTTACTGGAAGAACATAGTAAAAATCAACATATAGGACTGATCAGATGTGTGAAGTCTGTTACTACTGAGAGTCCAGATCTTGTTCCCTCAGAGTTGAAAGCTACAGCAGGAGTATGAACTTGATGTTGCCTGGTAGCAATGGCTGATGAACTTTGAAGCTGGAACAAGACATGTAGATCTATCACACATTAGTAAATATCTTGCTGGTAAAAAGATGTTTCTAGTGCCATGTGGCAAACTTTCACGTTAGGTACTGATGCCGAGAAATCCGACATAGTAACTTGACACACCAATGCAATATGTCAAGCAGGTATTCCCTTTATTACAGCGCTGGGTGCACGGGGGATCTCTCCACCAAACATGCACACCAAAGAGAGAAACGAGTACATATTTAAAGGTATAGCACATACATATTCATCACATTCCAAACTGGTTGTTGAGGGGATTAAACCTAAGGGTCTGTTTTGTTGTAAATTTTCAAACCCTGAAGGGGGAGAGCTCCTCACCATTAAGAATGGCATCTGTTTGATTATCTTGTTGGGACGCCAGGATGTCTGTCCTGCTTTCTTATCTGTTTGTGTAACACATCTGGCCCAACAGATAAATCATCAGGGAGTAGCACCTTTGTATCTGGATGATTTACAGTTGTCTTTACTGTAGAGAAGCTGTTCTCATGATTCAATCCCCCCTTTTCAATTAATAGGCAAATTCTTTTGCCTATAACATGCTACTGTCCATTAATGCCTTCCTGAAATAATTCCCAGATTCTACTTGGTGGTTTATGCGATTTCTTTTCCAGGTGGCGTAATCATCTAGGCTCCTTCGACAACACCAGTGAAAACACTGCACACCTATGCAAGTTATCACTATGAGAATAAACAGCACAACTATTGCTACAAACAGTTGCTTTAGCCAGGCTAAATTAGGGAGCAGCTAGTGAGCTTACTCCATAAACTGGCACCCTTCCCTCCCCTCTAGGAAGGGCTGTACATACCCAACAATCTGAGACATTCAAGGCTTGACTGAGCTTTTCAGTTAACTTAATATAAGTATTCTCTGGCCAAGCTAAAGCAAAAGTTAGTTATACAGGATACATAAATATTAAGCATTCTGTTTCCTTATAATAAGTTTCAAAGGTCCTTTGGGGGTGGCTGTCCACTCGGTGTCTGGGGCCTTCTTAATCCTGGAGTAGTGGATCCACGCAGAAACCTCCTTGATCTTGATCACTGTATAAGTGGTGAGCAGGGCTTGATAGGATCCACTTTGTTTTTCTTCTGACGAGTCACCTGGGAAATTCTTAACATATACCCAATCCCCTAGATCAGTTGAATAGTTCCCTGCCTTGAGCAAATAGGGGAACACCATTACAGTTTTTATCTTAACAGATTTACATTTCTTACTCCATCGTGCTGCCAACCAGTCCATCCTATTGTTTCCAAGATGTCTCAGAACTCTTACCATATTTACACAGTGATTCTCTCCAAGGCCTCTTTCCTTCTGTCCAAGGGACATTTCTTTTGTTAAACAAAGAGCATCAAGGAGTGTCAAACAGGTCTCCCTGATGCCTTTTCAGACAGGCAAGTTCCAGCTTGCCCTTACTTCCTTGGGCATGTCCATATGACAAAATATTACATAGATTCATACTAGCTAAACATAGAATCACAAGGTTGGAAGCGATCATCTAGTCCAACAGTCTTCTCACTACCACAGGCTACTAAACCATATCTCGCAGCTCCTCATCTAGACAAACAAAAATTGTTATTAGCTATACTCGGACATTGCCAATCAATTTGCGATCTCCACTTCCCTTTTCTGTAATGCTAGATGGCTGCAAGGACCATGAAATAAATTCATATGTAAAATCAACATTCTACTCCCACCCTAGGGCTTGTACATACTGCCCTATTGCACTCTCCCATAGCTTCTTAAGAGAGCTGTAGGGAGAGTTTGATACCAAGAGAGACTGGTCTCCTGACATATTCAGTCTATGTTTAAGTTCATCTGTTCTAACTGACCACTTGCTTGGGCCTATATGGGTTGTGCAGTAAAATGAGTGCCTCCGTCTGCACATCAGGCACCCCAAACCTGGGTAATATTTCATTCAGTAGTACCCATGAAACCTCCCTTCCCTTATTTGTCCTTCAAGGAAAGGCTTCTGGCCACCAAGAAAAGTATCTGTTACAACCAGCATGTACTGATACCCCCTTCACTAAGAAATACTGATCTATTCCTGGAATGTTCCCTTCCTGATAGGCCCCTCTTGTACCCTATTCCTGGTACTAGTATTGTATAAAGAGTGTTTGTCCCCCCCCCCCCCCCCCCATATGTTTTAACTAATTTCCATAAGATACTAAAGGGCACAACAATGCATCCATATATGCCCATCCATCAGTTTGGTCCTTTCCTTCTAAATCATTAATTAGATTACTATCTTCCTTAAAATATTTTACAGATTTTGACTCAGGTTAATCAATTTTAAGTTTACCACTGAAATTAAGTTCCCTTCAGCTGCCTTTTCTGCCACTTAATCTTCCACCTTATTTCCAGTTCCCTGTACAGTGTTACCTCTCTGATGTCCTTTTCAATAGGTGCAAGTTTTCAATCCTTGTTCTTTTCCAAATGGTACTACCCCAAATGCATACTTTTCCGTCGATGAGTTCAGGAATCCTCAGCACCATACAATGATTCCTCCTTTAGGTCTGGCCGACTGGCATAGACAGTCTCCAAGCAGTCGCACTGCTGGATCAGAGGTAGCTCTGCATCGGAGTTCTGGTGCTCAGCAAATTACTTCCTTCTGTTCCGTTCCAAGTCCTCTTTGAGATTTCTGTTGAGAAACTTGATAATCATTTAAACCAAGAAAATTTAGCAGACTCACAGTCCATTGTACACAGTCCTCTTTTGTCCTGTTCCAAGTACTGTGGCATCCACATAGTGCAGTAAAGTTCCAACCTGTGATGGAAGATCCCAAATTTCAAGTTCATAAGCTGACTGGTTCTCAAAATCAAGGGCTGTTTTCAACAACCCTGGGTAACACTGTTCAGGTTAACTTGAGTCTTCTCTCCCCATAGTGGAGTTTTCCAATTCAACCTTTTTCAGGCAGAAAAGGCATCCTTCAATTCCAGAATGGTAAACCCCACTTACTCATTCCTTAACTTATGGATTTATTTCTATTAACTGACCCCAATTTTGTACCAAATGGTAGTTCTTGCCATCCAATTTTTCAATTGCAAAATGTTGCATTTAGATTCACATTCCATTAATAACTGAACTCCAAAAAGTTATCTACTATTCATTTTATCCCTCTGCAATCTTGTACCCTCAAAGTGTACTGCTTTTACCCTGTCTGGGCTGTCTCCTGCACTTAACTCCTATTAGGGCTGCATTTTGGTTCTTCCAGGAGTCCCTATGATCACATTCCTGGATATACCTAATTCAAAATTTCTTTAACTTCCGGGGAAAAAGCATTTTTCCAGTATGGGTTATAGCCAGACTTAAAATTTCAGTCAATTGTTCTTCCTTGACCTTTAGCTCCAATTTTATTCAATTTCTGCATTCTTTTGTTCTAATAAGTTAGTGAACCTGACATGTACAGGAATTTATGTATTTCTACTTGTTTTCCCCACCTATATTTAATTGCCTCAAAAAGTAAGCTTTTTCTTGTTGACCAGTAGCTCCTACTACTGCTATAAAATCAGCATCTGCAGGTAATATTCTTAACTTAGCACAGGGTAAGGGGCAGCTGCATCCACCAGAAAATTAACTTCTTTACCCTGCTCCCCTAGCTGCAGTTTAACCAATTACTCTGCTAGGGTAAACTTCCCGATTTTCTGTCATTCAGCTTTTGCAATCAGAGACTGACGGTTCCCTGCCCCTTCAACCTGGGACAAGCAGTTTGCAGTTTTCGCTCCAGTGGGGGTGGAACCCTCCCCTGGGCCCTTCCAGTGCTATCCCTGGGATATCGGGTTTCCTGGATCTCTGCAGATGATGGCTGTTCACACCCGCGCTGTCCCCTCCCCGCCCCGCTCGCAGTAACGCGCTGTTCCTGCAGCAGTGTCCGGTCCCGGCTCTGTCTCTCAGCCCGAGATGCCGCTGCGGGAGAGGCCCTGCGGGGATTTTCAGTGCCGGCGCGCATCTGCCTCGGCTGCCGCCGGTCACAAGTTCTAACATCTCAAACTAAAAATTTTCCTTATCTCTCTTGCGTTATTATTATTTTTTTTTCCACAGTTCCACAATTCGTATCCTCAATTACACTTCCAACAATTATACTTCCATATACCACCAGCAATTACACTTCTATACACCATCAGAACAGTTTTTCCCACCTTTTTCAAAACCCATGAGTCAAACAATACAATTCTTAAGCTTTCACAAACAGCAAATACTTAGTCTCGTGATTAGAATACTCAGTTCTGTTACTTCATTTATGTTCCCTATTTCTCATTCAGTATTTCCCCTGGCTCATCAGTGGTGCCTTTTTCAGTGAGCCAAAATATAACACAGAGGGATCCCTTTTTTAATCTCGGCCGTTCTCAAGGTAATAATCGATAATCTTCTGTGTTTTACTGGGTAATGGAGTCCACCTGCTTCCCCAGGGCACGGGAACACCGAATTCCCTGGACAAGAGCCATAACCAATGTCCCCCAGTAAAACAGGGATTTTTATAAGAACTTTGTTTGGTGTTGCTGAGTAATGGAGTCCGCCTGCTTCCCCAGGGCACGGGAACACCGAATTCCCTGGGGAAGAGCCATAACCAACGTCCCTCAGCAAGACAGGGGTTTTACACAGGGAGTGGAATTCCAGACAGCACAAACATTTAACTATTACACAGACAGTAATGATAGCAAACACAATTCCTATAAGTACAGAAAAGAAATATAATCCAGACATTTACTCTTTTCAGTAGTCACTTTCATGGCAAGCCCTCCTGGCAGTACAACGTTACAATGACAGTTCTACCCTAAATTGTAAATGTCCTTCCTGGCGGCTACTGTGCCAGGGCCTAATTCCCTTCTAAGCAGAATCACGGTTTCCGTCCCGTGCCGAAATAATTCGGTGCCGTAAGGGAACCCCCGTTAACTTTCAGGCAGAATCACAGTTTCCATCCCGTGCCAAACCAGCTCGGTGCCCTGTTACAGGCAGAGTCACGGTTTCCGTCCCGTGCCGAACCAGTTCAGTGCCCTCAGGGCTGATACACAGTCTCATGCCGTGCACTCTGCGTTGCCCAACCCGACTTACGAGTGCCTGTTACCCAAGGCCTTTACCAACGAAAAGAATCAGAGAAGGAAAGAGAGTAGAAAGAGAAACCAGACCTAGGGAATACCTTTTTCCAGAGGATCTTGTCTGCTCCCGTGATGACCCTCCTGAGAGCTGGAGTCCCCCTCCGGACAAGCTGCCGGTGGGCGCCTGGGGAGTCCCCCTCTCAGCGGGTCCTGCAGTCGAGCAGAGAGTCTCCTGCCTGGCTCGCCAATTGATGCCGAGAAATCCGACATAGTAACTTGACACACCAATGCAATATGTCAAGCAGGTATTCCCTTTATTACAGCGCTGGGTGCACGGGGGATCTCTCCACCAAACATGCACACCAAAGAGAGAAACGAGTACATATTTAAAGGTATAGCACATACATATTCATCACATTCCAAACTGGTTGTTGAGGGGATTAAACCTAAGGGTCTGTTTTGTTGTAAATTTTCAAACCCTGAAGGGGGAGAGCTCCTCACCATTAAGAATGGCATCTGTTTGATTATCTTGTTGGGACGCCAGGATGTCTGTCCTGCTTTCTTATCTGTTTGTGTAACACATCTGGCCCAACAGATAAATCATCAGGGAGTAGCACCTTTGTATCTGGATGATTTACAGTTGTCTTTACTGTAGAGAAGCTGTTCTCATGATTCAGTACGATAATAACTTAACATGAAGGCTGAAGTATTTTGATCTTAATAAGCAGACTGCTTTATTCCAGTTTATTTGTATTTAAATTCTCCATAAAGAGAAACATGGACCTACTGGTGTCTTTCTATCTTCACATGACGATCTCCTTATGTATATCAGATCACACTGCAGACATTAAATATGAACATCTCCTATTAAAACTGTGAGAAATTCGCTCAAATTAACGATGCAGTCAGAAGCTACCAGCCTAATATTAAAACAATAAAAACTGGGAATAGTCACTCGCACAGCTTTCAAAGGAAGTACACAAGCAGAGGGATGTCAGTTACATCAGTTATCCTTTTAACCCAACTACTGAAGAGACTCCTACTGCAATAAAGAGTATAACTAAAGCCTTATAACACCAAGATTTATAGCATTCCTTGCACATCTCCATTTCTCATATATCTTCTAACATGAGTCCTCGCCTCTTCCAGGCTCCAGGAAAAGAAGGGAACTGCTGAAGAAACAGGTAGTTACTGCCTCCACGTAACAAAGGAGCTGAGGACTCCCTCACAGATATTTTGTATCACCCCTAGGATGGGTTATCTATGTATCAAATGTAACCCCTATGCTGTACTTGCTGAAGTCACACAAAACTTCTGATTCAGAAATTGGGCAAGTAATTATTATTATTTTTTTCTTCCAGTGTTGCTGAGTCTTGCACAGACCTCATCAAATTAGACAGTTCTCTTCAAGCACTCCACTCACCTGTGGAAAAACAAACAAACAAACAAACACTAAAGAAATTCAGAAGCTGAGTATAAGTATAAAATAGTTATCTTCCCTCCTGCATTCCTATGCTATGGAATTTTTTTCCAGGTAGTTCTGAGGTCCTAAAACAGAAAGCATTACAGAATTGTTAAGAATCAGGGCTCATGAAAGAAATAAAAATGCATACTCTGAACACTAGACTGTATCTTTGACAGACAATTTCCACCAAAGCGTTACTTAGCCCTTTCAAAAATCTGTGATCTAGCTCAGGCTAGTTGTAGCACTCATCAGTATTTTTGGAAACAAATGCTACCTGTAAAAGAAACATTTGGCAAATGTTAAACAAAAAGCCTTAACAGAGACAGATTAAATCAAAGATGATCTAAGTCTATGCATAAGAGGGTTATTTATTCATACACTGTCAAACTGCAGCATAATACAGAACAAGGACATAGATATAATAAATGTCTGTGCTCTTTGTACCCCATGGAGGGAACAAATTATGTGAGTTTTTAAGATCAATTCATTGTTATTGATCAAGAAACAATACATATCGTGTTTGGCTTGTTCCTGACAGGGAAGGGGATCAACCACTTTTCTGGAAGTATTACCCTGGTACCATTCCCTCTGGCAGGCCAGCAAGTCACTCCACCAGTTAATCTCCCGCTCACACTCCCTGATGGCCCTTAGTCTCTGCACCTCCTTCTTGAGCTCCACCACCAGGCTGAGCAGATCATCTACCTGCTCACACCTCACACGTGTGGAATCCCTGTCATCCTCCCCCGCCATCAGCAGGCTCTCCCTCCAATCAGAGACCTGAACAGCTACATTACTGGGCAGGCCCTCTGTCTGGGTCACCATGGTCTTCTTGGAATAAGTTCGCTGTCTAGTGGAGACCGTGTTTAGGTCTGCAGTCTCAGAGACTGTCAAGAGGAAAGTTAGTCTCCAGAGCAAAAAGGGGCAATACTTACACTCCTCCACACTTGACCCACCTCCCACACCAACACCTGCAGCACAATATGGGCAGTGCAGACCATGCTCACTCATTGAGCCTCACTGTTCTCAGTAGGCAGCAACAATGATGACATACCTGGCATCCTAGCTTCTGCCCTCAGCGAAGCTATTTAAAGCCTGTAATCAGGCAGGTGATGACAAGTTCGTAGGGTGTTTAAACTGTGCTGCTAATGTGCCAGCTCCACCCCTGGCTAACTCAGGTGCCTGACGACAAGCTGCCAGCTCCCCAGAACAAGCGCAGCACTGATGCTGGGTTCAATTAAAAAAAAAAAAAAGCTTTTTTGTTGGCCTTTTTAATTCCAGATCCCTTGCCCAGTGCACTCTTACCTGCTCTGAAGCTAATCTCTGCAGCAAGCAAGCCGCAAGCACGTAGCAATCCAAGCCACATATATTGCTCTCATCAAATGGAATACATTCCCCTCCCAGATGATTTTGGGAACTAAGATGTGGAGGAAGCAGTATTTAATGTTAGAACATTCAGCCCTCCCAATACCCAGAATTTACAAAATGCCTTTCCTTTAGATATTATATCTTACACTTCTGGAGCTCCTTATTATGAGCAAGGGAGTAGCAGAACAGACGTGTCAGTCAGGGGAAGATCTCTTTGTATTCTCACTGATGGACACCTACAAACCACCTGGCTTAGGAGTACCCAAAAAACTGGGATGAAAATGAGACAGCTTTCCATTAATAAGCTAGGAAAACTGTATCATTCACAGTAGAAGGCAAAGAGGTACGCAGAAAACCTGGAGTCTTCACAGGCATAACTTTACACTTTTTTTGAAAAACTGTAATCAAATGGTATTGTTGAACATCAGTTCTCAATATCTTAAGAGCACCGTTACAATGTAGGACAGTTGTGAATCTAGGAGCTCTAGGACCTTCATAAATATCACTGCTGCTCTGGTGTTTGCAAGCATGCTAAATAGTTCTGCTTCAGTCCTCAGTAACTTAATTTTTTGGTATCAACTCTATCCCAACCTTCTCTTTGAAAAAAGTGACCTTTATTAATCAAGTAACCTTACTAAAAAAAAAAAAAATCACAGCTTTCTGCAGCCTACCTGTTGACATGCATCAACAACCACACAACCCTGCCTACTTGCCCATTCTGTTCAACCAAGCAGACCTTCTCAACCAGGCACCTTATTTAGATACAGCGATCTCCTGCACTTCAGTGCTTGCCAGTGGTCAAGTTTTAACTAATACTCTCTATTGTAGGAAGAATGACAATTGTGTTTAACACAATTTAACACAAGTTTCATATGGTATGGAAGGAAATATACTGAAATAAATTTATTTGCATGCTACAGAAGTTTTCACGGGACATATAGCCACATCTTACATACAACAATGGTGTTTTAATGAGCTGAATTAATTTCATGTTAATCAGAAAGCAATCTTCTGGGCATTGAGTTTTGGTCATCAAAATGCAACTAGTCCCAAGTAGACACTGCCTCAGCTCAGAGTTTAGCCACGGTTTGCAAAAGCCAAAACATATCCCTTCTCACAAGGATCTCTGTGAAATGAAGCTAATGCTGTGCTGTAAAGAAGACACCATACTTGCTCCTTGGCATCACTAGCAATAGCTGATAATGAAAATTAATAGAAAATTAATAGTATAAAGACATATCCTTACCTGAGAATATTATAACAGCATTTTGACTAATACTGAGATTTTAAGAAACATCCCCAAGGACTGTTTTATTTGATCATAGAATTTATGTGTTGTCTTCACCTCTCTCTCTCTCCCACCTTTACCATAAGTTAGCCTAATAAGATGTTTCATTGAAAAAGAAAGCAAAGAGTGGGAAGGCAGGCACTGAGTTGTGGTTGGTAATTTAAGAATTGAAAGAAGCAGGGAGTGGAAATACATCAAGGATATGAGAAGCCAAAACAATCATGGCAATGTGAGGCTCTTAAGAGAGGGCCCAGCCACACCATGAGTGCTGCATTACCATGTGTATCTGCAGAGAGCAGTGGGATTCACACACTTGAGGAACATACTGGTGGCTCAACGCCTCTGCTCACTTCTCATTAGACAATCACTTTCAGCATAAAGTGCTTTCTTCTTGTCACTGCTTTAAAATTAACGAGACTCCTGAAGAAAGTTAGAGAAAGGTGCATTATCATATAAATCTTACACATTTGACAGCTAAGACACTAATGCTGCACCTAACTTCTACAGATTTCTAGATCTAGATCTTCTATAGTTTTCCTAGATTCAGATGAACACAAACAGCCTTGGAACTACGAGAAAGTACAAGAAGAAGTTGCTCAAGGAGCATGCACTTGCCTTCCAGGTGATCACGATGCTTTATATTAGGAAACAAGCAAGGACCCTCAGCCCAGATCCAACTGTATGTTTTAGGTACGGTGACACTGCAGGAGCACTGAGGGCTCCAGCTGTGAATCAGAAACCCATTACGTCACTTCACCTGCAAACACATAATGAACAAACGAGGCTTCAAACACCTCTCACCTATCAGCAGTGACATTTTAAAACTACTTTGTCTAGGAAGGTCTGCATTTGCCATGAAAAGCGGGGGAATACTTTTCATCCGGATCCTTCGCCAGAACAACTAGCGGCCGATGCAAGCGGCGGGCTGGGGCGGAGCTTGCCGCTAGGGAGGGAGGCACCTCTCCCGCCCCCGCGTCCCAGCGGACTCAGCGCAATTCCGGACGAAGTTTCCGAGCGGGTGGCATGTTCCGCCGGTTGCAGGCCTGACTACCCATCGCTGCCCGGCCTCGTTTCGCGGCTGAGCTCCGCCTCCCACCCGCGCGGCGGAGGCGGTAGGGCTACGGGGCTGAGCCGCGCCCGCGCCAAGGCGTCTCCCTGCTCCAGTCGCGACCTCTACCCGCCTCCGCCGCCTGGCCCCGCTCCCTGTTCCCGGTGGACCGGGGTTGCGTCTCCGCTTCGGCTTCCCCCACAGCCCAGAGGCTCCCAATATGAGCTGCGTTGTTCGTGCTGAGAGACAGAAGGTAGGAGTGGTAGGCCGCGAGCAGCGCGGCGCCGATGGGCAGCGCCCGGGGCAGGCGGTGTCCGGGAGCGCGGCCCTTTGTTGTGGAGCGGGTCACAGCGGCGGCGCGGCCCCCCCCCTCCCGTCGCCGAGGGAACGCGGGAAGAGCCGAGGCCCGCCGCTTTTCGGAGGCGGTTCACCGCGCGGTTTTTTACGCGTTTTTCGCGTTCCGGAGTTGAGGGTCGCGCCGAGGTGAGCGGGGAGTGCGGCCGGCGCCCGTGACTTTGTGGAAAGGAGAGAGGCGTCGGAGGGCCTGTGGCACGTACCGGCTGCGGGACGGGGCGGCCGAGCTCCACCGTCAGCCCGCGGGGAGTGGCGGCGGGAGCCGGCTGGGCTGCGCAGCTCCCATCCGCGTCGGGTCCTGCGGCCCGTGTCGCTCCGGGTTGTTCCGGCCGGACGGAAAAGATTTCCGGTTGCGCGTGACCGATTGGAGAACCGTGGGGAATTACGATCTGGTAGAAGAAAGAAATCCGCGTGAAGGGAGGGATGAGGATGGAACAGAGATCGGATTTCAAGGGACTGCGGGTGACGCGCGTAGGGGGAAGAGGTTAAATTCGTTGTCGGCTTTAACGCGGCGGGAAAGAGGAAGTGCTTCACAGGCAGAACACACCTGAGCGCACGGAAAGAGTGGGGGAGTGGCGTGGGGTGCGAAGGGGATCATTACACTGCCGCTGGATCACTGCTGTGTCAGCAAGCACTGCTTCTTCTAAGTCTTTCAAGCGCACGTTTTTGAATATAGAGCTCTATATAGGCTTGCTCTCTGGTAAGGGCAGTCCAAATACTGACTTTCTATTACTATACATAAAACACACATACCTACTTTGAAGAATGTCCACAGTACCTTCCTCTTCAGTCCTTAATCGCTGCAGGTGATGCTGTGTGCCTCTTGGCTCCACTGGTTGACGGTGACAGGGGACATGGCTTAGGTTGACTTGCAACAAAGTATATCTTTGTTTACACCTTGTAGTTACCAACAAGACAAAATCTGTAATGGAAAACAGCTGGAAAGTGAATATGCGAAGGAAAATTGGTAAACAAGTGGAATCTCTTCAGTGCAGTTGATATGCATATGTTGGTATCCAACTTAGTCTGTAATATTTCACCCAAATGTAGACTCAGGCATGAATATGCATTCTGGTGCAGGTAATGAACTACATGTACTGTGGCTCTGACCTGTGTTTCTTATGAACTAGGCTGTGAAAAGCCACAGGGGCCGTGATGAGCAAAAAGCCTTCAGGAGCATCAACCAGTGTGCTAAATTCCACTTTGGTTTCATTCTGTCAGTAGCTGTCAAATCATCCTGTCAATGAGCATCAACTGTTACTCAGAATTTTACAAGTATATTCTAATCTAAAACATTAACTGAAAAGTTAATGTTTTGGTGTTACATTTGTATTAAGTACATAAATTGGCAAATGTTAAAAACCAATGGCTTTGTTTAACTTTTTTTTTTTTATTATCATTATTTATTTCTGCAGTGATGTACTGTTTAAAAACAAAACAACACAAAAACACACCTTGGATGAGAGGATCCTATGTTATCAACACAGTTAATGATTTAAAGTGTGTTAATTTTGTCTTCTGTTTACTCTTATAACTTCCTGAGCTAATAATATTTCAGGAGCCATGTAAGAGGATAGTGTGGTTGGTGAAGGGTGGGAAAGAACTAATTTTCTGTGAGGGTGACAGAGCACTGTAACAGGCTGCCCAGGGAGGTGCTGGAGTCTCCTTCTCTGGTGATATTTTAGACCTGCCTGGACTCTTCCTGTGCAAGCTGCTATAGGGAACCAGCTTTGGTAGGGGGTTGGACTAGGTCATCTCCTGAGGTCCCTTCCAACCCTACAATTTTGTGACTCTGTGAAAATTTAGTTTCATTGTCATAGCGTCATTAAGGTCGGAAAAGACCACTAATATCTAGTTCAACTGTCAATGCATTGCCACCTTGCTTGCTCAGTGTGGGACATAGTTTAGTGAGGTTTTTTTTAATGCAGCTTTAAGTGTATATGCAGTAATAAATAAAGATGAGTTTAAAAGGGGAGAACTTCACATCTGGAAGTCAGTTTAATGCGGTGAATTTATCTTGGAGAATTTCTCTATGAACTGTGAGTCCTCCATAAGATGTACTCCTGGTCACAAAAGCCTCAGCCTGTGCAAGAGGAAGTGTTTGGGAAGCAAATACCAGGACACAAGGAAGTTCATCTGAGTGAGGTGCAAGTATGTAGATGCCAGGCTCTGCTGTGGTACTGGAACTGCAGTGTGAAGCAGCCTGGGAATTGCATTGCTCCTCTTTGCTTTCATTTAAAAATAAATGCAGGAGACATTTGCTGGAGAGCAGGCATTTTCTGAAATGGAAGCGTCCATTCTGGAATGCTGGTAGCGTTAAAATATTATAATTTCATTTATTTATTTATTTTGGTGGAGCTTGAGAAGTACTCATTTCAGAGGCATTAGGCTTCATGTGTGCATAGCTTACAGTGATCTCTGATTATTGCACTTGGATTAAAAATAAAAATCTTGGAAAGTTACAAAAAAAAACAATTCCAAACCTGCTGGTAGTTCTGGTGGCGGTCTGGGATGGGGAGCTGGGGAGCTGGAAGGGAATGTAAACAGTAATCAGAAAAGTTGGGACTGATGGAGTTACTTAGGTTTTTAAAATAACTGTAAAAAAGGAATTTTATTTATGGTACCTGCTTGTAGCCTTTAGGGCAGGAAATTCTGTATCTTTGCTGAATTGTATCTGACTGAAACTGTTGTTCTAACAGTAGTATGCGAAGACAATACAAAGTAAATAATGTAAGCATATGTGTTAGTGTAAATTTTGAGTAATTATGTTAGCTATGGTTCACATACTACCGTCTTGAAGCTTTGTAGTACTGAAGTAGTTGGGGTGTTGGGATTCCTTGGTGCTGATGTTTTGGTCTGAAACTGCAGGGCTGCATGCAGAGGGCTGTGCTTAGGCCAGCCTGCCTTTGGGCCCATGTGGGCCTGAGACAGAGCTTGTGTGGAGCAGGGGTGGTGCTGGCATTTCATTGAAGTTATTCATGTAGGTGTAACTTGATATCTTCCCAAGGACTTTGTACTGGTAATTAACAGCAATTCCAATGAATATCGAGTAGGGGAACGCATAATAAGGAGCGCAGGCAGACTGCTTATCTGAATGTGGCAGCAAGATGTGTGTCATCTGCTTTGGTTAGCTGGGGACCTCAAGTTGGTGAGTGGCTGATCTCCTCTGAAGGCTGTGAGGGGTGGGAGCTGGGGGCTGGGCTGGGTATGTCTCCCCTCACCTCCCCAGCTACTGTCTAGGCTGGGTTCCTGTGGCAGCCCTGTGGTCATAGCATCTGAAGTTAGGAGGTTGGGGATCTCTGCTCTTAACTGTCCTATGCAGCTGGGATACTAAACTAAACCAATCAACAGAACTACAATAATGGTTACAGTAGCTGCTGGGGAAGCAAGAAAAGCCAGGCATGGCAAGATGTTGCTTGAGAGCGTCCCTCCAGGGGTTGGGAACACACAACATACCACTGGTTGCTGCCTGGCAGATGGAGGACACTCTTTCACAGCAGAACTTCACCAAGTGCGACTTCCAAGAGCTCCATATAACTTCTTTTTAAGCTGATTCACACTAGTGTAATGCTTGTATTCTATCTGCATTGTATGAGCAATAGGGTGTTTCAAGTAAGATTAAGGGCAACTATGTCCACCAGGCTATAGGCTTTGTTTTTTAAGAAATAAAACATCTTGTTTGATTTAGGAACTGAGTTGTGCCTGTTTTGCCAACAAGAGAGAGGTGCTGACTTCCAAACACTAGGAATTGAATAATATTGGTAAAAAGCACTTGTAGAGATGTTTACCCTTGCAGAGCATACTGCCTCTGCCCCATACCAGGGAGTGTTTCCCAGTGGATACCAATTTTGTACCAGAGCAGCTCTCTTTTGTGTGCACCTGTCTTTTCTAGTTGCTGGATATAACTTCAATAAATTCTGTGTACCTTCCAAAGTGGGCTGTCTGCAGGGCTGCTGGTGGCTCTGCCACACTGGGGCTGGCTGCCTGAGCTGATCCTGAGCTGCGCAGAGGCCAAGTGGGGTGCAGCTACCGGCTGCCTCCTGAGAACTGGTGGGAGCCAACCACTCTCCTGCTGGCAGCATAGGGGACTTCATGTTACTGCCAAGATGAAAGGGGCTGTGCCTATTTTTAGGAACATGATTCCAAACACAGCATTTAGACTGTCACTGCAAAGATAGTTTTGGAACTTAAGTGTTTGAAGAGATCAGTATTTTCCTGAGGCAACAGTAGGGACATGGAAAGTTCCAGAGTGAGTGTTTGTTGCTTGCTCCTTCCCTGCTGCTGCTCCTCCTCCCCCAAAAGCCCAGCATATACTGCTTACCCACATGCAGCATCCTAGCAGCCTGCCCCAGTATGCGGACCCTAGGTGGGCTCCATTGGAGCACGCAGGTTCTCTTCATGCGGTGAAGAGACTTGTTAGCCTAGCGGTTTTGAGAAAAAACTGCAATCCCTGATGTTTTCTGTAGTTTTTTGTTTGTTTGTTTGTTTGGAGGTACCTAGGACTGAAGATGCTCCCTGTCATTTCAAATATGTCTGTAGTCCATCTTCAGTCCATTTTAGGCATTTAGGAGACGGATACAAGTAGATGAGTTACAGGAAAAGCAAACGGTAGGAGGCATATGGAGTGTTTTTTTTTGTTTGTTTGTTTGTTTGTTTTTAAATGTAGTAGTTCTTGTGTTACATGGGGGTTGTCTGCTTGTGTAGGCAAGCAGTAATGTCTCAGTACAGAAAGCAACTGGAAGTTAGGCTTGTCTCTGTGGATGCACAGATACGGGTCACCTCCTGTTAGGCAGGTGGGTATGCTGGAGTCGGTGTGGATTCTCTCGGGTTGTCTCGCCTTTGTAATGGAAATCTGGGCTTAGCAGGGCCAAGGAAATTCTCCTTCAGGAGGCTTGAAGTTTGACCTGAAGTACATGGTTGTGTTGTAATTTGTCCTTACTTGATAACTTCTGTTTTATTGCAGATTATGATGCATGATTATCACATAAGAAATTCATATCTATAGCTTATGAGGACTTGATTACATCGTCTTGAAGTCTGATAGTTTTGGAATCCATATTGCAGCTGCAAAGACAACTTTGCTTTTGCATTTAAATAAACGTCTTTCCTATTAGAAGACACTGAAGTTCTGTTTTACCATAGGGATACCACTGAAATATTTTAAGATTTCCCTGTCAAAAATTTACAGTCATACATTTGCTAGGTAAGTTAATACCAGGAGCTTTGTTTGTGACAGCTAAAAGTTTTGTTGAAATTCTGTGACTCTAAAAACTTTGTCATTTTTTTGTTTGTTTGCATTCAACAAAGCACAACAGTTGAAAATGTATGTGAATTGAAACACTTCTGGGACTGTTGTCAGCTTAGGGTCAAATACTTTCTGTAGTAAGTGAAGCGAAAACAAGGGAATTCAAGCTGCAGTTATTTGTGTGGGCTTTGCTATTTTTAGTACTTACATTTTGTCAGACAGGTTCTCTTAAAATTCAGATGGAAATGTAAATTATTGTTGATAATGTTAGTAGCATCCCACATACTCTTTTCTCTAAAACTGTTGGGAAAATCCTACTTTTGCATACGTTGACAACACAGACCTATGGATTTGAGAGTGACAAATTCAGGATGCAATCTCAGGGTTATGTTTTAGTATTTTTAATTAGCTTCCTATTTGAAAAGTGTACTCCTCCTAAAGTACTTGACTGAAAAAGAATTAATGATTAAGAAACAGCTTTCACATTCAAAAATCAGCTTTCTAAAGTCTTGTTTTCCACCTCTGACTCCGTTTGTATGAGTGTGATGCTCTGAGGAAGTTATTTTGGCTTTGCAATGACTTAGATGTATGGTAGTTTTATTGGTGCTGATGTTCTTTTATAGTTTTCTGCTACTCTGAAATACTTAAATTGTTACACCTCGATTTCTGTTTAAATTTTGAAAGTATTTTTTTCTGTAGTTGTTCTACTTCCCTCATTAATTTAAATTCTCAATTCTTAGTTTTCACTGTAGCTGTTCTATAGGTCTGTGCAAATCTGAAAGTGACCAATTCATCTCGTGCAGTGAGCAAACAGTGACAATGAAGCTATCAGAGCTGGTCTTTCTAGAGGGCCAAAAAGCTGCTTTTGTAATCCACAGGTGTGGCATCTAGTTTTGGAGCTGTTACCTGCTGGAGTGATGTGGAGAACATTTTGGTTATTAATTTTATTTTAAAAACACGTGGCTTATCTCACTCTGAAAAATAACTGATCTGATCAAATAGTTGTCAGCACATCCTGAGTAGTAGTACTGTTGTGGTTTGTTTGTGTTTTCGGTAGAGGTTGTTTTGAAAAAGTTACCACCAATGTCTGATGTTTGAAAATAGTGTGTACTTCTATAGTGAAGCAAAATGTTTTGTCTGTAAATGATACACATTCTGTTTTCAGCCAGACCAGCACCAAAATGATTCCTAATGGATATTTGATGTTCGAAGATGAAAATTTCATCGAGTCATCTGTTGCCAAACTAAATGCCTTACGTAAAAGCGGTCAATTCTGCGATGTCCGACTCCAGGTAACTATTTTCTCTTCAGGATGGTGGTTGTTTCTTTTTTCTTTATGGCATGAAATGCTATATAGTGTCCAGTATGATGCTGTGTTTTGGCTTTCAGAGAAAAACTGTTGATAATGCATCAGTGGCTTAGTTGTTGCTGAGCAGTGCTGCTCAGAGACAAGGATGTCTTAGCTTGTTCTGCCCTACCAGTGAAGGGGCACCAGGAGGGGATGGAACAAGGACAGCTGCCCTGAGCTAGCCAAAGGGATTTTGTACCATATGGCATCATGTGAAAAAACTGTAAAACTGTTTGGGAGTTGGTTGGGGGGGTGGTGAACAATTACTTGTGTGTCACTTGTTTTATAGACATATGTTATTTCTTTCTTTTGTCTTGGTAAATAGTTTATATCTTAACTCATGGTATCTGCCTTTCTTTTCTGATTCTCTCCTAATCCCACTGGCAGGGGGGGATGTTGAGCAAACTGCTATGTGGTGCTGAGTGGCCTGGAGGGTTGAACCACATCAGTACTTTCTCCTCAGAAATCCATATTAAAAAAGTAAAGATCAGGTATTACTTTGAGAGAAGCAAAGTGCCACACTATTGTGTTTTTCTCAGGTGATGTGAACTGAAAACTATTACTTTTAAAATAAAGTAAAAAATAATTGAACTGTGCTGTTCACTTGGGTAAGCCTTTATGTTGTTACAATAGAAATGTATTTTAAAAAGTTTTTACAGTTCCTGTGTTTTAAATAAAGGTATGTGGACGTGAGATGCTGGCGCACAGAGCTGTCCTAGCTTGCTGCAGTCCCTACTTGTTTGAAATCTTCAATAGTGATAGTGATTCTCATGGAATTTCTCATATTAAATTTGATGATCTCAATCCGGATGCTGTTGAAGTTCTGTTGAATTATGCCTATACTGCTCAGTAAGTATTCTTCAGAGAATTTAGAGACTGCAGACTTGATTTTTGAAAAATCAAAGTAATAAAATTGTATTTCTTTCAATAGGTTAAAAGCTGATAAAGAACTGGTGAAAGATGTATATTCTGCTGCAAAGAAGTTGAAGATGGAGAGAGTAAAGCAGGTACAGTTCCCAGCTCTTCCACATACCCTTTCTGCTTTCTCAGGCAGATCGTGCTAGGCTTTTCAGTGGTAATGAGATAAAAAATGGACTGTGGAGAAAGTGCTAGGGGGGAAGGTGAGCTTCTGTTTTTATTGTTTTGAGTGGCATCAGTGTATATTGCTTCAATTGGTGTTACTTTTGTGCTGGAAGGCTCTCTGAAGCTGTTTTTATTTAGTAAAGTAGGTAAAATTGTAGAAGTAAAATGGTGTGTGAATTATAGCTGACTACCTTTGGGTTTGTTGGAGGCAGTGAAGTGCTTGGCTGTTTTAGGGGCGTAATTAGACCTGCAGATCAGTGGTTCTGGTATGCAAAAAGAGAGTGGCCCAGGTGCTGCTGAATATTACGTTTGCTAATGCTTGACTTAAGAAATGCTCATTCTTGCTGCAGATGGGAAATTTGACAGGAGAATTGGGATTTGCATCTTCACGCAATTGCAGATAGGCAGTTTTGAATAGGTAGAAAAATTTTGAATTGTAGAAAAAGATGTATGTTATGTCAGTAACTTTTGTGTGTATATGACTTTTTTAATAAATGCGTGCTGTCATGGAAAGTGGCATTTCATTTACAAGACTGGGGGGACATAGCAACAGACAGTCGCTAATCCGCAATTAGAAGCAAGTTGTTGCTGTATGTTGAAGTGGATGATCTATATCTACCAAAACATCACGAACTAAGATGTAGCCTTGTTTCTTAAAAGGTCTGTGGTGACTACTTGCTCTCCAAGATGGATGTTCAGAGCTGCATCTCTTACCGAAACTTTGTAAGCTCTATGGGGGACTCACGGTTGTTGAGCAAGATTGATGGGTATATTCAGGAACATCTTTTGCAGATTTCAGAACAGGAGGAGTTCCTCAAACTTCCACGATTAAAGGTTAGTCAAAGTTTGTAGACATCATTCTGTTTTGGGATTCCAGGCATTGTGAAGGAATTTTCAGAACAGCTTTCCAAAAAGTAGTCCAAGGACCTACTCTTTAATTTTCCTACTTCTAATGAGGAGGCCATAGCATGTTGAGTTTTATCAACAACATGAACGTTCTGCCTGTATTAATATTTGTGGTACTGTGCAGCTTAACTACTGGGAATACATACTGTCATCTTTCTTTAACGTAAGACATAAGAGCAGTTGTACTTAAATGTACTTCGTAGTTTCTGCTGCACAGTCTGAGACCTCCTGCTGTCTTGTAGCTCTTCATCAAAGTGAGATTTATGCTCACAATGTAAACTACAGTATGCTGGAAATAGAAGGGTAAAAACTGTGAAGAAAATCATCCAGTAATGCTTTTCTATTTAAAGCTTGAAGTAATGCTTGAAGACAATGTTGGCCTACCCAGCAATGGCAAATTGTACACAAAGGTAATCAACTGGGTACAGCACAGCATCTGGGAAAATGGAGGCAGCCTGGAAGATCTGATGGAAGAGGTTAGTCTTTAAGAAAATGGGGTTGGGGTTAAACACTTTTTTTTTTTTTTTTAATTATTATGAAGGATGATCCCTTTTTCTTTTCTTTCTCTTTTTTTTTTCATTTTTTTAAACTATGACCTTGAAGAATTTAAATTTTACTGTAGGTACCCCTAAGCTGAGAAACTGGGGGGGTATTCAGGTGAGCTGAATGAACTGTTCAGTCTGGTCTTCTGCTTTCCTTTTTTGCTCACTGTGCTGTATAGTAATCTCAAAAGTGGCATGTATCTTGTTTTAGAACTGGGGAGGTGGTACTGAAACTTGCTGTAGGTCTTGATGCTTTCCTTTGCAGGTTTTGCTTGTAAATAAAAAGTAGGTAAAAGCTTCTAATGGTTGTTCCTCCCCATTGATTTATCTCCCCATAGGTTTATTAACAAAACTAGGATACCAAGGCTGAAGAATCAAGAAGAAACCTCAAGTGTATTGACACGTACAGAAGCAGCAGTCCTGCCCCAGTTCTCCTAAGAAAATCCACTGTGGGCAGAGAACGATGATGATGATTTAATGGTGTTTACTTACTCCTTTACAGGATACATTATTTTAAAAGTTTTGTGTTACTAAATGGCTTTGCTCATGAATGCTAATACTAGATGTAGCCCAGGCAGTTTTTAATGGAAAAATTAGTGGGGAATCTACATTTCTAATTGGCTGGAAAAAAATGGACTTTAGAAATATCCATGAAACATTAAAATTCTCCCAGTTTGTTACTAAAGGCACAGTAGATCTTGAGAAACGTTTGTATAGGCAAAAGTACATGTTGATACTGTCATATTCTCAATTTACATTTCTTTTTGGAGTAACTCTTTTTAAGCTTGAATCATGTTGAAATTCAGATGCATTTCACTGAAACATTTGCATCTGGTGTTTAGATGTGGACAATGGTTTCCACCTCTGCTTAAATTTGTGTTGTCTTCCTTCATCCCCATACCTTTCTTTTAAGAGTCCACTGTTGGCTTCTCATAACTTTTTTTGGTCAAGATAAATGTGTGTTTTTCAAAGCAGAAAACTTGTTTGTGAGGATAACGAATACTTGCATGAGATTGTTAACTTATGTAAATCTGCAAATTAATGTACTTCTCACTTGTCTAATGTTTCTGTGCTGAAAGACTCAGTAGAAGTCCTTGGAAACTGAAGATTTCTTTCAAGCTGAAGAAGTAAGGAACCTTCATCCAGTGTTTGAAGACTGCCATCATGATATCTGCTTCCTTTTAGTTTTGTCATTCTGCTAGATTGAGATGACAAGAAGTATGCTGGCGACTGCCTTTTGTTAATCTCCCTTTAGCTAAGTAGTAACAGAAACGGTAGCCATATGGGTATTCTGTTGTTGTTTTTGCAGGTTCAAACGCTGTACTACTCAGCTGATCACAAGCTGCTTGATGGAAATCTGCTAGATGGACAGGCTGAGGTGTATGGCAGTGATGATGACCACATTCAGTTTGTGCAGGTACAAATTGCAGACAGACTGAAGGTAACCCCAGGTAGACTGGAGCAGCTCGCAGCAACCTGAAGTCTTGTGTGCTGTAGGAGAGGAATTAACTGTAATGGTGAAATACAGGACAAAAAAGTCTATCTTGATCAAAACTGCCTGGAGGCACAGATTTAGATGGTGCTGCTGCTTTTCCACCAGTTTTCATTGGGCTGACTCAGAGTAAGCTTTTGCAAAACAGCACTTTAGGTTTGGTGGTTTCACTTCAAAATAGATCTTAGGATATTAGAGAAAAGAAAAGGTAGAGAAGCTGTAGTAGATCTGTTGCAGCGTAGTAGGGATGTGTAGGAAATCTTCCTAAGACACTGAAAAAAAAAAAAAAAGTCAGTCTGTGTGATGTGCAGCTCTCCTGATCATGAGAACGAGATGCACCTGTTAAAATCTCAGTACAGAAAAATAACCCAGTCATAAGTTCTAATCCTTCAGCTGCCAACATCTGTTTCTTCTGTTTGACTGTACTAATAACATGCAAGATAAATTTTTAAAAGTAACAATAAATAATTTCTAATCTATAGAGAGATGATTCTTTGAGATGATGCTTTACAAAAATCAGTCTTGTGCTTTTTGAGAAAAATACTTTAAAAAAAAAAATCCTGTTTATAACAAGAACTTGCTGTTTCAGAAACTTGAATCCAGGTTTTTGGAAACTTCAGGCAGCCAAGAGAAGGTGAAAGACCCACGGACAACGAGTCTGGAAAAACTATAAATTTTGAGTTACGACTGCCGTAATTTCTGTGACTGTTAAGGCACTTTAAGGAAAAGAGAATCAGGTTCTAATTGAATGAAGTTTCAGAAATATGAAAAATGCTATCCACAAGCAAATTGTTTTTCATGCTGAGTCAAATACAGATGATAAACTACTGTAAGATTTCTGGAATACGCCACTCATAAATAACCTTACGACAGTTTCCATAGAAATCAGTCTGCTAGGAACTGCACAGGCACCATCAATTCTGGGATTGAGGTTGCAATCTTTGCTCCTAAACTGAATTGGCAAGAATTTTGACTTCTGTGTTTGGTTTTCACAATTTAGAAAAAGCCAGCCAACTGTGCAGTGAAGTCTGAAATGTGAAGTTTTGGCTTTTCTTTATTTATCAAATTAATGTAAGCCACAGTACAAAATTACTGAAGAGGAAGAGCAAGCAGAGATCTCGTTAGTGGAAAGTATTAAGGGAGTAAAAGCCAAGAAAGCTAATCTGAACACAGAGCAGAAATTGATTTGTCTCCAGGGAATGAAAAGGATAGCTAATTCAATTCCAAATGGCTTTGTACCATTAACTTCCAGATAAAGAGTTTTTGAGTGAGGTGTTCAGTTTGTAAGTTAGTTGTCTCAAATTGAAGTGGGTTTTTCCCGTGGTTTGAAAATCCTGCTAGTGGTGCATATTGTCCAGGAATTTGAAATTATTTCTGGTTGCACAGCAGGAGTACAAAGTCAAAGGATATACTGAGTACTGAGCTGTATGGGAACTGTTGAATCATGGCCAAACCACTGATTGATCTCACCTGAGGTGAGCATTGAGTCAGCCATGAGAGTACAGATGAAGGCAATTCATCTGTGTGACCAGAAGGAGTGGAGTCTGACTCCACCTCTCCTAGATCCCATTTAAGGGCTGACCACCACTGGGGAAGGATCTCTTGTTGGAGATCCCTCCTTTGTGGGGTTTTCCTCTGTGAGCCTTGATTCTCATAGATGGGTGAGCATTTCTCTTTATATTGATCGTCTCTTTTCCATCTTGATAATCTTTCTAATTACACTATCTGTAAAATATATCAGCTAACAATACCATTTGGTATTATTCATTTTTGCTAACTTCATCTCTTACCCAAGCTAAGATGTAGGGGTGGCTTTGGACACTGTTTCTGAGTAGGCAAGATACTCTGTTTAGGTGTGCTGTAAATGATGCTCTGCCTAGGGGGTAGTAGAAGTGTTCTCTTGAATAGTTCTGTATTGGCTCAGAGAGGGAAAGGTAGAAGGAGATACAGTCTCTGGCTAGATTTCTGTAGCTGCCTTTTGATTTTGCAGAAGAAGCCACCACGTGAGAATGATCACAAGCAGATAAGTAGCAGCTTTTCCGGAAGTCCAAGTGCTACCGTTCAGAGTCCTAAACATGAATGGAAAATCATTGCTTCAGAAAAAACTTCAAGTGAGTGTCAGAGGAAGTGGGGAGATTGTCTAAGAGATACGTTATGTATCTGCTCCCTCCCTCCCTCCAGGGATTCTACGTCTGTGGAAGTGTTCTTTCTTGCTGCTGATTTGTATTGAGTAATCTGTACAGTAATAGGTTATCCCAGTTTGGTCCCAGTTTTGTTAGAAACAGCCCACGTACGTTTTGATGACATATCCACAAGGACAAATGAAATTCCCATAGCGTATACAGCTTGACCCAGAAAGTCCTGAGGAGTTTGGTAGTCTGGTTAACCAGTGGAACTATTTGCTGTGTATTGAAGAAGAGTTCTGCCATTGCTTTAGATTGCTGTAATAGGTGCTATTGGCACTGTTTCCGTTACTTAAAACTAGCATTTTTCAGTAACTGGGCTAACACTTGAAACTAATAACCATAAAAGTATCATGAAAGAATCCTTATACTTCAAAGGATAGAAGCATTGTCAAAGTAACCTAGATGTTAGTCATTTATACTGGTCTTCCTTTCTGTTCTCCTTGCTGCAGGCAACACCTACCTGTGTCTGGCTGTTTTGGACAGTGTGCTGTGTGTGATCTTCCTGCATGGCCGTAACAGCCCTCAGAGCTCTCCCACAAGCACGCCACGCCTGCTGAAGAGCCTGAGTTTTGAGCTGCATCCAAATGATGTAGTAGAGAAGCCCATGTCTCCCATGCAGTATGCTCGATCGGGGTTGGGCACAGCTGAGCTTAATGGCAAGCTGATTGCTGCAGGTAAAATAAACACTTAGCAGTTCTTTTTAATAAAAAACTTTCTTGATTTGGGGAAGTCAGGAAACAATCATAGCAGTGGGTCTTCAGAAATGTGGTACCATGTAACGTGTTGCCTTTTCTATTAGGTGGCTATAACAGAGAGGAGTGTTTGCGTACAGTGGAATGCTATGATCCCCAGAAGGACACTTGGACTTTCATTGCACCCATGAGAACACCCAGGGCACGGTTCCAAATGGCAGTTTTAATGGTGTGTAGAGATTAGGTGAAATGTTGAAATTATGTAAATGGAGGTGGGACAAATATTGCGAGCTTCATAAAAATGGTAATAAAAGTTGATTAATTGTATTTACAAGGTTAGTAGAGTGATGACAAGTTGAATTGTTGCCTGCTTGTAAGTGAAACAAGAATTTGTATTTTACATTTAGGGGCAGCTGTATGTTGTAGGTGGGTCAAATGGACACTCAGATGACCTGAGCTGTGGGGAAACATACAAGCCAGAAATAGATGACTGGACTCCTGTTCCAGAACTGAGAACCAATCGCTGCAATGCAGGTAATCTATCTGCAGCTGATCAACAGCTTTTTTTTTTTTTTTTTCTTTATTAATTTAATAGCTTGCTTACTGTTGTTTCCTGTATAATAGGAGTTTGTGCTCTGAACGGAAAACTGTATGTTGTTGGTGGTTCAGATCCTTATGGCCAAAAGGGACTAAAGAACTGTGATGTGTTTGATCCCCTAACAAAATCTTGGACAAGCTGCGCTCCCCTCAATATCCGTAAGTTTGCTGCCCAGCTGGGGAAGGAGGAGAATGAGTTTGTATTCAAAGCAGCTGAAACTTTTAGGTTTTTTTTTTTGTTCTGGCATGCAAGCTTTTAACTTGTGGCATTTGCTTGCAGGGAGGCATCAGTCTGCAGTGTGCGAGGTGGGCGGCTACCTGTACATCATTGGTGGGGCAGAGTCATGGAACTGCCTAAGCAGCGTGGAGCGCTACAATCCTGAGAACAATACCTGGACCCTGATGGCACCCATGAACGTGGCTCGGAGGGGAGCTGGCGTGGCTGTGCGTGATGGTAAGCACTTGTGGGCTTAAGCAACCTTATTGATTTTGTGAATTTGTCTTGAGGAAACAATATAGGAAGAATCTGGCTATGTCTTCAATTGATTAAAAACTCTAACCAGAAAAATAAGGAGCCTTTATTTTAGGAGCATCAGCTCTGTCCTTTCTACTCAGAATATCACATTGCAGTTTCCAGACTGTCTGTTTGAATTTAGGCATTGGAAATTATTTCAGAGCAGTTGGATCTAATGATCAGGAGAACTCAGCTAGCTGATCAGTGATGTGACTTCAGTTCTTGAACAAAGTGAAAGTTACTGACAGGAAACCTCAAGCTCTTTCATAGTGGTGTGATCTCCTTTGAAAAAGGGAGGCTGTGGTTGGAAATGTAGAAAATGCTTGTAACTCCTGTTTTGCCTCCTTTATATAGGAAAACTCTTTGTTGGAGGAGGCTTTGATGGTTTTCATGCAGTGAGCTGCATGGAGATGTATGACCCTACTAAAAATGAATGGAAGATGATGGGAAATATGACCACTCCGAGGAGCAATGCTGGGATTACAACAGTGGCAAACAGTATTTATGCAGTTGGGGGATTTGATGGCAATGAATTCCTGAACACTGTTGAAGCCTACAATCCAGAATCAAATGAATGGAGCCCCTACACAAAAGTTCCCAAGTTTTAAGTGAATTATATTCCTGTTTCAAACTACTGGGCTCAGTGATGTAGTTGTGTTTTAGTAGAGGTACACATGTGAATAGGACTGAGGAGGGAGTCCATGTTGCCAACAGCGACACAAAGCTATTGCATATTAATGTGCTGTACATATTTGCATATTTGTTTTGGAAAGAATATCAAGATGAAGGGGTTTCTTGTGTATGTTAGAACTTCTTTTTAGTTTATTTTAAAGACTGAAAGAAAAGCTAGGCTGGGCATATCATTTCAGGATCTTCCTTCAGCATTTGTTTTTGTCACTTTGCACATTAAGTAACTTTCTCCTGTAGTGTGTTCTTGGGGCAGGAAGTGTAAGGATTGTGGGGGATGGTTTTCTCATTGGACCTTGCTTTTCTTCAGCAACTGGAATGATCTGTAACAAGCCTTACTTAAACAGGTATAATGGCTATTTTTTAAATAAAAAAAACAAAAAACATGCCTGCTGCTACCTTATCTTTTATGATTGTCTTTTTATAGCAGTTTCTATATGCGCAGTATTTTATCTGTTGAAATAAGAATGGCAGATAAACAGTTAGTGGAGCAGGGAGACAACCTTATCCTTGTTGGGACAACTGAGTTACCACTGTGCATGAGCTTATGAGCTTTTGCCTCTGCTACGGTATGCAACTTAGTATGCAAGACTGTGATTAGATGGGAATGGAGTTTCTGAACATAACACAGTGACTTTCCATGCTGTATCGGAAAACTCTGGCTCCGTACACTTGAAGAAAAACAGAGGATGATCTCTGTACAGCTGTTTTGTTACTGCAGTTGACCTAAAATTTGTAAAAAAACAACAAAAAAAAAAAGTTGGCAGTGAAAATGTATTCATCTGATCTGATTAGTAACTTTTATTTTTCTAATATTATGAACTTAAACTTTGGTAGAACACGTAACTTGATTTATGTGCTCATAGTATTGTGTTTTAGTTCACTTCCTCTACTTATAAAATGTTGGCTTGGTTGACTGTGTCTAATGTGTACTGTTGCACATCTAACTCCTGGTGCCAAAATGAGCACTTACGATTTGCTACTGATGCAAAAACATTAAAGGTATCTTTTGGAAAATCCTTGTGTAACACAGGGTTACTACATGGTGTCTTTGTGTTTTCTTTAACTAGAGACAGTTTACAGCATTAAATTGGCTTTAGACAGACAAGATATCACCTGTAACTGAGCCATGAGCTGAGGAAAACCAGAGGGCTGAGGGGCTGTATCCCACATGCTTCCAGTGATGTGTGCAGAGCTCCCACCATGCTGCTGGCACTAGCACCTGGCTCAAGGAGAATGATTTCCACTTGTTTTGGGGAGAGTGACCTGCTAACAGTTAGTTCCTCACTACAGTCAGGTGCTGCACTCACTTTACTCAAGAAAATTGTTCTTATGCTCCACACAAATGGAAATAAATGTAATGATAAAACAGGAGGTGAGATTATCAGCCCCAGGGCTGATCTGTTCTAAGAAATTTTGCACATTCAGGTGTGTTATTAGTCAAGTAGCTGTAGGAAATAAAGCGCTGCCTGTGGTAGCATTGCATTCTGAATTTTCTGCTTTGACTCACATCTCTACAAGGTACAAGTACTACCAGGAACAGACTTCAACTACAGTACTTCAGTTTCACACCTCATAATACATTAGGAGAATGCTAAGGCTATATAGTGAAGTAGAAAAATAAGACAGAAGAGAATTATTGCTTAGCCAAGCTGTAAACCAGAGCGCATTCTAGCAGGGAGAGTTACACAGATAAGAAAATCATACAATCATAGAATGCCTTGGATTGCAAAGTACCTCAAAGATCATCTATTTTCAACCCCCCTGCTGTGGGCAGGGTTGCCAGCCATCAGACCAGGTCACCCAGAGCCACATTCAGCCTTCTCTGAATGCCTCCAGGAATGCAGCATCCACACAACCTCTCTGGGCAAGCTGTTCCAGTTCATCACCACCCTCTGAGTGGAAAAACTTCCTCCTAACATCCAACCTCAATTTCCTGTCTGTTTAAAACCATTCTCCCTTGTCCTATCACTATCAATCCATGTAAACTGTCATTCACCCCCCTATTGACTCCTTTCAAATATTAGATGGCCACAATGAGGTCTCCCTGGAGCCTTTTCTTCTCCAAGCTAAACAAGCCCAGTTCCCTCAACCTTTCCTCATGGGAGAGGTGCTCTGATCATTTCAGTGGCCCTCTAGACTCCTTCCAAGAACTCTGCATCTTGTGCTGGAAGCCCCGGGCCTGGACATAGTACTACAGATGGGGCCTCACGAGAGCTCCCCTCCCACTCCCTGCTGGCCACCCCATTTTTAATGTAGCCCAGGATACAGTTGGCCTTCTGGGCTGTAAGTGTGCACTGCTGCCTCTTGTCCAGCTTCTCATCCACCAGGACCCCCAGAGTCCTCCACAGGGCTGCTCCCCTGGAGTTCTTCTCCCCAGTCTGTATAAATACTTGGGATTGCCCTGGCTCAAGTGTGCAGCACTTTGCACTTGGCCTTGTTGAACCTCATTAAGTTCACAAGGGCCTACTTCTCCAGTCTGTCCTGGTCCCATTGGATGGCTTCCCTTCCCTCCAACATTATGAACTGAACTGCTCAGCTTGGTGCCAACTGCAAACTTGCTGAAAGTGATTCCATTGTTGATGAAGATGTTAAAGAGCACTACGGCCACTACTCATGACCAGCCTCCACCCAGACATACTGTTGATCACAACCCTTCAGCTGCGACCAGCCATCCAGTTCTTAATCCATCTCTCAGATCCATGCCTCTCAAATTTAGAGAGTAGGATGTGGTGAGGGGCCATGTCAAAGGCTTGGCATTGCTGAACTCCAGGTAGATGACATCTGCTGCCCTTCCTCCATCCACTGATGTTGTCACTCCATCACAGAAAGCCACCAGATTGGTCAGGCAAGATCCGCACTTAGTGAAGGATTATCTTAGATCAGATCTTTGTCTCTTATGAGCCTTAATACGGTAACCAAGAGGGATCCGCTCCATGATCTTTCCCAGGCACAAAGATGAGGCTTACACCAGCCTGTAGTTCCCTGAGTCATCCTTTATCCCTTTCTTAAGAAGGGGGTGTGATATTTACTTTCTCCCAGTCACCCGGGATTTCAACCAACAGCCATGATTTTTCAAATATGAAGAACAGCTCAGTGACAAATCCAAAGTAGATGTCATAATCAGTCTTTGGAGAAAGTTTAACAGAGCTATGAGCTCTGATCATGAACTACGCAAGGCAAATGTAAATGTGCTCAAGCTGGTCTAATTTCCTACTTGTGTAGTATAAACTATCTAGTAAGCTACTTACACAGCTGTGAGACAACAATTTCAATGAAAAGATCCCCCCAAATGAATTTTGCCCTGCCAGATAACTCTTGGAAGCCACATTCTACCAAATGCTTCAGTCAGGAAGGAGGAGAACTGCATCAGACTGTACCCACATGGGACAGGCAAAGTGAGAATGAACCTGATCAACGTAATGCTGTCAGTGAGAATTAACTGACATTTATTATATTAAATTTTTACAATAAAGATTTTATAAATGCATCCAAAAGTTAAAATAATAAACACTTGTAGAACTTTACCAGTCATCCCATCTCTGTATAAATACATAAAAGAGGTAGCTCTAAAGGCCACAGCAGCATTGAAACTGGCTTTTAGAAAGTTTTGTTGACTTACTCTACGCAGTTTTGGAAAGCAACAAACAATACATCCAAAAAGAGTTGCCACCTGAAGGCAGAGACAAGACAAGTCACAGGTATAACACACACAGGGAAAAATATGCTTGTACTTTTATAAGGAAAGGGGATAAGAATGAGGAATTCACCAAGAGTTTTTCTAGCAAGTTTATACTGTTTGAAGATTAAGTGGATATTTTAAAAAAGGAAAAACAAACACCACTTTCATCAAAATTTGATAAAATTTCAGGTTGTTTTTTTTTTCCTAATTACACACATTTCTGGTTTCAGTGCTTTTAATCAGTTTAAGTTTTCAATGGAAAGGGCATCCTGGATATTCTAAAAAAAGGCAATATACAGAAGTCCAGAACAAACGTCTACATGCCAGTGAACATCAATCCATTACTTTCTTTATCTTCTCTCTCCAGCCTTATAAATTGCAGTATATAGGACACACACATTGCATCTGTGTTTCAATTCTTACCTATAGGAGTGACTTTAAGGCTTTGTATTCAAATTGTGCTCATTTCAGTCTTTTCAAGTGTTTTGAATATTATAATTCTTTTTTATTCTCCCAACACTTTACTTCCAAAAAAAATCAGTAAAAAAACATCAGACTTGCTCATTTTTCTGTATAACCATGTAATCATTAATAATAGCTCTAACTTTCAATTTGGCATATTGCAGAACTATTTTATCAGTCCATAGACCTTCACTTGAAGAAGAAATGCTACTAGTTAAGACTCAGAAGTTTTTTTCTTTTTTTTCCCCTTCAACTCAAATATAACACAGCACCATTGAGAAAAAAAGGCAGCTTTGGCTTCTTGGAACATTCCCTCCCACCACTCCCCTGACTTCATTTGTCAGGACACCAAAATCGAGGGGCAAATGCTGTGACTCCAGACCTTCCTGGTGTCACAGCCAACCCCTGTTCTTTGCTTCCATATGCACAGATGCACGACACTGCTTGATGCTGTGATCCAGATCAGCCAGCTGGCAACAGCCCACCTCTAATCTTCCTCTAGAGAAGAGAAGATACAAAGGTTATTAGGACACAGCAGACCCCAGTCCATAGATGAGAACATTTCAGCACACCACTTTTAAATTCAAAGGATTCTAGTGCTGTGCTCTAATGCTGTCAAAAGCTGAGAATACTTAATATCTCTGGAAATCTGAATGCTATTTTATCTTTAAAGCAAAAGACTAAGTTTATTCTAGAGACAGCTAATCATTATATGCTTTCAACTGTATGCTGCAATCAAAACATCAAAAGGGAACAGCCAGGAGGGCACACAGCAAACATGACTACATTCGTAATGCAAAACTCAGACTTCAGCTAATACAAAACACTGCTGTTTATTACAGGTGCGTATGAGCTGCAAGTCAGCTCTGTACCTTGCTGTCCCACAGGGTGAACAGGTCCATCCACAGATACAATGCAGTCATACTGATTTGGGGAACATGAGATCCCTGACTTTAGCCTTGCAGTGCAATGATTAGCAAAGTTGATCTCACATCCACTTGACAATCACAATTTTTCTGATAATCTTGCTCTATACTTGCTGCAATACCTTGTTTTGATTTTCTATCTGAATTTGGAATTGGTTGGTTAAAAAAAAAACACAAAAAAAAAAAAAAAAAAAAAACACCAAAAAAAACACCTCTCCTCTGCACACAAGTTATTGATGCGGCTGCTCCTGCAAGTTCTCTTCATGGTAATTTTCCAGAATTTGCAACCAATGTTTGCACCTTAGCAGTGGCTACAGAGTTTGGAACATGTTGCCTGACTAAAAGAAAATATAGCTGAATACAATGCTTAACTAATAATGCATATGGCAGAAGACAAAACTACACAGCTGCGGACCTGCATAATCAAAAAGAATTTCCATAAAATGTAAGAAGTGGCAGTATCTTTTTCTCTAAAGCATCTGTAAACATGGATTTTACACAAATACTTTTAAACAGACAAAATGGAAAACAGCAAAGTAGGAGAGCTGCTTTTTGATTTTTCACTTTCTACTGTAACATGCAAATGCAGTTATAGAAAGAACAACAATCCATGTTGAAAGGTCAGCTCAGATAGTTTTCTTGGGATTTCACAATGGCGGGCACAATTCAAACCATCTTTCATTTATCTGGATATAATAGGTTTTCATGCAGAATATATTTCTTGACTATGCTGTTGTGGTTTTGTGATTTTTTGCTGCCAGTATTCCACATCAGAACATCACGTTGGGAGTTAAAGACTTAATGCTCTGGCAGGGAGCGGAAGAGGGGTGGAGCTCCTGGCCAGACACCAGCTGCAGGCTCTGGCACGCTTTTGCTCTCGGCTTGCAAAATCGATTTTTTTTTTTATTTAGTATACTATTGTTCCTCCTCAAATTGTTGCTGTTGTTTTTATTTATTTTTTTAAGACCCATCTGTTATCTCCATACCCTTCTCCACTATCTCCCCTAACCTCCTCTCCCCCTCCCCCCCCACCAAAGCGCACAGCTCTGTTCAGGCACCTGCGCTGCCAAAGATGGGGTAGTTTTTTCTTTTTCTTCCCTCTCTCCCTCCTTTCCTTCTTCCCCCCCCCCGCCCCCCTCCCCCCTTGTGTCCCTGTCACAGATTTAGACCTAAAGATAACACTATGCTCCCATGTGATAGTGTTATCAGCCTCCCAGGCCTTCCAGGGGCTGTCAACCCCGCTGACACCCTGAGGAGCAGCACAAGGACTGGGGGTTTCTGCAGGGTGCTGCTGGTGGGAGCATGTGTGGCTTGGCCTGTCAAAGACAGGCAACAACTGCAACACGGAAGTTTTGCTTGAGCATAGGCCCCTGGCACAGCTGCCTGGAGGCTGGGGAGCCTCCCCTCAGACAATATGTAAGCTGATCTATGTGCAACACTGGGTAATGTGGTCCAGGGCCCTGCCTGAGCAGGGAGGTCAGGTTGGGTCATCTCCGGAGGCCTCTTCTACCACAGTCATTCTGCAATACTGTTATACGTTACAGAAGCATAGAACATCTCAAGCGAAACGATATCCACAAGGATCGCAGAGTCCAGAACCAAGCTCCACACAGGACCAAATCTAAACCCTGCTAGGTTACAGCTAATTGTTATCTATACCACAGAGAGCATATAATGGGAACTTAGAAAAAAATACCTAACTTTTACTAACCACTTTTGGTTTATTAAATATAATAATTTTTTGGCATTTTAACAGCTCCAGTGAACCTGGATTTATAAGCCCTCAACCACACAAACAGAAAAAACTTTTATGAGCCAGAAACTTTCCAGAGAAGAACTAAGACTTGCACATTTATTTTTCAGACTGATGTTTTTAAGGCCCTTCACTCAGCTTTACAACATTTCTGGGCAATTGAACTGTAAAATCCCTCCTAAAATAGATACTGTAATCAAAATCTTGAGTTTGGTTCTCCATTTTTTCTCCACAGTAGTTACTAACCACAGAGTTACAGTAGCGTAATTTACGGCCTTAAGAACAATGGCTACAATGCAACACAGCAGCTGCACATGTGCCCAGTTTCCAGTGCCACAGGGCTTGAGAACCACAGGGTTTTTTTTTCCACTGCTGACTTCAGCCAAGTTTTCACAGTGATATGAGTTCAGTTGCAAAGAAAACTGCAGGTACAATCAAGTTAATTTAAATGCTGTTTCATGTCCCAACCTTGACTGAACTGATGCTGACTACACTGTCTCTCTGTACACTGCAAAACCAGTAAACAAAAGCAGGATCTAAAGATCACCTCAAGTAAGACAGCTGGACAGCCATGTTCTGCCCTCGCCCACTCAGCTCTAATAGTCTATCACTTTTGACTTCTCTATCCCCTTCCTACAACAGCAATTATTCCATTTAACATAATAAGTTCTCTTATAGCACTCTGGTTCACACAGTACATGCTGAAATGATGTCTCAGAACCCATCTGACGTGGTCAGTAACTGGCTTACCGATATAACTCCTGTGAAACACATTCATACAGCTCCTCAGCAGTAAATTTTATACTGTTATTTATCTAAAACAAAGAACAAAGAATTACCACAGTAATTTATCAGGTATTGCACGCCAATTAAATTATGCAGCTGGCAAAACAGATATTGTTACTTTATTACTTAACAGGCTCTCAAGCTGAGACAGTACATAAAAGAAAAAATGTCACCAGATAGTATAAAATCAGTTATCACTAACAACTACAATTGCATAAAATGTGATTGACAACTACCACCCAGCTCCATTTTCTAACAATTCCTGTGAAAATGCAGATCTTCCTTCTCTCTGTAATTCCATAGCAACCAAAATAAGTTCTGACTCACTTTAATTTCACGAATACAATCATTCTATATGTATAGGCTTGAAAAACAGTAATTCCCTGTATGAGAGAAGACTGAAAATCTGATAAATATATACACATACATACATACATACATATATATATATGTATGTGGAAATACTTACATACATATATATATATATATATGTAAGTGGAAAAACACATCTATCCTACTGAAACACTTATTCATTTTCTCTTCTTGAATTTTTCAGTGCTGAAGGATTTTATGAAGCACTGGTAATTTCTTATTTTTTATTTTTTTTATTTTTTCCCCCCCTGCAAACTACAGGCAATATTCTCCATAGTAGAAACCTCTCTCTTCTTCAAATGATTAGGTCAGGATGTTTTGGTGACTTCAGCTTCACAACTTTCACTCTCCATGAATCATTCATAACAAATGAGTGCTTTGAAGTCACAGAAGCAACTCAAGTAGCACTATAGATTCTACCTATTTTTGTATGTTTCAACCAAACATACATCTTAGGTCTAATGTCTAGTAAACAAAAGCTAATCTTCAAAATTCTAGCTTAATGGAAATGAGTTGTTGTGACAGCTAAACTCACAACTACTTTAAATTAAAATGAACTGAAATAGAAGCATACCTAACAAAACATTAAAGAAAACTTCATACCTCGTTGCTTATGAGGAAGTTATACAGTGTCCAAATATCTTGCAAACTACTGTTTGGAGCGAGAACTCTGGAAAAGAAAAGGTTTTGTTATTTATTTATTTATTTATTTTAAGTATGTATCAAAGGATTCCATGAATTAATTAAAAAATAGCAATCAGATATGCTTCACAAAAGAAAAAAAATACTTTATTTAAACAACAAATAAATTAAAGTTTTGAAGACTTTTAAGTTTTTCCTCCCACTTCTCCCTTTCCATTTCTCTAGCTAATGCTGTAACTCATTCTCTCCAGTATTTTGATGCACATCTCAAATTTTACATCTCATTTTTGCTCCTTTTAAGAACAACCTGTTCAATCCAATATCAAGAAAAGAAACTATGATGTGACAGCTGGAAGTGTTTTTCTGAAGAACCTAGTACCATGTGAAATACTAGTGTTTTATGCAATTAGTTCCACAGAGCCAAGGTTGTTCCAGTTTCTCATCTCATACTAACAAAGTGCTGGGAGGGGACAGAATTAGGACAACTGACTTAAACTGGCCAAGGGGATATCCCATACTGCAAGACATGCGCGGAAGTTTTGAGGGGGCTGGGAGTTCTTCTTGCTCTCTTCTACTGTCTGGGGGCTAGCTGGGCATTGGTCATTGGTGAGCAATTGCTCTTGCATCACTTGTTATACACATAACTGTCATCCTTTTCCTTTTCTCTTAGTTTTATCTCAATCCGTAAATTCTGTTCTTTTTTTTTTTGGTTTGTTTTGTTTTCAATTCTCTCCTCCATCCCACTGGAGAGGAGTGAGTGAACAACTGTGTGGTGCTTAGCAACTTCTAAGTTAAACCACTACAGTCTAGTAGAGATACATGATCAGATTTGAGTATCTGACTGCACTGCATTTGAAAATTGGAAAGTCATGTTTTTATGTCAGCTGAAAAAGGAGTTACAAATACATTAAAAAAACTGATGACTTTTGGGCACTCTTGAAATCTCAAATTCCTTTATCTAAACAGAAAGCAAAGCTGCCTATTTTTCACTGCTCACAAGACAGTCTTCAGCCACCATATTAAAATGCATGAAATTGTTTGCAATAACTTGATCTAGCACTCCACTGCACCCTCCCTGAAGCCTGGTTTCAGTTCAGATGGTGGAAATTGCACACTGATGTTTGCTTCCTGCTGAGCAATGGTGCATGCCCAGAGCTTGGTCAGGAGAGCCGCTGCCATGATGGTACTTGCCTTGCTTAAGCAGACAAGATTAACTTCAATGTCAAAAGATCAGAAAAGCAAAAAGAATGACAAATGGAAAAACGAAATTTCACTAAAAATCTTGGTAACTTAGCAATTCCTCATTACAGTGCTATAGTAAGGAACAGTATGTAATTTAACAGCTTTTCTTCAGTGGTCAAGAATGTTTCAGATTTCACATAAATTAATAGTAGTAACAAAAACAACAAGCAGCTAGGGAAGTCCAGTACTTTTTGAACTGAGAGTTTTGGAATTTCTCTCTTTTACTTGCAGGAGACAGCATAATGGGAAAGACTGAAAATAGAGTTCTTCACATAGAGACATTCTGATGAAAACAACTAAATACCTTAACAGTTTCAGGGAAGAATGAATTTCCTAACTAGAAAGTCAAGAAAAGATATCTAAATTCCCCAAGAAACGCCAAGGAAACCATTTATCTGCATATACAGAACTGTTTTCAAATTAATAGTACTGTTAGTTAATAGCAAAACACCCAACTTAATGATAAGATCAGATACAGTAACACTTTACTGTATTACTTATATCTCTAAAAAAATCACACTTCAAGATTAAAAACGTTTATTAATTTCTTATCTAAAACAGTGCTTTCCAAACAAGTAAGCATAAGAGAAATTTGAGCAGAAATTCCACTTAGGTACTACAGAATTCATGTTAATTCCTGCAGCAAGTAACAGATATTTGTATACCTTACACTGTATTAGTCTCAGATGTCTGAGTACTGTATTTAAGAGTATTTGCTGAAACCATTTTTTTTTATGAACAACTTTAAAGTTGGCACTCAAAGTATTTTTTTTTTTAGTGTACAGATTAAAAAAAACAAACAAACCACAAACGAGAAAGAAGTAGAAAAATTCTCTGAAGACTAAACACACTTCTGATATTGAAAAGGATTTCATACCTAAATGTAACTTAAGCAGGAACCACAAAAGCAGTAAGGTTCCATGTAAAATTCCCTAGCTGGGCATGCAGACCTTTGATTCAAAGTTACACTCAGTTGAGGGACACTGCTGGTTTACATAAAGACCTTTTAGAAACACTTAAATGCTGCTGATGAATCTTTCAAAAGGTTAAGAAAGGTGTCTGTTTCTAACATTCCAGTAAGTACACTAAGGGGAAGACTTAAAAGCAGCAAAATGTAAGAAGATATTTCAGAAGACTAATCATAAAAAGCTATAAGCACTTCCAATCTTCTACTGGCACACACCTTGACTTCAACACAACCTCAGTGTTGAAAGAGAAGGGAAGTGATGCAGTATCAATACATATGTATCTTCAAGTATGTACATCCCCAGCAGCAATTTTTTTTTGGCATTCTGCATTTCTTTGAACAAAATTTCTGAAGAGCTAATTATCTGTAAAAAATACTTAAACTTTTCTTCCCTGCAAACATGAAGAGCCCAAGTGTCTTCCAGTGGAATCAGTGGAAGAACTCTTGAAAGCGATGAAAGAGATGGCACAAACTTGAAAACCCTGAGTCACAGAAATTCTTCTGCTGCCATAAAGAGCTACATGAAAACCAAGAAAATATTTCAAGGATCAGGACATAAAATAGGTCTCCTTGTAAATTAGTTCCAAATAATATGTAACACAAATAACACACAATACAAATGTAAACCATCATCGAAACATGCAGAAATATTATTCGACGCAATTAAAAACAATTCATATATTTTAGCTATATAAAGTGACTTAAACTGCATCATTGCTTTGGAATAAGTGAAGGATGCCAGCAGATTTTTCAAAGCAGTCAAGCTTTCTTCCTACTCTTCCTGCCTTTGGTATTTTATAAATAACTTAATATATTGCTTTAAAATAGCCAAAGAAACACACATGTAATCTCCAAAATGCTGAGAGTGACAGATGAGGTACTCAGTTTTGACACTGCTGCACACCTAAGAAACATTTCATGGCTTCACAACTAGACATACAAACTTCAGAGATTTAATAATCTCTTTGTTGTTAATCCATGTAATACACAAAAGCATGTACCATGAACCTCACTATAAAAAGTGGAAAGAAGTCATTTCACGCTCATTTTTTTAGTAAATCTCAAGAAGACAGTAATACAACAAGAGCTTTCAGGATCAGCTACATTTGAGAGACAGCTATGAAGTAATGCTTTGTTTATAGGGAGCCCTGCTGCCAGGAGGCAGGTCACATACATTTGCTAGTCATAGTACTTATTGTCCTTATTGCAATATGCTGAAGTACTCTCCAACATTTATGGCATGCAGCACGTAATTTCTATTCTGCTATCAATGTCATTATAGGAAGAAACACAAGAAAAATCTGTACTGCACAATGAAAGCCTCAAAGGTGGGGTAAGATGCAGAGACGTAGTGGTAAAAAATCACCCAAGAAGCAGCTGCTTGTTTGCTTTTCATAATATCTTTTTTTTATCATAGGAATGTTCTAGTCAGGAGGTCTGGATAGACATAGTAGTATCAGAATATATTTATGAGAAAGTGCACAGTCAGATACTTATCTGAAGAAGAATGACTGTGGTTTTCTATATGCTTTTAACAATCAGAAAATCTGAACTTCTAATGTAGTTGCGCTTTCAATACAACTTATTTTTTAAAATTACAAACTTTCACAAGACAGATTCTTTCTTCTTTGTTTTAGATAGCAAGGAATAAGAACCTACCATAGAAAAGGCCCACAAGTTAAATTTTCAAGTTAAAATTGTTTCACTACTTTTTCTCCAGATGCTGCACCTTCTTTAATCACACCAATAACTGCAAGGTATTATTAAAAAAAAAAAAAAAAAATCAATAAAAACATATATATACTCCAAATGCAGTCTTAGAAACGCTGACTCAGGTAAAATGAACCTCCTCACTTTTGCAAACTAAAGACTTTTTGCTTTGATACTCTGTTATAAATACATATGATTTAAAAGCACAGCTTCTGACTCTTGCTGAAAAACCTACACAGAAACCTCAAACGAAGTTTAAAAGATTTCACGTTGTACAGATTCTGAATTTCTTGCTCCACGTCGCCCACTACTGCAACTCTGAAGAACTCAGAGCAAGCTTTTCAAAATTGAAACATTTAAAAAAAAAAAAAATTACATTCATTTACAGAATTATAACTAGTGAATTGCAGTTTAGTAGTAGAAAAATTTGAGTATGTTAAAACTATTTCATAAACATTGCACTCAGAGTCGGTAATCACATGGAACAGAAAATAAACTCCTCATTTCAACAAACTCAAAGGCCCTGAATCCTGTATGTCTCAAGTATTTTTCTAATCAAAAGGCACATTTTCTGAAAAACAGATTTCTCTGACATAATGGCAGACTTTATTATTTAGAGTTCTTCTGCAAGGGAAAATATAGAAGACAGGTTGATTCCACTAAAAGAAAAGTATTTAAAACACCCCTATAATACAAAAATAATCATCTTGAAACCTGATGTTCACATTATATTTGTGGGGGATGAGATTTAAACTGATATCAAAGGGTTTCTTGCAAGAACATTAGGATGGGAATGAAAAGAACTACGTTTAGGAGTAAGATGTGTTACTAAAACAGCTTCTGAATAGAAAAACAATCACTGACACTACTAACATCTAATCAGAATTCTGAGGCCTACAGCAAACATTAGCAATGAAAATAAAGTGATTACCAGCAAGCTTCTCTAACTCACACATATACCTGCACTTTTCTGTTTCCACTTTCATACCATGTAGACACTTTATCTCTCAAGAAACACAATAACTTTTCAGAATAAATTTGTCCCATACTGCTGTATTGTACAGGTAACATCAGACCTACTACTTAGGTCTTAACTCCATGTGAATACACTACTTTATACTTTGTATGCTTACACTTTGTTGATTCTCATTTCAGACTTACATTTTACTGTGCTACTATTTTACACGTGTATTTTACTGAAGCCTTTTCATTGAAGAATTATTAAAGAACAAAAAGGCAATAAAAATGTACATGGTGAAAAGCAAAGCAAATATCTGCATGATTCTGTCATTTTTATTGGGGGAAAATGAAAAAAGAAAAAACAACTCCAGCAGTTACCAAGAAAGCTCTCCCAAGTGACTGAGCTCCACACTTCTGCTACAGACTCACTAAATGCAGAAAAGTTCAGACTTCATACTATAAAAAGGAGATAACTGTACTTCCATCCTGACAGTCATGTTGTGATAATTAGCATCCTTCACAGAACACTGTAAAGAGCACTGCTAAGTACTGATAATGAAAGGTTAAAAGTTCACTACTCTATAACTTAAAAACACAGGGAAAAAGAAAACAAACCTCCTTGAAAAAATTAAATGCTTTTTAGACAATCCCTAACAAAGGTGTTACAATAGATAAAACAGTCTACAATAGATACACCTTGTATCTATTCATCACATTGTAGATAATATACACCAATGCTTATTTAAAAGGCAGACTGTCAATGTACAGGGCAAACCAATTGCTTGGATGCATTTTTTGGTAGTTTTCTAACCTATGTGCATCAGCAGTATGCAAAAAGTGTGAAGACGTGATTTGAGAAAACAGTATTTTCAGCCTTTGTGATTCATAGCTTTAGGATGCTCATAGCAGTATCTGTAAATTCATTCACAATTACAAACCAGTTCCCATAAAAACCCTTTAAAGTACATAAATAGGAAATGGAGTGAGTTGCACAGGCAAGAGAACTTCTGTACTGTTCCTGCTGGTAATTAAACTTCACTGCTTCAAAATGAGAAGTAAGTGAAGACTACATAAGAAATACTTAATCTTTCTGCAGCTTTGTATTTATTATTCAGGACAAAAACAAACAAACAAACAATGGAGGAAGAAGGAACACTATCCTAACAAAACAGAGAGTTCAACTGATTACCACTGCAGCAGCACAGGTTTTGACTCATGAAGAATACTTTAGAATTAAGTAACAATTAAATCTCAAAATTCTATATCAAATACTGGAAAACAAGTTCCAAGTCACCAAAAAGGATATTCACTACAAGAAATCTGATTACCTACAACAATTAATATTCTTTTATTACTAAATACACATAATACTGAGATACACATAATACTGAGATATTACTGAAAATTATGAAACTAAGCATGCACATTTAACTTCTACTTTGCCACCAATAGTTAAGTGACAACTGTGTGACTGTTATTCTCACTAGATTTTTACGACTAGCTGAAATGCTTACCTCCGAATTCCTTCAAGAATATAATTCACAGCTGCTAACAGTTCCTGCAATCCTGAAAAAGCTTCTTCAAATGAAGACTTTGCAATTACTGTGTTGGACTCTAACTTATGGAAAATTTCAAGCCTAATATTACAAAAACAAAGAAATACGGTTAATAAAAATCCTTTAAATGCACTGTTGTTTGTATCTACTGTATTTTGACTATTAATAAAACAAGGTCAAAAGTCTATCTATAACCATGTTATCTAAACTAGTCTAAGAATAAATATTAGACAGACTACACTCTACAATTGTACTTCTCTTCTTAAAATTTTCCCTGTCAACTCTAACAGTATTTTACCTCTGAATTTATTTAAGCAGATTTATCATTAAATTTCACTTGACAATGAAAACATCTCTTCATATTTAGCTTGAGCAAACTTCTGTAAACCTCTCAGAAGAGGATGTGTAGGCTGAAGAAGCAAAGTAAATTGCTTTCTAGGTACTTTTCCAAGCCTTTTCATTTTCCATATTTAGTAGACCAGGATTGACACTTTCCTTCAGCGGCTGCACTGGAACCACAAGCTGCATTGTGCTTACATCCACATTGGTGGGAGACAAGCACTATTTTTTTTTTTTTTTTATCTAAGACAAGTATGAAATGACTAACAATTCTAGAATTTTATCTTTTCTGCAAACTACAGTCTTTAACAGGCGGCAAAAGCTAACAACTCAATCCCATTTTCATTAAGTGGAACACTTGAAATAGATTTTCTTCATGAAACAAAATTTATTTGAAGCCATGAAACTGACAAATATTCCAGTCAGAACAAATTATCCCTACTTTGAAGGCTGAACTGTTACAATATTGAGACTGTTTTCTGAAACCAACTTCTAGCCAGCTTCAATTCAGATTAATCTGCATTGGTGTAAGCCATAAACAATTACAGTGGTGCAGCTTCACAGAATACTGAAAGGCTAGCTTAGAAATGGCATTGGTAGAGTTATTATCATTGCTTATTGTATGAGTTCTTCATAGATAAAAAAAGATATCCCTTGGTGCTTGACGTAATTCGTAAGTCCACATTTCAAAAAAGATTCTAGATTTTAGACTACAAAAAACCCACAGTATTTATTCAGATTTTTTTTTAATGTATAACATGCAAAAATACCATGGTTTTTCAATGATTTTCAAGCAGAATCTTCAAAAACAAATTAAAAACAGTGGTGAAACTTCTATATAAATGGGCTCTTCTGTCATGCAGTGTTGAGCTTATGTGAGAAAGGAAATAAATGACTCGACTCTGCATTCGGACACTTCACCTTTAAGGTGAAGAAATTCACTTAAAGGGAGAACTCTATTTGCAATCAATTACACTTATTATTTTTTTAAGTGCTTTTGCATAGACTAGTACACTTCCACAGGGCTTGGAAAGGTAATAACCATAGGGAAACATAGAGCTTGAATGCCTCCTTTTATGGACATAGATCAAATTTTCATGGATGTCTCACATTTGTGCACCTTACGAACTCTTCAACACTGTTCATTTAAGTTACTCATTCTAACCACTATCAGGAAAAAGAACAGCAAGGTATACAGATCAGTGACTGCATCTATAATAATAATTCTTATGCTCCTAACTTCTTAGTATGACAAGTTGTGTGATGCTTTCATTAATCTTAATTACTAGTAGCTTCTTCTCTGGAAATTAGAAAAAAACTTACAGTTCCTATTGTATTTTTGAATGGAAATCATGTAAAGTTACGTTTAACTTCCAAACTTCCTCAGCACACCATACCTGTACAAATTCACTGTATTCCATACACCTTCAAGGACTGACCAGATTTCCTGGTGCCTCTTTTCTTGAGCAACATGTATGCTTGAAGGTAGCCTTTTTTCCACACAGTTTTGCAGATCTGATGTTGTTTCTTCCATTCTTTCACATAGAGAACTTTTTGAAAGAACCACGATGTCTTCAGATAAATTCTGCTCGCTGTCTGACCTCACCTTATAAAAGTTTAGCAAGCAAACAATGAGTATGTTTAATTCCCTAACTTAATGAAACTTGAAAACTTTTAATTGCCTTATGTTTTTTTGTTGTTGTTTTTGAAGTGATGTTCAAAAAAGCAAGGCACATCTTTTCAAATTGAAACCATTCTCATTGTAGTCTCTCTATCTAATGCACCGCTCAGACTTCTGCCAAGGCTTTCTTCTATATTTGTAGATGAGGAAACTGAAGCAAAGGTTAAACCCAAAGATAAGCTGAAAGAAACTACAACACTCTCTCACTTTTACATGGAAAGACAACACTGCTCTCTCTCCTGTGAATGATGACATGCTCCTCTGGAATAGTATAAAGTATACATACACCAGTGGCAAACAAACACAGGAAATGTATCCAGGTTAAACTGATATAACACAAACAATTCTGTAAAATGACATTTCCTTGTGAAGTCAAAAGTCAGATAAGGACGAGAAGAAACAAGCTTTCAGACAGAAAGCCTCTTGCTCTCAGTGTGGCACTGTTCATAGAATAGCAGCTGACTGCAACGTATGCAGCACTTAAGAGTGCAACAGAGAACCAAGACTTGCAAGCACAAGATACTGGATTTCCTTCCCCTTCTTGATCTTCCTCTTCTTCCTTTCCCTTCCAGCCTTCTCCAAAAGTTAAAATAACTTTTTCACACTCTGATCCATACTCTTTTTTTCCCCAGAAAAAGAGAGATTTCAAGTCACCCATGGTGACTATCCCCTTTTTATACCATTACACTTAGAACTAATAATCATCACAAACCAAGACACTGAAGTTTCTTTCACACTATCTCAGAGATGAGCTGGGTGTATCAGCATACTTCTGAGAACACAAACAGTATCAGAACTACCACAAAGCACATGGTATTAAAAAAAAAAAAAAAAAAAAAAAAAAAGTCCTTTCTACATATGCAAAAATACAGGAATACAGCTACTGAGACAAAGAAAGATGCAGTAATGTGCTCAGGAATAATAACACAGGATCAAGATTAAAAAAAAATATATATATATATCTCCTTAATTTCAATCTCTAAGGCCATTTTTAACAGTTAAAAATGCAATACAAAACTATGGTATTTTTCCGGCAGGCAACTAAGTAATGTCTTACAGTCACATTCCAAATACTAACACATTTATATTAAAAAAAAGTCTACCAAGCATACGTGTAGAGACAGATATTTGCTACAGGAAAACAGAAGTTAAATTAGGGGGGTTTATTAATTTAGAAAACAACCTATCAACGTTTTCTGAAGGAATCTGTTAAACTCTATGAATATTTTAGAAATCTAAGCCAGGTTCATAATACAAACAGAGCACTTCAAGAACAAATTAGATGAATGAATACTGACATATGTCTTACCTCTGTAAATGCTTCGTATAGTTTATGCACTTTCTCATAAGCCCGAGGCAGTATTCCATCATAGTCAGACCTTAAACTGAAAGCATGCAATAATTTCTTGGTTTCCTGGAGCAAGATGACAGCTCCTGAGGTGTCCAGTGTCTTACCTGATATTTAGACGTTAACATGGGGAATAAAAAAAAAAAAATAATAATTAGTTAACAAGCAAAGTTACTCTTTGTAGGCAAATTTAATATTCAAATATCTGAATTAACTAAGGTGCATATAAAGCCTTGAAAAGAGTTCAGAAATATCAGATCATGCAGCCCCAATTGAAATATTAACAACAGGGTACGGGGCTAAGACTTTTTCATCTTAATCAAGTCTTCCCAACTTATCTATAATGTGGTAAGAGGCTCAAGTCTCATATCTAACATAATACCGTGGAAAAGCAGTATCCAAGAGGAGCTCCATCCATTAAAATAAAGTTCTTAAACACAACATTAAATAAACAGAAGGGTTCTTTTATTTTTGTCTTTTATTTATTTATTTTTTAAACAAGCCACCTCATTTACCACATTAAGTAAACTTTACTCCTCCACAAATTATCTATCAAATCCAAATCATTTGGCAACATAAAACACAGGGAGAAATGAAGGGAAGAAGATTATTCGCTTCTCAAAAATAGTTGAGAGACTTCACAGACCATTACTATAAGCATTCTTTAAAATGTTTTTCCCTTGAATTTGGTTCTGTTATTATTTAATCATATAGTCTATATGCACAGCCAAGAATCTACTTCCATAACTAATCTTAGAGATTCTTACCTGTACAGAAGTGTTTACAGAGAAATTCAACAGTTGCAAGTAAGCTCCTTGGCACAACGTAACCAAAAACAGCCACCCAATGTTTTTTGTAACACTGCAGTAAGTTTGCCAATGTCCATGGTGGCTTCAAATACAGTATCTGAAAGATAACACATTTCAAAATTGATACAAACATGTTCAGCTCTATTCTTCAATAAAGTTACTTATATTTGCTGAAGTAGAATTCCAATGATTCCTCAGAAATAAACTTAAAGTCAGATTTAAAAAATTGAACAAGATCATCTAGGAGAGCCCTGGGCAGCCTGGTCTAGTATTAAATGAGGAGGTTGGCGGCCCTGCCTGTGGCACAGGGGTTGGAGATCCATGATCCTTGAGGTGCCTTCAAACCTGGGCCATTCCATGATTCTGTGATCTATTTAAAAATATTGATTCAGCAACAACATTGCATAGGCAAAGATACTAATGAAGAAGCATCCACTGTATAGTAATAACCTTTCAGCATTTGCATGACTTTTTATTTGCCTTTTCTCAAATATCCAAAAACACCCTTGAGTGTCTTAATGCATGACATATGTACAAAAGCCAGAACAACAGTAAATATGCCTTAATATGATCTACAATTATTAAAAAGTAAGAATAAACATACTTTTCATTGCTGCATCTTTTATGTGCATATTACAATTAAATAGTAATTCATTATTGTGAGGTGAAATCAGAACTTGGAATTACATGGACAGTTAAGCTAAATGGCAGGTCATCAAAATAATAATAATAATAATAATTATCCCATGCAATCTTTTTTTTTTTTTTTTTTTTTTTTTTTTTTTTTTTGAAGTCAGAGGCATACGGGCAATAAATTTAAATGCCTGACTAACCCTCATCAGCTATAAAATGGAGTCTGTACCAAAGCAGTGTATAATCTGAAAATGTGTTGTACCTGTACTTATTTTGTGCTAACAGCACTTTTGAAAAACGGAGTGCTTGGGCATTAACATCCCTGTTACATTGCAGATGCGGAATTATATGTGAATAATTATATTCATATGGTATATAAAAATACTCTGATAGGAGCCAAACACATTCAACAATTGTAACATTGTATAAAATACTATGTATATTATAAAAAAAAAATGCAATGGAATGTTTTCTTTAACGATGTATTTACAACGCAATGATTTAACTGCACGAGAAAAGGAAAAGTATTAATTTCATTACACTCAGACAAAGAACTCAGAAAATTAACACTGCCTAGCCATATAGTCAGAATTTCTATTACCATATTATTAAAAACACTGCAGGAATTAGTGGTCAAATAGAATAATCTTGTTATAAAATGAAATTGTAAAATCAAACACTCATGTTAAACAAACTGTTACATTAGTAAATTACAAGACTTAGCTGTTTGATTTAGCATAGGTACTAAAATCATTAGAGCATTAAATCACTTAACACTTGAAATACCAAGAAAGATGACATATGAAACTACCTCCATCCACAGGTTTCCATATGCAACCTTCATTTCAGTCTCCAAAATACAAGACAAAGCTTCTCCTAAGTTCTTTTCAAGATCTGGAATTATATTTGGAAATTGAGAAGTCAGATGAGCATCACTTCCTTTTGTTTTCTGAAATTCTGTATCTGTAAAAACAATGGCAATAAAATATAGTAATTGCAACAGCTTCTATAGAAAATATAGGTTGAATAGTTATGAATAAATTGTTCCTGTAAATAAAAGACAAACTACACTTTACACTACAAAGCAGATAAGGCACATCTAATTAGATTTCAAACCCTTCTAGTTATACTCACTTGTACTATGGGCATTTTTATTTATGAGCAACTAGGCAAGAAAATCTAATTTCCTCAGAGTATCATTCATTTGTGATTTCACTTCCCACTTATTTTTAGATAATATACAGCCAATGTGGTTATCAGCAAGCATGAGAAGATCACTTCTTACTATTGCAAACATGTTTGGAAACGTTAACAAATAACCCAAGAATCTAGCCCCCACTGGCTGTGATGCATGTAAAGCTATTACTAGAAAAAGTAAAGGAAAGATCTCCTGGAGAGGAGCTCTGATGAGTGGAACCTGGGGTGCATAAAAAAGAGCATGGACAGCAGGTTGAGGGAGGTGATCCACCCCCTCTACTCTGCCCTGGTGAGGCCTCACCTGGAGTACTGTGTCCAGCTCTGGGCTCTGCGGTGTGAAAAAGACAGGGATCTCCTGGAAAGAGTCCAGCGGAGGGCTACAAAGATGATAAAGGGTGTGGATCACCTCCCTTATGAGGAAAGGCTGAGAGACCTGGGTCTGTTCGGCCTTGAGAAAAGAAAACTCAGAGGGGATTTGATCTACATCTATAAATATCTAAGGAATGGGAGGCCAAGGGATGAGGCTGAACTCTTCTCAGTGGGGCATGGTGATAGGACAAGGGGCAGAAATTGAGGCATAGGAAGTTCTGTGGGAACATCTCAAAGTGCAGTGATGGAGCACTGGCACAGGCTGCACAGAGAGGTGACAGAATCTCCTTCTCTGGAGACATTCAAGACCAACTTGGATGCCTACCTGTGCAACCTGGTCTAGTGAGCTGCTTTGGCAGGAGGGCTGGACTTCATGATCTCCTAGAGGTCCCTTTGATGCCCTACAATTCTGTGATTCTGTGATCTCAGTAACAAGGTTTTAAAACTAAACAAGAATACGTCCTTAACTGGCTCAACTGGAAAGACTGGTTTTCAGTCCTGTAACATTCAGGACACAATTTAGAGGAATATAAACAAACGCAATTCACACTGTGTTTTGTTTTCCTGTAAAATGAAAATGTCATATGTGATATTTCCTCACATCCTAAGAGACAAATGTTTTAATAACGTTCTTGAACTTTCAGGAAACTGTTTATCTTTGAAAACAGAAAACCTATCCAAAACAAAAAGCGGTATTGAGGGTTCAAACTGTATAAAAATTGAGGCTATAGTAGAAACTATAATTTTCCCTTTCTGACACTGATCACTGGGTCTCAAATCCAGTGTATGTTATGTACACATTAAACAAACTTACCACACTTTGACTGCTGCAGTTCCAGACAGTTCTGATCCTTGTTTACATTCAGGTTCAGAAGAGCAGTAACTAAATCCACTTTACAGAGTGCCTTGACTTCACATACAATGGCTTTATTGCATAAATTTTTGTCATCTCTAGGAAGAGAATTAATTTTTGACATAAAACTGACGTTTCCTCATATTAAGTAATAAATTACAAATAAAACACTAGAAGATTTTACTCCTGTAAGCTTATTTTGTGCGCTTCTGTATATAACAAAGTATACCTTCTTAAGCAATTAGAGTCATTTCAAAAAACTCAATCAGAAAATTAAATGAACTAACTACTCTGAAAAAATATTTTTCAGGCTCCAAGCTTGCCTTAAGAAAAGCAAAACCATCAGTACTACAGTAAGTACTACAGTAGCGATGCTTAGCTGCTAAGATCTCAGAATGCAGACAAGGCTACAATTTTAAGACATTTATATCTTATTACACTGACATAATACAGCCTCATTTTCAATAAATATTTATATAGTTCTGCTGGCTGAATTATTTTCACAGATACCACCTTGAGGTACACAAACTACTATAAACTTGGACTCTAGTACCTTCTCACAAATTCCCACTGCTTATACTGATAAAGGCACTTTCAAATGAAAAGCACTTTTAAGGTTACTTGCAACACCTCCTGTTCCTTATTCAGAAATCTAAAGGTTGAAAGAGCTGGAGCTCGTCAGCCTGGAGAAGAGAAGGCTCTGAGGGGACCTTACAGTGACCTTCCTGTACCTGAAAGGGCTTACAGGAAAGCTGGGGAGGGACTTTTTAGAAGGGCATGTAGCAACAGAATGAGGGGAAATGGCTTTAAACTGGAAGAGGGTAGATTCACACAAGATATTAGGAAGAAGTTATTTACAGTGAGGACAGTGAGACACTGGAACAGGTCGCCCACTGAAATTGTGGATGTCCACTCCCCGGAGGCATTCAAGGACAGGCTAGATGGGGCTGTGAGCAGTCTGGTCCAGTGGGAGATGTCCCTGTCTAGAGCAGGGGCTTCAAACTACTTGGTCTTAAAAGGTCCCTTCCAATGGGCCAAACCATTTGATGATTTTTATGACACAGTGTTTTCAGCAAGAATCCAGTCTAACACATCAACTTAAAAAAACAACTGATACTTAGGTACTCAATGCCATTTCCTGAAACTGTTAATGATCTAGGAAAAGTAGTCTCTTAAAAATTGGCTTCATATCACTTATATCAAATCAAGAATTAATTCTAGAAACTCAGCTGTTACCATCACAGAACAAGTGCAGAGGTCAAACTGTCTTCCTCTTCTCTCTTTCTAAGATGAATTGCAACAGTGTTTATCAGTCTCCCCTAACCAAAGGCAGACCCACCTATGCAGCTAACTGAATCTCAATCATTAATACACCTTTAATTTCATTATAATAAATATATTGGAAATAAGCTGAGTAAAACTTGAGAAAGTTATTCTTTTCAGAAGCTTTAAAATTGAATAAACTTAATTTTACTTCAGGCGTTGTGCACTTGAAGGTAATTACAGTTACAATCTTTGTGTTTTACTGTATCCTTATAATAGCAGCTTTTAAGAGAAGAACTGCTCCTCAGAAAGTTATTTCAGAAGCAGCTCTTCATTTTAAGATATGATCTGAAAAAGCTGTCTTTGGTACGAGACTACCTTAAATCTCCTAAGAGATCTAGAAACACATAGGAACTCACGTGCACAGTACGACAACAGCTTGAGGAAAAAGGCTCTGGTACTGCAGACAACATTGTAAAACTCTATCATCGTTGTTTTCATCACTCAGGCCATCTGCAGATTTAGTTAAAACACTGCTGACATGTTCAGAAACAACTAAGTATAAGACATTCTACAATGCAGTGATGGTACTACTTATAAATGCATAACTCCCCAGATAAGGACAGAAAAATGTATTCAAAGCAGAAACCCAAACTTTGAATTCTCAAGTACTACTCCTCTCAAAAATACTACAATTTTGCCAGAAAACTTCCAGTCAGCCCTACATGAACTTCTAAGCATTTTAGATTCTACGACAACTGACTCAAAACCAAAAGCATAGAACAAATCCTTAGCTTGTAGATTAAAAAAAGTAACCAGATGGATTTTCATTGAGTAATTCCCCAACTTAGCAACTTAATAGATGCAGAAGTAAGAAATTACCAATAAAACAATAGTGAACAAGGTACTAATATGAATAAGTTATTTGCATACTATAGCCATAGGGTATGCTATAAAGACTTGAAAACAACTAGCAAGTTTTAATTAACAAACTGCAAAGGCAGACAGAAGACTATATTAAATTACAAATTTAGTGCTAAAGTTCATACAAAGTGAACTGCAAGGATTAAGTACCCCAAACCAAACTGATTGCACAACTTACATATTTTTTGTGAAGCAAGTTGCATGGATTGCCCCCACAATTTCGAATCTTGATTTTTGAGACACGTGTAGATGAACTGGACTGCAGGGATGGCTTTCTGTCGAACATGCAGTAACATTTTCCCCTTCTTCAAGTTGTCCAACTCTTGTAAAACAACCCAGGGAATTATCAAGGCAAGTTTGCCAATCCCTAGAGTGAACCCCCCCCAAAAAAAGAAAAAAGACATTTTGTAAGGCCAATTGAAGTCCCACAGTTAAATTTTACTTCAAACACTTTATGTAAGCTCTTTATTTTTTAATCATATTTACTTCACAGGAATTCCTAGCATTAAAAATGAACAGGTGAAATCAAGCAAGCTCCTTCTTTCTAATCTAACTTCAAGTACGTTGGTTACATGTGGGTAAAAAAAAAAAAAAAAAAAAAAAAAAAAGTATCAGACAAACAAAAGCAATAAAAAATTTTAATAAAGAAAATACGTTGACAGCACTGTACAACAGTATAAAACATTTACAGTGACCAGAATCCTGCCACATACTCACTATAGTACTTTAGAACAAGGTAACAGCAGCTGAAAAGAACAGGCTGAAAATTCTGGAACCACAGCAGTCACTGTGCAAAACCAATCATTAAATAAAAAGAACAGTGGTTTGTGCTAACTGTCAACCAACATTCTTAAGCTAGGAACAGGAAGAAAGGTTACTGGACCATGGTTGAACTTCAAAACTACTACAAATGCATTATAAATCGAATACATTATAAATATTAGCAATGAAATGCATGGTAATTCAGAGATTTCATAACTGTGTTCTTGGTCGACCCAAGACAATTATCTTCCTTCAAATTCACATTGTAAGAATACAGTTTTTAAGATATCCATTAGCATCCATCTGCTTTGTAGTAAATAGGTAGTAATCTGCATTCTTCTAAACATTTTGCATAATTGGTCTGATTCAGGACCAGAAACAGGGAACCACAAAATTAAAAAATAAATAAATAAATAAAATGCATTTGAGGCAGTAGTTCTTAGTTTACAAAACACAACTCCTATCTTGACAAATAGTGGGACACGTTCCTGAAAATCACTTGAGCTGTTTATTTTCCACGTGGCTGGAATAACTGTACTCATTATCTAAATAAATCAAACCACCAAAATTATTCTGATAGTTTCCAAATATGTCTAACAACAACTAGTATCACAGAATTACAAAACTGTAGGGGTTGGAAGGGACCTCCAGAGATCATTGAGTCCAACCCTCCTGCCAAAGCAGCTCACCAGACCAGGTTGCACAGGTAAGCATCCAGGTGGGTCTTGAATGTCTCCAGAGGACATTCTGCCACCTCTCTGGTCAGCCTGTGCCAGTACTCTGTCACATGTGCTGTGAAGAAGTTCCCACACGCATTTGTGTGGAACTTCCTATGCTTCAGTTTGTGGCCATTTCTACTCATCCTATCACCACACACATCAGAGAAGAGTTCAGCCTCATCCCTTGGCCTCCCATTCCTTAGATATTTATAGACGTAGATCAAATCCCCTCTTCTTTTCTCAAGGCTGAACAGACCCAGGTCTCTCAGTCTTTCCTTATAAGGGAGGTGATCCACGCCCTTTATCATCTTTGTAGCCCTCCGCTGGACTCTTTCCAGGAAATCCCTGTCTTTTTTGCCCAGAGCTGGACACAGTACTCCAGGTGAGGCCTCATCAGGGCAGAGGAGAGGGGGCAGATCACCTCCCTCAATCTGCTGGCCATGATCTCTTTAATGCACACCAGAATGCCATTGCCCTTCTTGGTCACCAGGACACCCTGCTGGCTCATGGCCAACCCATCATCCATCAGGACACCCAGACTCCTCTCCTCAGAGGTCCTCTCCAGCAGGTCATCCCCCAACCCATACCAGTGCATGCAGTCATTCCTCTCTAGGTGCATGACTCTACACTTGCCCTTGTTAAATTTCACCTGACTCCTTTCTGCCCAACTCTCCAGCCTGTCCACATCTTGCTCAATGGCAGTGCAAACTTCCAGTGTGTCAGCCATTCCTCCCACTTCTGTATCATCAGCAAACTTGCTGAGAGTGGACTCTATTCCCCCAAGGTCATCGAAGACGTTGAACAGGGCCACACGCAGTACTAACCTGAGGAACACATGCACAATCCTAATTCCACTAACAATAAATCACCATTACCACTATTAATGAACTAAATGTTTCAGTGTTATATCTTTATCAGTGACCTTGACAATGGGATTGAATGCACCCTCAACAAGTTTACAGATGACACTAAACTGAGTGACTTGGTTGTTGAGACAGAAGAAAGGGATGCCATTCAAAGAGACCAGGACACGCTTTGAGAAGTGTGCTCATGTGAACATTATCAGGTTCAATAAGTCCATGTACAAGGAACTGCACTTTGTGCAGACATCTGGGATTGCCCTGACTCAATCTGATTCACTGAGTGCATCTCTGTGGGAGACTTGGGGGTTCTGGTATACAAAAAGTTTGACATGACTGTAGGGCACGGAGCTTACAAGGTGAATTGCATCCTGGGCTGCATCAAGAGGGTTGGCCAAGAAGGCAACAGAAAGTGATAGATCCCCTTTATTCTGCTCTTCAGAGGCCCGAATGGAGTACTGCATACAGGCCTAAGCCCCCTCTCAGGAAAGACACAGATGTTGGAGTGGTTCTAGAAGACCACAAAGATGCTCAGAGGGACAGAACAACAAAGGTGCTGGGTTTGCTCAGCCTGGAGAAGAGACTCTAGGGACACCTCACTGTGGTCATCCAGTACTTGAGGAGAGCTACAGGAGGGAGACCAATCTTTTTTACGTGGGCAGACAGTGACAGGACAAGAGGCAATGATTTTAAACTAAAAGAGGGGAGATTTAAGATGTTAAGAGGAAATTCTTTACTCAGCAGTGAGGCCTGTCACAGACTGCCCAGAGAAGCTGCGAGTGCCCCATCCCTGAAGGCATTCAAGACCAGGATGGAAGGGACCCTCAGCAGCCTGGTCTGGCAGATGGCAACCAGTTACAGTGGGGGAAGTGAAACTAGATGAGCTTTACTGTTTTTTTTCCAAGTTATTCTATGATTCGTTGAAGACATACTTAAGTGCATAGGTATACGCATAGTAGGTTTTACTTAGTATCTGAATTTTTCTTAAGAAAAATATTTAGGTTCACAGAACCAGCACTGTAAGTGGGAACCTCCTGGCTCATATTAAACCTACTGACTTTTTAAGCTCTGGTGTTTTTTCTGTTTGTTCATTTGTTTTTGTTTCTTTTTTTCCCAACAAAGCCTGAAATTCTTATCTGTTTTTTCCAAAATTCAATTACCATGTATACACATACCTGGTATATCCTCAGATTTTAGGGACTTGACAAACTCAAGGTGACTTATCATTATATTTGTATCAATCACCACTAGTATGTTCAGATCAGAAAAAGTCCCTGGGGCAAAAAAAAAATAACAACATAGTTATTATTCTGAGAAAATCAGTTGCATACTCCCTACCCGGGTGACTATCTGATTTTAATAACTAGATGCTTGTACCCACCAAAAAACACAAGAGCATGACATACCAGCAGAAATATTTAAATCCTGTTCTGGAAGATCTATATCCATACTTGTAAGCTCTCCACAGGTCTGTACGACAGATTGGGCCATCCTTTTTTCAATACGAGCAACATGCAAATCTTCAACTATCTGCATCTACAATAAAAAATGTGCACTTTTGAAATAAATTATGTGCAAGAAATCACTTTTGAACTGTTTCAAAAAATATAAACTTATGCATTAATTTCTTGTTCAACTGACTAAAACTGAAAGTTAAAAAAATTAAGTTGGTAGGGATGGTAAAGACAGTAAATCTATGAGAATCTTTTGCCTAACCACCAGCATAATGAATCCACAAAAAGACATCCAACATACAACCAAGAAATATTTGTTCTGAGAAACCTTTTTGCCTTTTCTTCAATTTTTTGCTACATAGACTGCCAAGTAACCCATCAGATGTTTCCCGAAAAAAATGCATCTCCTCCCACTGGAACATAAGAGGTTAGAAAATGAGATAGCTAGAGTATGCAAGCAACTATGAAGGCCCCTTGTGCTGCAGAGAGTAAAAAGGCAGCAAACTTCCCATCTAAAAAAGTTTCTGGTTACTACTTCAGCAAGTTTGTTTAGTACTTGAAAAAAAAATTCCATATATTTGGAAGTATAGATCATAGAACAGCAATGCAGAACATTAGGAAAGGTCATGGAATTGCCAGCTATGTAACCTCAATGCCATGAGTTGTTATTACCAACTAAAAAGTGTTAAATGAAAATATTACTAACCTCTTGGTCTCCTTCTACGTACTCACAGCCTTCAGAGGATGTAAAGACTACTTTGCTTTGAGGGGATGGAAAGCCCTGCAGGAAGAATTATATAAATATATTTAAAAAGAAAAAAAAAAGCAAACAAACAAGATATCTCTCTCTGTGTATATATATATATATATTATATATAACACCTCAAAATATCAAGTAAGATCGAGGAAATAGTGATTCTCCTGCCAAGAGTTACAGAATATAGCTCTTTAATATTAAGCACATTTTACTTAACTTTTAGGTAGATTTTATATTCTCTCTTACTTGGTAGGAGTCAGATGTGCCTGAGAACCCAAAAGAAACAAATAGTAACAGAAACAGAAGAAAAAGATTTGTTTTTAGAAAACACTGAATACTGACAACTGAAAGTAACAGGTAACACAAAACATATTCTCAATAACTTGATAAAGTGTCTACAATGTCATTTCAAAGGGCCTTAGAAGGCTAGTTTTCTTTTAAAATAAATACAGTAGTTAACACAGCGAGGTTGATCTTTTGTGGGTTTGTGACTATGAACTAGCTTAAGTTTTATTTTTACAACCATTTAAAAGTATTGCTGAAGTATCCCATTACTTTAATGGCTTTTGTTCAACTGTTTTGAAAAAATCCTCTATATAGAGTCTGTACTAACCTTTTAGCAATCAAATTAACTCTGTCTTGATCTGGGCTCTCCAGTACAAAAAAATACATATTAATAGAGTGAGTTGAGCTAAAGGTCAAGATAATTAAAGGTCTGGAGCTCGTCATATAAGGCAGAAAGAGTTGGTATTAGCTCTGAAAGAGAAGGCTGAAGGAGACCTTATCTATATATAAATACGTGATGGGACAATGTAACGAAGACAGGACCAAGGTCTTAGTGAACCTCATAGAGAGGGCAACAGGCACAAACTCAAAGAAAATCGCATCTGAACATAAAAAAGCTCTTTTTTTCCCTAACTGTTAACATGTTAATTGGTGCTTGAACAGGTTGTCCAGATAGGGTACAGAACTGCTGCCCTTAGAGATGTCCAAAACTGGACTGGACGCAGTTCTGGATAATCTCCTCTATCTGACTGCTTAAGCAGTCTCAAACAAGCTGATCTCAAAGTGCCTTCCAATCTCAGCAATTCTGTGATTCTGTAATTACTACGTTTGCATACATGGAAAATGATTACAACAACATAAAATGAACAGAAATCCCCAAAAATTAATGTTAGGCGTGTTAAACATCAAACAAAAAAATAAGGACAACTAAGATAAAAGTGATACGTAAACAGAGGTGCAAAGATGAACACAAACCAGAAATCAAGACTGAACCTGATTACAGACAATGAATTCTCCTGGCATCACTTAACCATCAATAAGCACCTGTTACGCATGGGCTTTCACTGGCTCAATTTGTACACACAAACATACCAGCTCAAAAAATATATATATATTTTACTTGTCCCTGAACTGAAGTACCCCATAACTCTGGGAAAAATTTAAAGCTACAAAAGCCTACATACACAGTCCCACCATGCAAGACCTTTATTCCTCCAGCTTGTCTAAGCATTTAGCAAAGCAGATAAGCATTTTAACATGACTTATAGTGTGATGAGAAAAATACATCTAGCTGGCTATGGGATCCTGAGTCCAGCCAAGAAGACAGTCTATATAAAAACTACCTGCCATTCAGAAACTAGACCAGAACAGACTAGGCTGATCTGCATAAAACAGAAATAAGTGAGTTCTCATTACCTGCTTAAAACATAGAGCTGTGGTTTCGAAGTTCCTTTTTTCAGTCCCTGAATTACAAGTAACTTGATCAGCATTCTGTTCCTTCCATTTACAGCACTCCCATTGCTGCAGTGTTTCAGTTGAGTAGTGTGACATACACTTGTTAGTACGTTGATTTTTCTTAGAAAAATCCTTACTTCCTTCTTCATACTTTTCTTCACAAGATTGAGATAATATATTTGACTTCTTAGTGACAGGTCTGTCATGATGCACAGTCTCTGTAGATGTGCTAGATGGCTTTTGTTGAATTCTGACATCTTCACTCAATTTTCTAGGTATGTCTGCTTTTTTATGAGGTATATATAAATCATACACAGATGAATTAAGTTTTCCCAGCTCAGACTGTTCAGCTTTTACCTTTAGTTTACAGAGTTCAACTTTATTCTTCTTCACCACCTTGTGCCTCTGAACCACAAAGCTATGACAGAGCCTTTTACTTTCTGTACCATCAAAAGGATCTTTGTTAGGATTTTCCTTGCTAGTTGTCATTATATCAGCAGCACCTGTACTTCTTCCACGTTTAATCTCTTTGGATTTAAACTGTATAACTATTCTCTTTCGCTTTTCAGATTTGATTAAAGAATTATCTGTGATTTTGCTTCCATTTGGAGATTTTCCTTGGGATTGTCCATCAGCACCTGTATTAGAACTCGGGTATTGTTTCTTCTCTTGTCCATTAGCCTCTGTTTTGAATCTACCGAAATTTTACAAAAAAAAAAAAAAAAGTCACGTAATCTAGCTCAGTTAATATAGTACAAGAAAAGAAAAACAAACAACAAAAAACACTGCATTTGATTTAGGCAGTTACAACTAAGCATTTATGAGTACCACTCTGATGTGTATTTAAACACTAATTTGCAGTAACGTCTGTCCTCCAAGATAGCTTGCTGTAGGGCTTTCAGTATTTACATCTTTGGCTGTAGAGGCATTTCAAATTACCAAAATAAGAAAAAGCTTTTTATGTATTTTACTATCTAGAGACATGTCCTGTTACAGATTTTTTCTATCTTATCACACTGATGAATATTAACAGCATTTTAATAATACAAAAAATAAGTGCATCATCCTAAAGATCAAGTATGCAGGTTTCAGTCTGGGTCACACATGGCCAAACACTTAATGGCCCTCAAATGAGGCAGGATAAACAGACTGAGTAACTGGGAAAAGGAACAACTGAGGGAAATATATTAACATACTACAGGAATCAGGTATGAAAACTGAATAAGAAATTATTTCTATCAAAAGCAGAGAAAATACTCAATAAATTTATCAGACACTGGATTTAAAACACCCCCACCATTTTCTCCCATACTATCAAAAGCACTGAGGTAAAGGCCGTTTAAGAAATGCCTGTAGGACAAATTAATTCAACGCCCTAACAAGCATGCAACAAGATTTTACCATAATTAAGAAACAATCCAAAGCTTTACCATCTCAGGATTCATAAGAACATTTTTACTTTATATATATTTTTTTTCAAATACTGTATACACTTGCTGTGCTTAAGGTGAAGGGTTGCTTTCTTTGCCTCAGGTAGCTTACTTTTTGCTAACGGAACATGAAATATGCAGTACTGATCAACAAGGTAGTGCTCAAAGCAGAAAAAGAAGGCTTTTTATAACAGTAGTGTTGGAAGGATACTGTTCCTACTTATTTTAAGTGTAATGATATACTTTATATGTTTGAATCCTGTTTCCCCAACAACCTTAAACTGACTATTTCAGACAGAATCCACTCATAAATCTACTCATAAACACAATGCCAACACTTTAATTAAAGATCAATATTTTATCTAGTGAACAGGTAGAAAACAAATCTTAAATTCAGTATTCAAAATAATACAATACTAGTTCTATCTAATGCCAGGGTAAGAATTTACCTTTGAAATTCTTTCTCTCTTTCCACAGTTTGACTGTGAGACCTTATATCTACAGAGTTCTGAAAGAAAGAAAAAGAATTGAAGTGCTGTTACAGAAAACTGCTGTAACAAACTCTTCACAAGAAAGGACATACTTCTTATTTTATATTTCGTATAAAAACCACAGTGATTTTGAATAATCTAACCTTGAAAAGGGCAGCTGCATACCTGTCAAGATTCAAAGGGGAGAAGTGTTATTAGATGTGGTTTTTCCCACAATCCCTTTCCCCAAACTCCTCTCTTTCCAATTTTCCAACCTTCAGCTTCCCCTGTATGGGAACCACCAAGTAGTCCCTTAGGAATCAGCCCTGAAATCATCAGCATGCATGGTGTCAGCAAACATGGCGTGAGCAACACACTGGCACAGGCTGCCCAGAGCGGCTGTGAATGCCCCATCCCTGGAGGCATTCAGGGTCAGCTTGGATGAGATCCTGAGCAGCCTTATTTAGCAGATGGCAACTACATCCATGGCAGGTGAGTTTGAACTAGATGATCCTTAAGACTTCCTCCTGTCTAAGTCATTCTATGATTCTATGTCCTTCATTCATAAGGAGGAAGTAGTAACATGTTTTACTGACACAAAACAGTGTCTCAACAGAGCTCAATGGTAAATACAACAGTGGTTTAACAAGGTTCAATGGCATGGTACACTTATTTATTGCGCACAGGACTGAGTCAGATGAAAATCATCAGGAAAACCGTCCTACTGAGTCAAGATTCAGAGTCAAACTCCTTGCCTTCCAGATTCCCTCCCAGACAAGTCTGGGTGCAGTTAGATATAACCTCAGTCCCAGACTTTTGTCAACAGTTGCATCTAAAGGATTTTATGCACTATCAATCCTTTCAATCACTTAGCAAGACTACACAGTACAGCCAGCCACTAGTTACTCATCAAGTCTTTGTTGTGGGTAAGGATTTTTTTTTAATCTCCAGGAGTAACTGAGAGCAGGGGGAAATCCTGGCACACAGCCCACTGCCACATGGGAGAGCTGAAGGGGTTCTGGGCTGCCCCCTACTTATGGGGTGAGAAGGTTTGCTCACAGTCATTACTCAGCTGGTAGGCAAGATGTCTACACAGATGATAACTGGTCAGAAATAGGGAGCAGATGGAATAACATTGTGTACCACCTCCTCTCATGCTTATTCCAGAATCCTAGCTTTCCATCCCTTATCTCCTATCCCTTTTTTCTGTTTTTCCTAGTCTCTTCCCAAGCATCCACTTCTGTATTTCACAGAATTCCACTTCTGACACAAACCAGTGTCATCATCCAAAGCAGGGGGGCTACCCAGCTTGCAGTTATGGAGATCACAGCAGTGACTTCATAGGAGTCTGTAATACATAAGGACAAAGGGCTGCTTCTAAGTTTTTCTTTTTATTACAGATCTATACAAGTCTATTATACAGATCTATACAAGTCACTGCTAGCAGGAATACTGTGATTAATATTGTGACTACACACATGGATGAAAAGCTGTTACAGATATTACCATCAAATGAGTACATATGTAATAAGAGTCAACCTGATATCCCAAAGTTTCAACCTGCTTGAGGAGAAAGAAAAACAACAGGGAAAAAGGAACGTGTGCAGCATAGAAAGTTTCTCAGTGAAAGAAGCTGTTATTTTAGGTAAAAAAAAAAAAAAAACCAAAAAAAAAACTGCATCCTTTTTATCTCATTGAAACATAAGCAGTTGCACGTCAAACTGTGGAGTGATTAAAGCAGAGAAGTAACCTGGCTCTGATGAGGAAGATTTGACATAAAATGACTGCCAAGCTGGGGACTTGGCCTTCAGTCTCAGAACACGAGGCATTCTAGAAGTGTGGACAAATCCCTTAAAACAGCAGACAACCTAAAGATACCACTGATGAAGACAAAACAAAAGTAAACAACTTACTGCCTGACAAAGAAGGAATTGACATGGCAATTAATTTTCTTTAAAGAAAATGAAGGAGAACAAGAAACATCACTGCCTCAGGAAGACAAAATAATACCACCCATTGGTTACTTAAAGTAGCGATGTCTTATATCCTCTTATGTCTCAAAAAATATAAAAAGGGCCTGATTTGTACCCAAAATTGAGCTTGTCTGAGAAACTTTCTGTGCTGCACATGCTCCTTTTCCTCCATTATTTTTTCTTTCTCTTCAAGCAGGCAGAAGTGTCTCTAGAGTGCCAGGTTAACTTTGTGATGTTGCAAATCACTCCTGAGCTCTGCAATGCTCTACGTCAGCACTGCAGACAGACTCCATTCATTGCTTCATCCCCTGGTGAGCCCTCCTGGGAGCAGTTGGTCTCCTCCAACATCTGCTGCAGATCTCTTCCAGGCCATCTGATCTCTCAAAGTACCCTTCTGAGGTCAGTATGACCTTGATTTCCCTTCTAGGACTGGCTTGCTACCATTAATTTGATGAATACATACACACACGCAATCTAAATACATATCTAAACACATAAGACTTGTGATGAACATCTTGTTCTTGATAAATACTGCAGAAAGTACAGCCTTAATCGAATACCTCCAGTAGTAATATAACAGCAAATATACTTAAGGTTGTCAGTCACAGTAAATCTATTCACTGTAATAATATAGTTAGGTTTGTTGAACTCATAATCATCCCTAAACTACTGTTACAGATGTTTCTGACTTAAGTCATCTTTCTACTACCTCTAGTTGCTGCTACTATTAGTTGGTGGTGCTATACCCTTTATATTTTACATATATATCTATTTCCTGGTGTATTTCCTATAATTCAGTAGGAGCAGAAGGGCAAAAGCTTGCTTGATCTTGATTTTCAGTACAAACACAGACTGTGAAAGTGGGGCCTCACAATCCTTCTGACTTTTATATTTAAGAAGCACACAAGAGTTAAAAAAAGAAGTGAAAATGCCACACAGCCCAGAGTTAAGCAGGAAAAAAAAAACCAACTAATTAAACACACCTCAGATTCACACATATTTACAAAGTCAGAATGTAAAATATACATTTTTTTATATTTATGAAAATTAATAGGAAAGTCACCTGAAAACTGCTTCAAACTATCATCTACATAGGGTCAAAGACAGGGTATTTCTATGGAGGATTTATGCAAAAAAGATGTGTTACTCTTCCCCATCAGATTTACCGGTCAGCCACACTTCGATAGGCTTGGCTAACAGTAAGGACAGTCCCTAGATATCAAGCATTTGAACAGCACGCAGTTACAGTACTGCTTGGCCTGTCTGTAGTGCATGTGGCATCATATCAGCATCACCAAGTAACTGGAACACAGTTTTGATCGGTTGAAAACAGAAGTAGCTCAGTATTGCAGCTACAGGGAGAACATGGAACAGCAGCAGGACAGGCTGCTGACATGAACTCTACCCCATGAAGCAGTCAGCTTAAACAGACAATGGTAATGTAAATTACTTTAGATAAGGAAGCTTCTAACTGTTTATCATTTTATAAATAATTGCTCCTTCAGTAATTGTACCATGCTGACTTGGCAAGGCTATTAGATCACTGTGGCAGACATCCTTCTAACTAGAGAGGCTCACAAAGGCCTAAAAGACATTAGTTATTTTACTTTCACGTTAGAAAACACTTTCAATTAAAAGTGCTTTCTTTAATAAAAGGGTTGGAGAAACCAGCGGAGCTCTCAAGAAATAGAGGAAATCTAGAGAACTTCAGAAACAATCACAGTCATGAGCTTGAACAGCAGCAAAAGCACTGAAATCAAAAAGAGGCTGTTAAAGGTTCCTGTCTTGAACTATGCCACGAAATGTGCTGCAGGAAGAGCTGTCAGCTCACATTATTACAGTCAAATCAGAATCAAAGTGCTTTACTAGTTTACTAGCATCTGCTCTGTTACTGCTTTATCACTGCTTTTCCCCCTCAACCATGAGTTTTCAAGGTATATTTAATATTTATTTTAAACTTCGATCGCTTAGTTTCTCAAAAAAGCTCTTGATAATTCCATGACTTTCAAAATTAATTTGGTCACCTAAAGCAAACATTCCTATGACTACTTTTTTCTCAGCATTATCAGTTTTTGGTAAACGTCCTTGTGGAACAAGTTGTGTTAGGCATAGTGTTTACACATGGTATACAGGCTATCATCTCCTCTGATGTTATGCAGCCATGATACTGAGACAGCAGGGCTGACTTCCTCCATACATCGACACTTAAAGCCATCCCAAATTATACTGCAGCAAGTCATTCATGTTTACTCAACTACATGCTTAATTGCTAGAAGTCAACAAGCATTAAGTCTTCTGTTATCTGCAGTCACACCACAAAAATAAACAAAATATCCTACAACTACCCAAATACAGCTCTGCAGAAATAGCTTCTCTCTCATCTGTATATGCAGATCTCTCTTATCTATTCTGTGATCACATTAAAGATACATTTGCTACTGTTCAGAAGATTCCTTATCCTTTTTGTATTCAGTTTAGGCTCCCACTGTCTCTTGGCACAGGGCAGTGTTTATATGGAGTAACACCCAATTCTGTATCAAACAAACTGAAGACACGCAACAGTGCAGATTCGGTACTCTTAAGTTGGCATAGAAATGTAGAATAATTTAAAAAAATATTTGAAATTTAAAAGTCAAGCATAAGCAAAAAGCTTCTAATCTTTGCAACTTGGGCTAACAGGCCAAAATATCACACTCATCTACAAATGCCTGCCAAAAAATGCCAAAAAAAGTTTATTTTTTGAAACATTCATATTAAGATAATTAAAAGCTCTCCCATCTCACGTATTCTTTGCAAAATTAAATGGAAAAATTTATCAAACTGGACTTATTAAATTACTGACTTACTGGCTATGTATTACTTGCAGGAGCATATATGAGCAATAAAAAAACCCCACAAAGCTACAGGAGAGTATCACACTAGTAGCAGATGTATTTTATACAGATGCATATCACGTACTAAGAACCTACATCTAACTTTAGTAATTGATTTGTATCTCACTTGTTAAGAGGAAATATTTGAAAGTCACTTTTTAAGACACTTTTTCATTTGCAATTAATCAGAAAATCAAAACATATCAGTTCAAGACAAAGAATAACCAAAGAGAATAACAGCCTTGGTAATATTTTCATGCTCAACAGCCCTCAAGAGAAATATATAATAATTCCTGATACTTAACCTAAATAGGGGTCTAAAGGAAAACAAAACCCATCTGGAACTTGCAACTATCTGAACAATCAACCCTTCCGCTGCTCTTGTTGAACAGCATTTCATTTTAACATTTAATTCATTCTTCCACTGCAACAGTGCTAAATAATTCTCTCTCTTTCATGAAGAGATGCAATTAGAAATATATTAATACAGATGTACCTACTTTGTCATCTTGACCATCCAAACTGTATTCCTTTATTTTCTTCAGTTTCTTTTTAGACATCTTTCAAACCTAAGAAGAAAAAAAATAGTGTTCCTGTTATTACCTCAATTTACTATTTCCTGCTGGTATTAAAATATATTATAATTGCACCGAGAATACTTTTGTTTCCTCTTCACATTACACACCACAGCAAATTTGAATAACTCCGAGGAAACGTATTTCAATAGAGAACTTCCCTTAAGAAAGGGTGGCCATTCCTTGCTCTACCACCTGCTTGAGACATACAACTTCCACCAGCAGACACACCAGGCTATCAGAGGCAAACACCCTACCGTATCTTCAACACTACCCTCGAGTTTTACAGCAGCTCCAACTTCTTAACGCCTCCACACCTCATCCCAGTGTTATATGACAGAGGGTTTCCCAGATACTAAGCAATGAAGCAGTAATCAAAGTTGCTGTGTAACTATAAGACTGCTTATTGTTAGCAAAAATTAAAGAGCAGAACTAGGAGAAGCCAAGCATGAGGTAGTTGCCGAGGCTCAGGCCAGCGCGATGCCCGGCCCCAAGGAGGTCAACAACAAACCCGCACTGCAAGGCCTGCCTTAGTCTCTCACATCAAGACACCCCCTACACCAGGCTACCCTCCGGCCCGCCCCACAGGGACTACGAACAGTCGGCTCAAACCGCGATCTTATCGCCCACGGGCATGAAAAGCCTTCCTGCTTACTGCAGGTTTCGTCACCCGGTTGTTTCAGGCTCTCAGAATTCAACACGTCGCCTCCGAGATGCAAAGCCCGTTCCAGGACAACGCGCCCCGCTTTTATTTGAGAGAAACGCAACCCCAGCTCCGAGAGAGGCGCCGGGGCCTAGGAGCGCGGCCGGCCGGGCCTAGAAGAACACTCCCTCCCGCTTAAACTAAACAGACCACTCGAAAGCAGACGGCTACTGCACCCAGCAGCCTACCAATCCGACCAGAAAAACCCTGCCGTCTTTCTCCCCTCCTCCCACCGTGATGTTCTGGGAAATGTAGGTGGTGCTCCGCGCCTCCCGCCCGCCTCCCTCCCGGCCGGGGAAAAGGCGTGTGGGTAAGACGATCTGCCCGCCCCTTGAACTCTCGTGCTCTACCAGAGAAGATGGCAGCAGCGGAAGCCGAGGAGACCGAACTGGCTGCCGAGCAGGTGCAGGAGGCTGAGGAGGAGGAGGCAGAAAAGAGAAGGAGTCCCACGGGCGGCGGCAAGGCTGCGGCACTCAGTAAGGGGAGCTGGGCAAAGGGAAGCGGTTGGGGCGCCGCGCGGCCTGGGCCCCGGGAAAAAGTCGTGGTGGCTTTAAGGCAGTGTCACTGGCCCGTGGCCCGGCCCGACCGGACCGGACAGGACCGGACCGGACCCCTTGTCGTGATCCGCTCCAGAACGGGGAGCGCGGCGTGGCCGTGCGCTGGGCCAGGGCTCGGCGGCCTTGCGTGGGCCCTAGCGCCGAGCATGGCGCTCCTCTCCCCGTAGCACTGCCTGTTTTTGGTTTCGGGCCTGCGAGCAGCACTTACAGTCCCGGGATCCCCCCTTCAGTAACACACTGCGGGGTGCGATTATCAGAGGGGTGGTGTGCGAGAATGCTCCTCACGCGGGTGAACGTCTGAACCACGAGTATACGCACGCACGTGCTGTCTTTTTCAGTCGTCTTAGCACGTGTTCGGGAGCTGCAAAGAGACCAGCTACGCTGCGCGGCAGGCACCGCTGTGCTCTCCTCTTTGCGGTGAAATGAACGGTTTTCTCCGTGCATATGCAGTCAGGTCCGCGTTGTGAGAGATCTTGTACCAGAAAAGACTTGATTTTGTCTCTTTTTATTAATATTGTGCAGAAAATGCCACCGAGTGCTTTCTGTGTTTTAAATAGATGACTGGACAGGAAGTAGAAGAGTGTCTAGGGTAAGCTTTCAGTTTTAAAAATAGGTCTGTGAGTAATACAGCAATACTTTGAGTAGCAGTGCTGATCGTGATTTTTTCTTTTTCCCCGTAGGGAAGTTAAAGCAACATAGTAGGTTATACAAAAATCTGGCAATTTTTCCGGCTGATTTGGTGTGCCCCATGTTCTGTTGGAGTGACAGGGTGCCACTGACATCTTTTTTACAGGTGTCATGTTTGGCTGAAAAGCCGTCTAGCCTGTCCTGTTGCTTCTCAATGGCTAGGAAGCTATATTCTGTTCTGAAACTTTTCTAGGACTATGTATATTTTCAGTGGAGTGATACGGAGTAGTACTGTTCAATATGCAAGCTCTCCACATTTTTTCCTTTTTGCTCCCAAGGTCATTTTTTGGAGGTATTATACTTGTTCTTTTAGTCAAAACTACATTGAAACCTTAAGATACTTATCTCTACTGGTCGTGTCACAGCCCACCCATTCATTCCATTCATATAGGAAATCAAGATTACCTTTTACCCTGAGGTCCAGCAATTAACTACTCTTTGTTTGTTTACTTCCCCAATTGTTTGCCTGCTTTTTTCAGATTGTTCAACTAGCCACAGTTAACTTCTGTTTTAAAACTTTTTTTGTCGGTACTATATGATAGTTAAGTGTTTTTGGACCTAGTCTTAAGCTGCTTTGTCTTGCTCACACTGCATTTCGCAAGACAATAAAATGCAAACGCTTTCCTGTTAGCTTCAAGCATCTGGTAGTACAGATGGATGAATAGTTTCTTCTGTCCTGAATGGTGTGGTTTCCAAGGATGAGCAATAATCTTTCCAGTATTATTCTCAAGTACCTGATTTTACAGCTTTTCTCTTTTTACAATTGTTAGTCATATTCGCCTGGAAGCAAATGTGACTGAAAGCAAATCGACATAATATTACAATTCAGATGTATCAGTAACATTTTTACTTTTATTTCTTTGTTTGCTTTTCTTAAGATGGTGAAGTTGACTGTAAAAATGTGGAAAGCAACAACCGGTCCATGAAAGTTGCTGAATCAGAAGTAGAAACCAAAGAAGAAGGAATAGAGCATGAATCCATGAGGGAATCCAGTAATAGCATTTTGGATATTTCATCTGATTATCCAAGAGGTTTGCTCATAAACTATAAGAATATTTATTTTGCAAGCTTAAGCAAAGGAGCAGGAGAAGAGTAGAAATAGTGGGGGAGCAAAGGTAGATGAAATGTGTGCAGTTGATTTCTATGCATCTGGTGGGTATCGATATTTTTTCCCTGCATCTGTATGAAATCTTTTTGTACAGTGTTGAAAATATCTTACAAGTGAGATGCCATTTCCCCCTTCCTGTAATTTCTTGAAGCCCTTTCAAAAATGAGTACATGTGACAGTGGTGTGAGAGAATATCCAAGCACAGAAATAGGGAAGCAGGAGTTGATTTTAACCGTAGCTTTAATATTCACTGTCTCATCTTTGCTCATCAGTCAATTCTTCTCTTCATGTAAGGAAATGTGAAAGACTAATCTTGTATAAATGTTCAAAAGGTTTAAAACCCATGCAGAATCAGTCTCATTATAAACTGAGATGTTCTCTGTGATGCAACCAACAGAATTTACTGGATAAGGGTTTAGCAAATTCTACCTATTTCCATTGGTAAGTTGAAAAATGGGAAGGTAGTTTTAGATGTTCTCGAATATTCTAAGAAAAAAAAGAAAAGCTAGAATTGAATGTGTCCTGATTGTATATTACATATTTACTGCTTAAATCGATCTACCTCCAGCTGGCATTATAATTTTGTGAGGCAGTTCATAGGGTGATACTGCTTTGTGTATGGTTTGCATTCAGTAACAATGCCATGCAGTAAAGTTAGAAGCAAATGATATATGACTTGCTCGTTTCAGCTTGATTTTACAAATGAAGATCAGTTAAAGTGGAGAATTCTGATGTGTGTCAGCATTAAAAAACAAGCAGAATTATCTGTATCCTATTAAAGAACCAGTCTAGGGATTAATTTTTCAAGTTATTCTTTCTACCATATTTATGCTTGGAAACTGAAGTATTCCATTTGGTATTATTGACCTTTTCTAGTAGTAAGCTTGTAATGATGGATTGAGTAATAAAATAGTAGTAAGCTAGAAATGCATTTTTAAAAGAGTATGTTTAACTTTTGAATCTCTCTGATTTTAGAGAAACATCTTTCCATTCAAAGGCAGCTTGCTGATCTAGAGAAACTAGCTGAGCTGAATGAAGGTGAGTTTACCTTGGCAGTATCCCAGAACACAGATCTTCACATTACAGGTATTTCCATTCTTCCTTAGTAGTCATTTTTCAGATATTGCGTCTGTTTTGTTCTTGTTTTGGTTGTGGTGCTCAAAGACTATGGGATTAATAAAAAAAACCCCTTCATAATATTAATGAATGGAATAATCAAGGCACTGTACTTCTTTCAGTAAATTGATGCCCTTTCTATCTATTTTCCTCTGCGATTTTGGTGTTGGCAGCATGCATGGATTACCAGAATGTTTACTCTAGGCTATACGTACATCAGCAGTTCAGTTTCATTTAGGTTCATTAGTCTCAGTTTAGCCGCAGTAGCAGGGAAGCTAATTGTTGTCTTTACAGTGTTTGAACCTTCTGTTTCAGTTGTTTCCTTATTTACTTTACCTTAACAACTCCTAGTTTTTCTCAGATTACAAGCATGTCTTTAGTATGAATAGTGGCAGCCGTTGCAGCTGAATCTGTTTTTTTTTCACAAATCAAGGAAAACCTGAGAATGTAAACTACACTGTACAGCTTGTGCACCTTAATAATCTTCTTAGGGTATCCACTGGTGGAAATCAAAGCCTGCTTCTGTAGCTGTTTAATCTGACTAAAAAATATGCCAAGAGTAAAACTTCTGTAGAAAGTTAGGTTGTTCTTTATTTATTGAAGAGATAGGTAATAGATAGTTCTTAGGTGTGGTACTTATGGATTTTAACCATTATCAAACTGAATTCTGTGTTAATCCAAGGTACTGATTTAAACAAAAACAACTCTATTCCCTTGTCTGTTCTCAACAGTCATTTTGTCTTTCTACCATGGATTTACCATGTGTGCCAATGGACTGACTTGTATTTATTGCAATTACTTTGTGTTTGAGATTCGATAACATATGACAGTAGCTGAGCCTGATCAACATTAGAGAGCAGTGATGTTTTATTTGATCTGTTGGCCACTTCTGGCTTCAGTGGCATGGGATTCTGCATTATTATATCAATGCCCATGCTGTGTAGCAAGTTTCAAAATTCATCCTGTACTGTTCAAACACAAACCCTTCTGCTAAGTTCTGCATGAGAGGTTGTTTGATTTTCAGCAGTGGAAGACGTGGAAGCAGCTGTATGCATGCCTTGATCTGTAATTCCTACAGATAGGTGCGAAGCAGGAGCTAGCTTTTATTCTGGACTGTACTTGGATTGCTTCAACACCTTTGTTGCCAGAGATCTTTGCACTTGTTTTTATGTTCTTGATGCAATATTTCCAAAATAACATATTTTTGCATCTTAAAAAGGTACTGGGCGCTTGTTTTACCTAAAAGCATGTTTAGAGGCTCAGAAGCATGAAATAGAGGTTCTATAATTGATTGGGTTTTCTTGAAACATTGAAAGCCTATGGATATCTATAAAATTCTCCCATCTGCAACACTTTTCAGAAGTTACATCAGGATCAAATAGCTCTAAAATAATAATAAAAGAAAAAAAATTAAAAAAAAAAAAGTAAAACTGACAGTTGTAGAAAATAATGATCTTGAAAGAAATCATGTTTTTTGTTTGTATTCCATAAAGTAGAAAGCAAAGGCAATCCATATTGCAAGTTTGTCTACCCCTGCTATAGAACATACCCTGGGAAACTAATCTTCAATTCCATTGGTAGGACTCTCCTTTTTTCTTTAACATGCATCTCTTTTAAAATGCGTTGTAACTGCATTTTACATGTTTCTCCTCATACTCCTTGTCTGTATTTTCAGCTCAAAAGAAACCTTGTCCCTTGTGTCCTGAAGATAAATTTAAAGCTTGCTATGGCCACAAGCTCCATCGCCACCTCCAAAATTTGCATTGGAAAATTTCTGTTGAATTTGAAGGTAAAATAAGTTGTCTTTCAATGGTAAATAACAAAAAAAAAAGATAGTGGATGTGGTGGGCATTGTTCTGTGGTCTTTTTTAGCTTCTCTTAAGCTTGAGTTTTACACACTTTATCTGCTCTAAACGAGAACCATATTTTGACAGTGAATTTTGCTATGGGGTGTAAAATAGAAATAAAAAATAAAATAACTATTTTTTTACGTGCCAAAATAGTTCAAATTGTGCATTTTCTTGTTAAAAATAAAGCAAATGCTTGGCATGTCATGGTAATAAAATATATTTGTTGAAAACTCCATTAATAAATGCTCTGGTTGTATTAGAATGATTTCCACCACCTCACCCAACTGACCTTTTTGCCTTGTCATAAAGTTTCTTTGGGTTCAGATAACTACTTCAAGTATTGATTCTATCAGTATTTAGTATCTTTATCCTTCACATAACTGAACTCTGTGATCTGTTTATAAAATGTATTAAAATCCTTACAGGAAGTTTTAAGAACAAAGAACAAGCATCATGTGTTCTTTAATAAACAAGATATATGAGTTTGCGGGACATAAAATAACTATCCAGAGTATGGCAAAACTGAAGTTAAATTAAATGAAACAATTATCAGACTGTAGCGTGCTTTTGTTTTCTAGGGTACAGAATGTGTATCTGCCACTTACCTTGTCGTATAGCAAAGCCAAACTTCATTGCAGATCAGGTAAAAATGCTGAATTGTTTCTTAGCCTATGTAGTGGAGAAAATAGATGATTTTGAGCAAGCTATCCTTAGTCTGAAAAATATGACTTCTTTCTATTGAGGTGCACCAAATGTGCATCAGTCCAGAATAATATCTTGATGTAACCCTCTGGGGAGTTGAATGTCGTATCTCTGGTATTTTGGTGGACAGCTGCCTAAATCTTGTAAACAGCAGCTTTGTGTGGAAGAGATGAAGGAGTCGTGGCACCATGCAGAGGGTGCATCTCAGCTCCATTCCTGTGTGCTGAGTATAAGGAGTGCTGTCATGCAGCTGGGATGCTGTGACAGGACTATGTGCTGTACTGGCTCTGTGGATATGGTTATTTACAGTCTCCATGGCTGCAGATTCACAATGTTTTAGGTGTAATAGAGTTAAGTCAGATGACTTTTTCATCAGCCTGTGTTTAGTGATTAGTTGTACTTGTAGTTTCAGAATACACAAATATGGTTTATTTCATTTATCAGATGTTTTCAAAAATGGGAGCCCATTACCACTGTATTATCTGTTCAGCAACTATCACACGAAGAACTGATATGATAGGACATATTAATCGCCATGTGAATAAAGGAGAAACTGAATCAAGGTTTATCACAAGTAAGTTCTCACTTCTGAAAAACATTTGATATGACAAACTTGAGAATAATTCCTAACCAGAACTATTTTGGCTTACTAATGAGAATTCTGCTCTTCATTTTTCAGAATGTTTTTTTTTTCTCTGAAAAATTTAGGAATGTTGTGATTTTTGTCCCTGCATTAACCAGTTACTCTGTAGAGATAGATATTATGATATTCACAAATTAATGTTGTAACTTATGGGCCTCTGCCTTTCCAATGCAATGGAGAACATGGTGTCCATTTAAAAAAAACAAACAAATCAAAACAAAAAAACAAAAAAAAACTTGCACAGAGAATTTCATGCCTCCCCTTGGCTGTGTTTATGAGAAAATCATTGTTCAGTAAAACTCTACAGCATGCATGTTTGTCTCTTTGTATTTAGTTGTGTTTTTTTTATTTTTTTATTTTTTGTTTAATTAACCATCACTGGCAGGAATTCGCAAAACAAGCTGACTATTTTTTCAGTCCTGGAGAGTCGTGATGGTGCTGTTACTAGTTCTTCAGATTATAATAGTCATCTGACCTTCTCAAGAATTAGACGTTTTGTTTCTAAGCTTGGATAAATGAGATTGACACCATTCTAGATGATTGGAATATCGGATGTTTTAATTTTATTTCCTTTATTTTCAGAAATATTCTTCTATTTGCAAAAAGTCTATTGTTGATTCGCCAGTAAGTTTTGTTTTTTTTTTCATTATGGCCCAGACAGTTTACTATTGAAACTTATTCTTTTGTTTGTTTGTTTTGTTTCTCTCTGTTTGTAGATGTGTAGATTTTAGCTGGTTCTAGTAAGGATGAGACTGTAAGGATCACACTTACTTTTGTTGTCAGTCTAAGGTTTAGGAATAACAACTTAATGCCTGGGGATCAGTTTGCATGTCTGTGAAGTAGTAGTAGGACATACTTAACATATTCTTAACTTCACGTTTCTCTTGTCTGTTTCTCTGTATGATTCCCTTCAGACTAGTTAGTAAAGATTTCATCCTTATTTAAAATGCACATTGTTAGTTTCCCACCTGGGGAGATGAGAAGTTCATGGATGATGTGTTTAGTGCTTAGGAGATGCTTCAACAAATCTTGAGGGCTATGAACTTGGAGCATGTGATTGAGCTGTTCAGATGTGCAGCCTGCATACTTGAAAGCACTGTGAGATAGGCAGGCTGTGCACAGAAAGGTGTCTTTTGGCTGAAAGCTACTGCTTTTTCTGTTTTTTTTTAGGAAAATTTTGCTACTCTTAGACTGGGAGATGAAGGTATGCTAACAGCTGTCAAATCAAGAAAGCTTGTTTTGCTACAAAGTATACAAAGCTTAAACACTGAAATTGTCCCTATGCTTGTGCTAGCTATACATTTCACAAAGCTTTTTGAAAACTTAAAATGGTTTGGATCGAGGTTCACATTTGTGACCATATTGAAAGTGGTTTAATTGCATAGGAAATACTATTTGGACGTGCAGAACAAATGTGGTAAGCCTCAGGCTCTGGGCTTTCTTTCTTAAATCTTGGTGGATACATAAAAGAACTCAACTAAGAACCAAATCATGTGTTTTATGTCAGGAAAATCATGGTAGAGCTTGATCATTATCTGCTGCTTTCCAGAGTGTAAGATAGGTTATTTCTTCGTTTCTTCCTCCTTGGAGTAGCTTGCTGATCCGTGTGTGCCAGCTGGATTGTCTGGGAGCAAAATTTCAGTGTAATGTAGCAATTGTAATCACTTAAATTTCAATTTTCACTTTTTCCTTGCTCAACATTTACTTTCTTTTTTTAGCTCCTGCTCCCAAGTCATCTCACGAAGTGCTGAAAGAGTCAGACACAGACGTGCGGGTTCTTCCTAACTATTCCACACCTCAAAAAACAGATTCCTATTTTAATCCCAAAATGAAGCTTAACAGGTGAGAGAATGGGGAGTGGAAAGATATGTAGGGGAGTTGGTGACTTTGTAAAATATTGATGTGTTATGAAAAATTGATATTTTTTTCAGAGGAGAAGTAGCTTTTATGAGTAACAAGGTTTCTGGAATACGAATTCCATTTAGATGTGCTCTTAACTTGTCTGCTAGGGTAGTTTCTGTTAATTTTGGAAAGTTTTCCACCAGTAAACTCTTGACAAATCCTATTGAAACACAGGAATGCTTGAAATCTTGTTATTTCTGGAATGGCTAAGAATTTGTAATAAGAAGTATGCAAAAGATCAGGACTTTAAAAGAAAAGCACACTTGAAAACTTATTTCCTTGTACACGCTTCACATCTTTTTCTGTGAATCACCACCAGATCCTGATGGCTGGTGACTTCTCTCCTTTAACTGAAGTGCAGCATACGTATGTTTTATCATTTTAGTATTCTAGGGCTTGTTTATTTAGGCCTTCTTTTTTCTTGGATGTCAAATTCTCACAGGTTTCTTCTCATATTTGCATTACAAAAGTTGAAGGAAGAAAAATTCTCTTTAGGAAAAACATCAATGATTTATATCTCACAGCTGTTAACACCAAAGCAGTGGGCTAGACTTTAGCCTATGCTGACCCCTTGTTTCAGTGCTGCAAATATTCCATCTTCCAGGCTTAAAGTTAGTTCGGATATGTTTATGAAAACTAAGACTTGCTTTTGAGGAAAGCCAGCTAAGTTTGTGGTTAATACCTCATTTCCTTTCAAAAGCAGAGCCATTAGTAGGGTAACCTCAGATCATGCTGGGAAAGGAGAAAAGACTCTACTTGAGATACTTGTAAGATAACTTGGAATCTTAACTTACGAATTTTCTAATGTGCTGAGTTAGTAAACTGAATATGAAATGCCAACAAATCCATTAAGAAGGTTAAAAGTAAACCTAACTACTGGAATTAAACTTTCAATGTTAGTAAAGGTTTTTGATTTACAGTCCTTTTGTTCAGAAGGTAATCTGCTTTGATTGTTCTAGGAAGGTGTTCAAGGGAAACAGGTAGGAGGAAGAAAAAATTTCAACTTCTAATGGCTTTTTAATGTTTTATTTTCTAGGCAACTGATATTCTGTGCACTAGCTGTTTTAGCAGAGGAACGTAAACCAATTGAGTGTTTGGATGCATTTGGTGCTACTGGTAAAATAAAATCCTTAATCTTCAGCTAATATCTTAGAATAAGAAATTGTAGAAATCAGTAGTAACAAACATTGTTAGGCTTGAATATGCCATATTTTTCCTTAGGCAGACTGTCATTGGCTTCCATACAAAAGAAATAGCCTTCAGGAGCTTAGATTAAGACCTTTAAAAAAATTATTTATAATTTTGTAAGAAAGTTGAGTGGTGTACTTAAAAACAGTTGTCTTGGTGTCCGTGATATGCTGTCTTCATAGGTGTGCAATCAGGATCTCAAGTCTTCAGAGACATCATGGCTATAAAACCAACCTCTGGTTAAACAATAATAGTGTATCCAGGGTTTCTTTACAGCATCCTCTCTAATTGAATACAAAAATTCTGAACTTGAACTAACTGTAAAATTGTTCTGCTAAAGCCCAGTAACCTTCTGGAACAGAAATCTGAAGAAATCTGCGATATTATCAGTCTGCTATTGTAAACCTAAAGTTATAGTTGAGACCAGCAGTAGCAACTCAGCATTTTTCATAAGATTGTCACTGTTCTGAACCAAGTGAGATTTCCGAGCTGCAGCCTGTCCTACATTTCTACAATATAATCCTGAAGTTGGTTGAAAGTCAGCAACAATATTTGCAGGTTGCATTTCGCTGGATTGGAGCATTAAGCAAGCTAAGGGTCTTCTCTACAGATTGTGACTCCATCACTGATCTTTTGGTCTGTAATTCCAGTTCTTTTTTAAGGTGACAAATTGACTATTTTCCACCCTCTCACAAGCTTGAGTATCTCTGGAGTGATGCATAAAGTCACCGAGATAATTGTTGCAGGAACACGACAAAGCTTGCAGCATGTTGTCGTATTATAAGCATTTAAAATGATATAGGTTTTTATTTTTTTAGTTCAGTGAACCAGAAACCAGATTCCTGTTCCATCATGGAATTATATTTCTGTCTTTCCTTAGGTATAATGGGATTACAGTGGGCAAAGCACCTTAGAAGTTCTGTCAAAGTTACAATTAATGATTGTAATGAAAATTCTGTGACAATGATTCAGGATAACTGTCATTTAAACAAAATGAAGGTGAAAGTGAACACTAAGGAAGAAGACTATGGTGAAGCTATAGGAGATGGAGAAGAAAGTACTGATGCCATTGAGGTGACAAAAATGGATGCAAATGTTATAATGCATTTGAGATCATTTGATTTTATGTAAGTGTTAAATAGTTCTCTTAATAAGTTCTCTGTTTTGATAATGATACTCCTTATTCTACCCTACACCCTAGTGTATGTAAGTTGGAATTACCAAGGAGCAACCAACAGGTAGTTAATGTATTTTTCCACAAATCATGTGGAAACAGAAAATTAAAAATTATTTTTTTAAATTGTTAGAAATTACTGGAAAAATGTCTTTTGACATCCAGAATGAAATACAGATATGCATGAAGTTTTTAAGCCTAACAGGTTTTGGTATAATAACATTACTTATGTGACAAAGAGAAATGTCACCGAGTCATAGTATTAGACCTAGTTCTTCCTGTGCAAATTGAGAGATCAGCTGTAACTCAAATCCTCCCTAAAACCATTATAAAGACTTTTCATAAGTAATTTCCAAATATGATGTTAGTCATCTGGGAAGCATTATCATAGAATCATAGGATTGTTTGGATTGGAAGGGACCTTAAAGCTCACTCAGTTCCAACTCTGTGCTGTGGACAGGGACATCTCCCAGTGGATCAGACTGACCAGGACCTCATCCAGCATGGCCTTGAGCAGCTCCTGGGGGTGGGGCACCCACATCTCATCAGCCTTTATCAGGGGCTTACCATCCTCATTGAGAAGTTTCTCTCTTATATCTAAGATCTGCTTCCTTTATCTAATCTAAACCATTTTTTTTTAGTTTAAATCCCATTATCCTACGTCCTGTCAGTACACTCCCCAAATTTGTCAGGTTGTTTTTTTTTGCTTTTGTTTATTTTTCCTCCTTAAATCTTCTAATGAACTTTAAATGCATCATTTCCGTGCTACTGGACAGGCCTGAATTCTTATTGCATCACTTGATTTAATGTAATGCATTTTGCAGCACGTTAATTTTCAGCTGAAGTGTCCTGTTCCTTTCAGGTTGGGTTTACAGATGCATACATTATAGTAAGTGCTTGAATGTTTTTGTACTGTTTGGCCTTGAGATCTCAGCTAGGTATTAAGGCAGCAGATATTAAGGCTGAAAGTTAGCTAGTTAGCACATAAACTGCCATGCGTACTCTAAAACATTTATTTATATGTATATATAAGCATTTTCCAGCACAGTTATGTGTTGGCTCTTGCAATTTTGACGTTGAATCCTACAGTGTTCTGGAGTAATTGAAGAGAGTTTATTTTTGTTTATAAAAAGAAGGATAAATGGTTGAGCTTCTAGAGTGGCACTTGTTTTCTTTTTAGACACTTAGACCCATTTGGAACTTCTGTGAATTACCTGGATTCTGCCTTCAGAAACGTGAGGAATCTTGGAATCGTGTCACTGACGTCCACAGACATTAGTTCTCTGTATGCAAAGGCTCAGCACGTTGCCCTACGTCACTATGGATGTAACATTGTCCGAACAGAGTACTACAAGGAGCTGGCAGTCAGAACAGTAATTGCTGCTGTGGCAAGGTATTGTTAGAACAAATCAGCAAATTATTTGTGGGAGCAAATTATTTTTGATACAGAATTTCAAACTGCTGCTGTAGGTTATGCATACCAAATTTCCAGAATTCTTGGATTCTAAAAGCCAGACTCAGTGATACAAAATCTGTGCTTCATGTTTTATCTGTGCTTCTATGTAAACTTAACTAATGTACTTTGCTATGTGAAGTTTACTGATGTAAATTTTGAACTATAGGCCCTGTGCCATCATGGCGGCCATTATTCCCTGCCAAGTGACCCAGCCCACTCTTGGGCACATGTCTGGATCATTGGTGTCCACAATTTTTTTGCTTGCTTAATCTACATTGAGTGAAGAGTAATTGTGTTGAGCCAATGGTTTGGTTGTCGCTGAGTGACAAGTGCATGCCCAGGGCCAGACTGAGCTGCTCAGTGGGGAAGAGCCACTCCCATGATGACACAGGGCCAGGCCGCACACTATGCTTGGGCCATGGGTTGGGCATGTCTGCTTATATGTTCTTCAGCCTGTTAAACAAATGAAGGTAGAAAATCTAGTCTCTAATTGTGGGAAAAAAATGATAAAGTTAATAGGACTGGACAGACAGACCACTTGGGAAGTAAGACTTCTGCACATACTTTCTTCCCCTTCGGAATGGCAGAGCTAAAAAACTGACTGGAATGCATTCTGATTTTAATTTTTTGATTCTCTTTCCTATGATAGGTTGCTCTGTGCAGAATGCTCTTAGACGCAATTAGACTGCATCTAATTAAATGTGACCTTACTTTGAAACTACATTATGAACTGAGATTTGGGGAGTGGGATGAGGTTAAACTTTTTAGCTGTTCAGGTGGTTTATTTGCTCCAACTTTCCTAAGCCTGTCTTCTCAGTGCTTACCTACCTAGGAACTGCTCCCTTATCTTCCCACAGTCCTTATTTAATTAATTGTTTGATGATTTACCATGTGTGTCATTCTAAATTTCAGCTTTCTTGGCTTTTCATCTGGTTTGTTTAGATTTTTGTTGCGCTGTCCTGGAAGTAGATTGTTACTGGGATAGTAGGATGATGAAAGAACAGACCAGTATTTCTAAGTGTAATGAAAAAGTGAAGTGTGACAGTCTTAGCGTTATGGGAAATAAACTAAACTAAGTATTTAAGAAATGATTCTCTCCAGATTGCTTTCTTACACCTTCAGTATCAGTTTCTAGAAAGCAGATGAGCTCAGGAATCTTTCAGCAGCTTCAAGTGTCTGGAAGTGTTAATCTACTAGATTCAGTACAGTGTGTGTTTGTGTTTCCTTCGTAGAGCTGCAGCTCGCTGTAATAAAGGCATTGAAGTCTTGCTTTCAGTAGCCCTAGAACACTTTGTTCTTGTAGTCGTCAGAGTTTTAAGGGGACCATCTCCTGCAGATGATTCAGCAAAGAAAATAAGATACCTCATCCACTGCCAGTGGTGTGAAGAGAGAATTTTTCAGAAAGAAGGCAATATGGTAGAAGGTGAGTATTTGTTGTCACTTTCTTGAATGTATTATTCCAGTGTGGGTTTGGTTTTTTTTTTTTTTATTTTTGCTTGTTAAGGCCTTCTTTATATTTACATCTCTTTAAGAAAGTAATATTTCTGTTTAACGTAAAGATGCATGTAGTGTATAAAGTGGAAAAGGTTCTTCTAATACAAGCTTTCTGTTTTATGTTAGGTGTTTAGATTATTTATGTTCATGGATTTTGCTGTAAATATCCTGATTTGTTGCTAGACAAGACACGCTCCAGTTCGCTGTAGCTGCTGAAGGATGCCTGATATGCTGTCAGGTGGGGCAGCTGGCTGCCATTCTGTTTCTTCCATACAGGGATGGCTTGATGGATTTAGTGTCAAATTGCTTTTCTACACATCATCATGTTCAGTCACCTGAAAATACAGTGAACTAACCAGTATCACTTTCCCTCAGATGAGGGTGTGTTTTGCCTGATTGGACATTATTTGTAATTGCCAGATTGAGATAATCACAGTAGGTTTGGTAAGAAAAGTTCACAAAATTTCTGCAGTTCATCTAACACTTGGGAATAAATTGAGGCAGCCTTTTTGTCAGAAGCCAACTTACTGTGAGCTGTTTCTATACAAAAATCAAGCAGGGGGTAGACTAGCCAGGTAATAGTTGGAATGAATATAAAAGGAAAAATCTTACTTCAGAGTTGCAGGTTCTTGGATATTTCACTATTGTGAAAGAGTGTTGTGTCTTTGAATGCTCTACTCGAAGAAGTCAGGTGCAAAAGTGTGCAGTGACTCTTTCATTAAATGAGTAACTATTAAGTCCAGTGTTACGGTAGAGATCTTAGTTAATAAGTTGTTTATTTGATGCTTCACCTTCAAGCAGTCTCACTTATGGCTTATAAGTCTTGTAGGTAAGCTGTATTTTGTGTGTGTAACTGACAGATGTTCAAGATTTTGTTGTTTATGTTTACTGTTAGCCTGGACAGCTATATATATAGTTACATATATATATAAATTGTAGGAGGACTAGTAAGTTCCTCATCATTTGAAATCTGACAAGAAATAGAGCAAGTTATGTGGCTTTTTTTTTCTTTTCAGAGTCATTTTAGCAATGATTAGAGGTTAAAATAGTTTTCTTAAGCATAGTGTTTGCAGCAGTGTTTGACAGAAGTGAGAGTGGTACTTTTACACTTTTGCTGTTGCTTACCATTTCAAATACATAAGTAAACTCCTATTCCATATCTGTATCATCTCAGTATAGTAAACGTTGCTGACTTTTCCAAATTAACTGAAATCCTGTTTTTCTGTTGTAGAAAATCCGTATCAGCAGCTACCTTGTGATTGTCATGGCAGTATGCCTGGGAAGACAGCAGTTGTTCTTGGACCTCTCTGGTAAGTGCAGAGCACGACATGGGATGGGAGAATAACTGGGGCTGAGTGGACCTCTAGAGATCAGCTGTTCGGTCACATCATAGAAATGCAAGTCTGCTGGATCATTCATTTCTGTATAAGGAAAGTGTAGCAGTCATGAGTAATTCAGGAAACAGTTAATTGACTCTGTTTTCTGAATTTAGTCGGGTGTTCAGTTTTTTGTTTTCTTCATAGTGCTCAAACCAGAAAATAAATAACAAATTCGCTTTAATTCGTATTTAGTGGAACTGTTTTAGTATGTCCTGCACTGGAAACCTGACTGTGTTTCTCTAGTGGCTAAATGTTATGCAGTCGTTTATAACTTGATACTTACATTACAGAGAGCATATATAACAAATCCTTACATGTGCTACTCAATTTTTGAAATTGTCTCTTGTGAGAAACAAAAATAAATTCTTTAAGTCTGCTAATGGTTTCAAAGCAGCATTAAAAGCAATACCTTTCTTCCTGATAAAAGTAGAATTGAATTACAGTAAGTCAGTGGTAGGAATAATCGTTCTGAGATCTTCTTTTTTAGCGCAAGACCAATGCTACTGTCCTTGGAAACAGCGCCGTTCTGTGTTGCTGTGTTAAGCACACAGTATGATGCAGCTCTTTGTTGGGTTGTAATGTAGCTGCAAATCAGTGTGGATGATTTTTTAAAAGAAACTATTTTTTTTTTGCTTTCGTTAGTAGTCTTCTCACTTCTTACATTTCTTAGGTCAGGAGCCCTCTTTAATACTGGATTCCTTAAAAGAATGCTGCTTGAAGCTGTCCAGTATTGCTTAGATGAAGCTCAGCCACTTTTGAAGACGGTAGTTTGTGAAGCTGAGTGTACAACTTCGAAGAATTTTTCTATCCATAGTCCTTACAATGAGAACAAACAAGGTAAACAAAAAAACTGGCTGCCTCTTCACAAGACTTCTGGCTCGGTGGTGGTTCTAGAGAGTCAGTGCTCTTTGATATGATAATGGTAATAGCTGCGTATATGTGATAAGGTCTAGAAAATAATTTTTACTTTGAATTCAATGCAAAGCTTGGCAGTGCTGCTCCATCAGAAGCAGAATTCTGATTTATAGCTATTTAACCACTGTGGTAGTTCCTGAAACAAATAAGCATAATATAGGTAGACTGACTACCATGAAATCCAGTGCGATCCTTGAAGGAGCTGGAGACAGTACATGCCTCTTAGTTCTCTCTTGTACTCTTATTCCTCACCTGCCATTGAGAAGAGGACTATAGTTGTCCCACTGTATGTTCTCTGCAGGAATAGCAAATCATTCCACCAAAAGAAGCAGCTTTCTGCACATGCATACTCTTATACCTTTAAACAAAGTTGTATTTTGAATACGTTTGAATACTCCTCTAAATTCAGTTACTGAGCTGGTAAGCAAATTAACTGTGTGTATGCCTCTCACTATACTTCTGACTTTAGGCTGGGAGGTGGTGGTGGTTTTTTTTCTGTTTAAGGCATTTTGCCATTCCACTGTTTTTCAGTAGACTTAATTTTGACCCTTAATTATATTCTAGAAGAGTGTGGCGTATATATTAAAACACCAGATATGTTGGCAGAATCCAGTGTGGTGCCTGGTAAGTAGATTGTTCTTTGTGCATCTTCAGCAACTTCAAAGTATGGTTTTATACTTCAAGTGATAGCCAAGCCAAACTAGTATTCACCTATAACTCCTCTATATTTAATCATACTTTAGTAAGAGTTACTTTTCTATTGCATAATTATTCTACTTCATATAGAGTCATATTTCTTGGTAAAAGCACAATACTGATAACTTGGTTAAGCATAAATACATACATAAAAGCGCGGTTGCTATGTGTTTTTTTGTTTGGTTGGTTGTTTTTTTTTTTTTGTGTGTGTGTATGGACGTAGTGAATACTCACAGATTTCACTGGCCTTTTTTGTGATTCAGGAAAAAGAAAAAATAATGAAGTGATACGAAATGCAACTAAGCGACAAAAAACTGACAACAGTGCTGAGCACCCTGCATTTTACTACAATATCCACAGACATAGTATTAAAGGAATGAACATGCCTAAGTAAGGCTTCCATTTACATTCCATACTTACAGTACTATAACAACTAATATATAATTTGTACCAAACCATCATTGCAAGTGTTAATACCTTCTTAAATGGCTTTTTCAGGTTAAATAAGTTCTTAAACTATCTCTCTGAAGCTGGATACAGAGTCAGCAGAACCCACTTTGATCCTATGGGTGTTCGCACTGATGCACCCTTGGCACAGTTTAAGACTGTTCTCATGAAGTACAGCACTCCCACTTACGCTGGGGGGCAGACAGAAGGCCCTCTCCATCTGACAGAAGATAACCAGGTGGGAGACCAGCTTCAAGCTGCTGCAGACAGCAAGGCAAAAGATGACGAGTTTCTGGAAGAGAATACATCTGGAGACACTGCCACTATGTTCACAGAAGACTGTCCTACTGACTGTGCAGCTGATTAGTCCAAACCCTTTTGGTTTTAGATCAGAACTTGCAACTTTACTATGTTCAAATACATCAGTACTTCTTTCAGACCTGGAGTTTGACAGTTTGAAACTCCTGTGATTTTAATTAGAGAAGACATTTTAGAATTATACAACTTAGCAGTGAATGCAGCAGTGTGCATGGGCAAGACGCTATTCCTGTCGGGAAGTTTTTAGACAATTGGTTCTTCCACACTCACATCCACTTTTACACTGAGCATTGAGCTAGCACCAGGTCTTTGTACAGCCTTATTCAAGCTACTAGAATAGAATCCAGAAAAATGGGTGAGGCCAAAGGTCTTAAGCATTTCTGAATGTAAACTTAGTTTTGAATCAGATGATCATTCCTAAAACCTGGCCTGTTAGAATTCAAAGGGAGGACATGTAAAGGTGATGAAATATTGCAGGACAAAATATGAGGTGAACTGAAGCAAGCTAGGAAGTGCTAACTTGGTGCACTTTTAACTCCACATTGCTCCAATGTGGCCTTTGGTTTTGTTTTCATACATTTACCTACAGGCAAAATCCTAACACCAGTGAGAACAGAAAGGAACCTTTGCTAAACTGTGACATAAACTTCAGTTTCTAACTAAGCTTTAGTGATTCATCTTTACTCACTGTAGGTAGTTTGTTTGCTCTAAGACTTATTTGGTTGTACACTTAAAAAGAATAAGGTACAATGACCAGACACCACAATTTGAAGTTCCAAAAGAATCTGTTAATAATAGTTTGCTGTTAAAAGATCTATTCAGTGACTGAGCAAAGATTCTATGTGTCGGTAATCATTTTGTGTTTTTTTAAATATATGACAACATTCCACCCAAACAAACTTTTTTCCCCAAAAGTCTTAGATACATTTTACTTGGATTCCTAGAATCAGAATGGCTTGGGTTGGAAGGGACCATAAAGACTGTCTGTTTCCAACCCTGTGGTGTGGTGTGGTTGCCACCCACCAGATCAGGTTGCCTAGGGCTTTATTCAGGCTGACCGTGACTGCTCCCAGGGAGAGGGTATTCCACAGCTTCTCTGGGAAGCCTGTGACGGGCATCTCCACCTTCTGAGTAAAGAACTCCCTCCTAACATTTAAACTAAAATAGGGAAGCTTTAGGTTAGAACTTATCCCTGTTATTCTTTCATTATTTGCCTGTGCAAGAAGTTGGTCTTCCTTAAGCTTCCTTTGAGTATTGGAAGGTCACAGTGAGATCTCCCCAGAGCCTTCTCCAGGCTGGACGAACTTAGCTCTCTCAGCCTTTCTTTGTAGGAATGGTGCTCCAGCCCTGTTGTCATCTTAGTGGTTCTCCTCTGGACCTGCTCCAGCAGCTCCACATCTTAATTTTGTGCTGGGGTTTCCAAGTCTGGATGCAGAATGCCAGGTGAGGCCTCACAAGGGCTTGTCCAGGTTTTTTTTTTTTTTTTTTTTTAATTGTATTAGCTGAACCACTCATCTTTGTGTCATCTGCAGACTTGCTGCAGGTGTACTTTACTTTGCTCTCTAGGTCATTGATGAAAGAGCAGTGATCCTAAAATGGAGTCCTGAAGGACATCACTAGTAACAAGCCTCGACTTGAACATAGAGCCGTTGACCACAACCCTCTGGCTGTGACTGTCTACCCAATTCCTTATCTACCAAATAGTCCACACTTAATATCTCTCCAATTTAAAAGTAAGGATGTGATATGGTACCATATCTGAGGCCTTGCCAAGTCCAGGTAGATTACATCAGTTGCTCATCCTTTGTCTACTGATGACGTTGCTCCTGGTTGGAGCTGTGCTGGCTATCTCAGATTACCTCCTTATTTTGCACATGCCTTATCATAGCTTCCAGAAGATTCTGTTCCACAGTATTCCCAGGCGTGGAGGCTCATCAGCATGTAGTTAGCCAGGCCTTCCTTTCTCCCTTTCTTAAAAAATGAGAGTGATGTTTCCTTTTTTCCAGTCACTGGGGATTTTGCTTTACAGCCATGAATTTTCAAATACGATAAGTGTTTTGGCAACCACATCAATCTGTTCCTTTTAGATCTGGGATATATGTCATCTGGCTCCATAGATTTGTAGCATTCATCAGACTTGTTCTTCTTGGTGGGAGGGATTTGGCTCCCCCAACTCCTGCATGTAGGTTCAGGGATGTGAGAAATGTGAGAAACCTGACAGCCAGTGAAGACCAAGGCAAAAAGCTTTTTGAGTACCTCAGCCTTGTCTATTGTCTGTTGTAGCCATTTGTTCCTTCTCATTGTCAAGGAGAGCATACTTCACAATATGCTTCTCCTTTGCCTGTCTCTTCTGACCAATATACCTGTAGAATCTCATCATTTTTTCATGTCCCTCACCAGGTTTAGTTCCATCAATGCCATCTGTGCCTTGGCTTTCCTAATCACATCTCTACACATGCAGATGGCATCCCTGTATTGTTTCCAAGCCACGTGTCCCTGCTTCCACTGCCTGCATTTCCTTTCTGTCCCTCAGCTTTGCTATTAGGTTACCGTACCAGTCCCCTGCCACCCTGCTTGATTTTTTTTGTGCAGGGGGATGGAGAGGTCTTGTGCCCTCAGAAAGGTGAACTTGAAGAGTTGCAAGCTCCATTCCTTTGTCTCTGCAGACTGTTTCCTAGGAAGTCTCATCCAGTAATTCCTTTAACAGTCAGAAATTTGTCCTGAAGTTCAGGATCCCAAATTCCCTCTTTGCCAGGCCCGTATTCCTCAAGAATATGAAATCAGCCAAGCATGATTGCTACAGCTCAGACTGCCTCCAATTTTAATCTCTTTGATGAACTCCCTTGCATTGTTGAGCACCACGACCAGTAATGCTTCTCCTCTGCTTGGTCTGTCTAATATCTGGACCAAGAAGATATCTTCAATGGATTCCAGAGTCTCCTGGATTGCTTACAGCCCCAGCAGCCAGGTGGTTGAAATCTCCCATCACAGTTAAGAGTCTGTGAGCATGATGATGCTTGTAGTTGAAGCAAGAAGGCTTCATCTGCTGGCTCCTGCTGATTGGGTGGCCTGCAGTAGAACTTGATCATTAGATGTTTTATATTGGTCTGATCCTTAATTTTTACCCAAAAACTTTTAACATGACTGTGGCTGTTTCTCTGTAGTAATCTATCCATTTCTTAACATAGAGGGTGCTTCCACACCCATCCTTCCCTGCACATCTCTTCTGAAATACTTAAGCACTTGTTTATAGTGTTTCAGTTGTGCATTTAGTCCACCACATTTCCATGATAGCAATTAGGTTATAGCTTTTTAGTAGCACCATGGCTTCCCAACTCCTCCTGCTTATTTCTCACACAACGTATGTTGGTGTAGAGGCACTTCAGTTGGGCTATCAGCCTTGTTGCCTTCTTAGAGGAGCATAGTTTCTTTAGGACAGTTCAGAGGTTTTTCTTTGTTGTTCTCTAGAGTGATGGTGTTCCCTGGCCCTTCTCTGTCACTGAGAAGTACATCCTTTTCCCCTGTCAGATATAGTTTAAAATTCTGTTCATTGTCCCAGCCAGCTTGCTGCCTAGAATATTCTTGCCCCTCCAGGTCATTTACCTCCCATTAGTCATCTACATACCCAGTCTTTGGGTTATGTATCCAAGATAATAAAATGCTGAATGCAACACCATCCACACAGAGTACACCCGATCTGTTAACATCCTTTTTCCTGGGTCCCAGTCCCCAACAGGGATGATAATGGAGAATGCAACCTGCACTCCTAATCCTTTCAGCATCCATCTGAGGGAAATAAAGTCCCTTGATGTTTTGTAGTTCTTGTTTCAGCCTCATGTTACCCAACTTGAAAGAGAAGCAATTGGCAATAGTCCTCTGGCTTCACCAGGCCCAGCAGCTGTTTCTTGCTGGTCCCTGAATGCAGGTCCCTGGCAGACAGCAAACCTGTCTGAAAAGATTCCCCAGGTAGCAAATGTGTGCCTCTGAGCAAGGGGTTGCCAATTATTAACACTTCTGCCTTTTTTTGGTGTCACTGAATCTATTAAAGGCAGGTGGTTAGTCCAATTCCATGTGTCTTCCTCTGTCTGCACTGTTACACATGCCCTCTCTTCTTTCCACCCTATGTTTGGGGTCTCATATTTGTTGGGGCACTTCAGGGGCAAGGAGGAGACTTCTGCTCCAAGCAAAGACCAGAGAAAAGACCAGAGTCTCCTTCATCTTGCATGTTTTTGCTGTCTGTTTCCTCAAGGTTGGAAGCTTGTTTTATCTTCTTTACTTTGCAGGGACTTAAAGCAGTGGTGTTGGTCTGCCTATATCATTACATTATATCACACATCAATTTTTCTCTCTGATTGCTGGATTCGTTGCTGTCCGGTGACGTTCTCTCAGAAGACTTCCACCTTGCTTGAACTGGGCACACCTGTATCCAGACACACAGGCCCTCGAGGGGTCTTTCCAGATTCTGGAGTTCCCTACAATGAGGGTCTGGGCAGCTCTGTTATTCCTTGGGACATCGATCTGGGTGCATGCATCAGCCCAGAAAGGTTGTGGTCTCCTGTCAACCTGGCTGTTGTGAGTTATCACCATATTTTGTTTCAGTAGAAGGCTGCTCCCTTCTGCTCTTGCAGCACTCCCTGCAGATCCTGCAATTCCTCATGCAACATTTTATTATTTTTCCAAAGGAAAAAAGCAGATAGATGGAATGCTTAATTTGTTCATTTTGATTCCTGAATAATGTGGACTCTACTGCAGTTCCCATTTATGCACACAGTATATTTCTGAGTAGTTAATACCCCATTATTTTCTCCTTCCCACTTACTTTTGTCTACATGTCTCAAATAAAGCCACTATCTCTTCAAAATCCTGAAAAATAAATCACTGGGCTATTATGTTTCTTATGAATCCTGGAAAATAATCTAGATTACAGCAAAACTGATCTTTTCTGACACACACAGTTATTTTCAATGCATACACAAGTGTCTGGAACATGAGGCACACTACTGAAACAGGTAATAAGCCCATGTCTCTTAGTTTAGTGCTGCTGAGCATAACTTACTATGCTGTTGGCAAGTATATCCAGAGTAACTCCTTAAACTTATCTTCAAGATGTGCATTTGAATGTTGCTTAAAGTGGCATACCTTCAGCCTTGCTATGAAAAATACTCCCAATCATCACTTACTCTGGGTCTAGTAAACCCATGTACAGCCAGAGAGCCCTGCTTTAAAAACGACATCTCTGTGAAAGTGAAATGTCACAAAATGAAAGGGGCTTAATCCCTGCTTTCACCATGCCCCTGTGATGTTCTCATGATCCACTGAAGTGCTTTTCCTCTGGATTGCCACTGGACATTTTTATTGAACTGTTAGCACACGAGGAGGAGGTATCTTGCAGTTACATACACACTACAGCAACGTCACACCATTTGATCTACTAGTTTGTCAGCAGTGCTTGTCACTTCAAGATACCATTATCAAGCATTTATTGTTAAGGCATCTTAATTTGGTGTTGAAACTGGAATAAAGCATCACATGCAAGCATACCAAGTTTTCTCATATCCTGAACTTCCTCTGGAAATTTATTTGCTACAACACTATTCTGTGTGCAGCTATCTTGTTTAATGCTCCTTTTTACCACTCATAATATCAAACATTTGTAATAGCAGAGGGACCAGTGCAAATGAGATAGTATAAAAAGAAGGAAAATGATCTGTCATCCATCTCCAAGGAGCTAGAAAAGGTTCACAGGAAAAAGAACTCCAAGAAGAGGGAACTCAAGCAAGAGATCCTTCCTCAGTGCAGCCAGCCCTTACATGAGGTCTAAGATCCTGGCTCCACCCCTCCCAGTAGCACAGGTGAATTGCCTTCACCTTTTCCCCCAAGGCTGAAAGGGTCTTTCCTTCAGGCACCTAATCAGTGGCTCAGACTGTGACTGAGCAGTTCCCATACACTTCCCCCCCCCTTCATGGGGGAACCAATGATTGAGCTATCTGAAGGGTGAGCCTTTCCTATTAGAGGAATCCAGCACATTGGAACACATTCAATTTGCCTGTCATGATGCAGGTTGATGTAAGTCACGTAAGGTGACTGATGATCGGTTCATGGTTGAGGTTTAGTTGTTTGGTGCAGGTCTCATTTAAGGTCTGGTTGCCCCAAGAGAAGGATCTCTCCTTTGAGATCTGCTCTTTTGTGATATTTTGTGAGTCCTGTTCCTCAGAAAGGGGTAAGGGTAAGCAGTTCTGTCTGTATTTACAAGATTGAGTCCTTCACTATTTATGGGAAATTTAAAACTGGTTTAAAGCAGCTGTACCTGCTATTGCCTGTGACGACAGCTGCCGTTTTAGGTTATGGTTAAGGGTTGAGCTTTAGAGTTTGAAGCCCTCGGCTGCCCCCTGTGGCCTGGCCCTGGCTGTGCCCCAGCCCCTCCCCAAGCCCTGCCCACGGCCGACGGCAGTGCTATGTGCCTGAGGATGTTCTCTCGCGTACCTCATTTCCGTGTTCTTTTAACAAACGCATTCAGGTCCCCAGGAAGAAGTGAACTAATACTGGTGCATTCTTTGGGAACAAACTTTCCATGTAGCTCAGCATTTTCTAAAGAACAACATGCGTTGGAAACAGTTTGTGTAAGTAACCTGACAGCAAAAGAACACTGAGCTCCTCTGGGTATTTCTAGAAATGGCAGAGGGGCAGGACAGTGTGCCTGAGCAAGCACATGCCTGCCTGCCTTTGATTCACAAGAACGTACCTAACCTACATTTCCTTCTCAAGCCTTTGCTTCACATGCACCTGCTTGCCTTTGCTTCAGAAGCATGCACCTACATGCATCTGTTTTGAAAGCATGCATATGCTACCTACCTTTGCTTGTAAGGCACTCACCTACCTGCCTTGCCTTTGCACACTCCTGCCTGTTTTGCTTCACAAGAACGCACATGCCAGCCTTTGCTTTTAAAGCATGCAGCTGCCTTTGCTTTGCAAGCACACACCTTTCTCCTTTCATTTGCATGCACCTACCTGCCTTTGCTTTGCATTTGCTTTCCTTTGCTTCACATGCTTCTTTTTGCTAAGCGAGGACACACCTACCTACTTTTGCTTCACATTCAGCTGCTTTACTTTCATAGATCCATAGATTCATTAGGTCGGAAAGGACCTACAGGATCATCTAGTCCAACCATCCTCCTACCACCATCCCTACCCACCAAGCTACTAAATCGAGTCCCCATAGCACCTCATCTAAACGCTTCTTGAACAGCGCTAGGGACAGTGCCTCAACCACCTCCCTAGGCAGGCCGTTCCAGTGCCTGACCACTCTTTCAGAGAAAGAATTTTTCCTCAAATCTAATCTAAATCTTCCCTGGCGCAACTTGTGGACACTCCCTCTCGTCTTGTCATTATTTATCTAATGTTATTAGTTATCTTCCCTTTGGAAGCACACACCTGCCTGCCTTTGCTTCTCAAGCAAGGAACTACCTGCCTTTGCTTTGCATGCTCCTGCATGCCTTTGCTTCAGAAGCATGCATCTTCCTACCCTTGTGTTGCAAGCACACACCTGCCTGTCTTTTTAGCAATAAGCAAGCACAACCCTGCCTTTGTTTTGGAAGTACGCAAATGCTTCCCTTTGCTTTCCAAACACAAACCTACCTTTGCTTTGCACACACCTGCCTGCTTTTACTGTACAAGCGTACAGCTAACCTGTATTTGCTTTGCAAGCATGCACCCACCTGCCTTTCCTTCATAATCACCTGCCTGCCTTTGCTTCACAAGCAGCTGCTTTCCTTTGTTTCACACACACCTACCTGCATTTGCTTCAGAAGCATGCATCTACCCACCTTTGCTAAGCAAGCATGCACCTACTTGTCTTTGTTACGCACACAGAAACCTGCAACACTTGGCTTTGCAAGTATCAGAAATATTTCTGAAATACTTTTAGAAGACAGGATCTCTGGTAAGTAAATAAATGTTTAATTTGTTCTTACAATGGTGAGCATCCTGCAAACACAAAAACAATGCTATGTCTTTTATACCTTATTTCCTAATACTTATCTTTTTATCCCCTGGTTCCTCAGTGTCTGAGTACTTCAGGTTCACAGTCTTGCTGATGCTTAATTAAACATACTGATGCTGGCCAAGCATAAATTGTTGCTAGTTAAATATGTGTACTGCTAATTAATTGTCACGGTGTTATCCGTGACAGTGACACAAGGGAAAACAGAGAAGGGGGAGATAAAAACTGCACATCGGCCACACAGCTGCCTGAGCAAAGCTGTTCACTCCGGTGTGGGGGAAATAGATGGGTCTACAAAAAAAAAAAAACAATGGCACGATTTGAGAAGGAACAGTAACTTTACTAAATCTAATAAAATTGAACAACTGAGAGAGAGAAAGTTTCCAAACCAAAACTGAGAGCTTACGTTAGGGAGGAACTGCAAGGGAAGCACACGTGCTGAATCTCAACAGCCATGAGAGTGCCGAGAGAGAGAGCGGGCCTGGCGTCCGGTGCAGAGCTCCAACCCTCTGCTGCTCCCCAACAGCATTAACTCCTTAAATGCCTACGTGATGTTCTGATGTGGAATACTGGCATCAAAACCACAACATTAGTTAACTTTTCCTTATGTTTTCTATCACACAGGTGTTGTCTGTCCATTGACAGAAATTAGTAGCCTTCCTCATCAAGGATTTTTGATTTGTAATGGCATTATCACTGTTTGGGAGTGGGTGTCTGACTTATTCCGGTGGCTGCACAGACAAGAGTTGCATTCTTCGTGCCTATAATTACTCCATCTACCTAATTTCTGTGACTTAAATTATAAGTAATAATCTAATGAGCACGTGCCAATGTGGAAAGTTCATCTAAAGGACGTGATGAAGGCTATCAGAGACCGCAGAGGAAGTAGAAAGACCCTCAAAAAGGACAATTAGTACTGATGATGGCCACTAGACGGCAGCAGAGACCATGAAATAAAATACATACCTTCATTCTAATGCGAAATAACATTCCATTCCTATACAAGCACCTTCCTGCATGCCTTTATTTACAACCTAGCACCTGACTGCCTTTCCATCGCCTTCACCTGCTTTATTTGCTTCGTAAGACCCGACCTACCTCCCTTTCCTTCCCAAGCAAGGAACTACCTGCCTTTGCACTGCAAGCACATGCCTACCTGCCTTTTCTTTGCACACACCTGCATATCTTTGCTTACCAAGCATGTACATTTCCACCCTTGCATCACAAACATATACTTACCTGCCTTTGCTAAGCAAGCACGCACCCTCTTGTCTTTGCTTCACAAGTGTGTACCTACCTGCCTTTGTTTTAGGAAGCACGTAAATGTTTCCCTTTGCTTTGCAAGCACAGACGTGCAAAGTAATAGCAGGCACCTAACAGCCTTTGCTTCCCCAGTGGCAGTCAGCCCTTACAAGAGGCCTAAGAGGGGTGGAGCCTTGCCTTCATCTGTGCTTTCAGGGCCGACTGGGTCTTTTCTCCAGGTGCTCAATCAGTGGTTCCCCATACAAATGATTTTGTCTTTCAGTGCTAAGATCTTCACAAACATCACACCACTGTAACCTAGAGGCTTGTTGAGTTCAAGGGCAGCACTAGCACACGACCAGATACTTTTGATAACAAATTTCAAGTGAACAACAGTGGGAAAAGCTGGAAATAAAGGTTTTATTTTACTCCAGCAGATAAAAAACAGCTTAGCTCTGGAACAGCAGATCTCACAGTCTTCCCAGAGACACCATTCAAGCTAATTAGCATAGCCATGGAAATGAAATATTTTAGTGTGTGCCTAACTCTAAGCATATCTGGCACTCTCCTCAAGCCAGTAGGACTATGATGTGCTCAGAGTTAAACTTGTGCTTAAGGATTGAGGACACTGTGCATAGACTTACAAAATTCTGCCTTCTCTCTGAAAAAAACAACATGTTGGTCTCTTCTGAAGAGAGTCCCAACTATCCACATATCTAACACAAAATATAAATCTGATAGACATATGTCATTGAAAAGAGTTTGGAGTTCTAACCATACCTAAAAGTTAGCAGTATGAAAGTAAGTAACTTTTCTTTAGAAAAAGTGTGACCAGAAATTGGTGCTTTATGTAATGACAGTTGAATGCCTTAAGATGCTCCAGAAATAACATATCATGTGTTATTCTGAATTTCTATGTAGGTGAGGGACAGTTCTGAGCCAGAGCAAAACTTTTATTCAGCAGCCAATTAACTGAGAAAGAAACTCAGAAAATTTTAAGCAATTTTTCTCTGACTTATGGCAAACACACATTATAATTGAGGTTTTCTTGTTGAATTCTCTTGTGCCTGGGATTTTACAGAGAAGCTCAAGATTAAAAGAAAACATAATCAAATAGCTTTTATTCTACTTCGGCATTTTGCTAAGGTAGTCGTGTGACTTCTTAGCTTCTACAATTCTACAATATGAGTACCTCAGACACAAGCCAACAGGGTGGTAACACAAAACATATACATGTATATGGGAACATAGAGATACATATTAAAGAAGGAACTGACTGGAGAGCATAAGTGTTCCAGAGGTTAGCATTGTATCTGAATTTTGAGCTTAGAACTTTAACTTTGTTTATTTATTTTTCAACACATTCTCAACCAAAGTCTGTGACAGGAATCCTTAAAGCAAAACTTGTACAAGAACGGTGCAACGTATAAGTCAAATGCTTCTGGAGTTATCTGAACAGGCATAAATGATGCAAACACTACCAAAGCACTGGAGTGTTTGTCAACAAACAAACAAAAACAACCCAACAAGCTCTCAAATGTGCCCTCTCCATGATGTAAATGCAGGATACCAGCCATGGTTGAGCACAGTGGCAGAAGTATTTATCTTCCACAGGCTACTTCGTTCTAAAACACAGCAGCTGTACTTGTTCTCTTACTCATTATCAATGGAAATATGACACAGAAGCATAGAAAGACAGTTGTAATAAATTTATGGACTGGAAGCTGGGACTTCGTGTTACAGTTAAAGTTTGGAAGATGAGAGAAGAACTAAAATCAAATGTGAAGGGATTGTACCAAGGAAATCATAAGCCACTAGGCTATGAGATGTCACACAAAACCATGGGTAAATTACAAAAAAAAAAAAAACCAAAAGATAAACAAATCCAAAACAAGGAAATCCTATTTACTCAGAAAGAAGTGACAACCTGTTGTTACAGTCAATGTAACAGTTGTTACATTGCAAACCCTGACACAAAACTCTGACTCAGATTAAAAAAAAAACAAAAAAAAAAACAGGAACAATTAGAGTTCCTGGACATGTCTGAAAAGATGCATAAGTTTGCCACTGGTGACAAGATGATGATGTCACAGCAGGGTTCTGGTTCTGGGCATGGCAACAAGCCCACCAAAAGCAATGCACACCTCTTCTCAGTGCTCCCACTCTTGCTGGGCTCTGAAAGCAAAGAGAGTTTACCAAAAGCCAGCTTTACAGCTGCTGTGAGTGGTGGACAGACTACAACGTACATGGTACAACTGGTGTCTCAGTGCAGGGATTTAAAGAAAGCCTTATATTTGGCAAAGTTTGGCTTGCCAACAGAAGACTTCTCTGCTCAGCAAAGTACAGGAGGAGTCATCCTCCAGCTTATGTCAGCCTTCCTGGTGGGAGAGACCACTTATGACACTGACCACTCTGACAATCAGCACAGTGCAGGATGATGTAAACGAGTTGTGCTTAAGCATTGCACAGCCTTGAAACCAATCAGACATACACCAAAGATAGTCCCAATAACACAGACTCTTCCAGTAGCAAACTACTGAAATCCAAGCTACCTGAACTGGTAAAACAATCTGCTGGTTAAGTATTTGACTCATTCAATTGTGTGACAACTGAGCTGTACTCAGACTGGGGTCAGTTCAGCCAGGAGCAGTGGGCAACGCACTGTGCAGCAACACACTTCTCAGAGCTACCAACAACTACCAAAGACTCAGAGGTCTGCAGATTCAGCCAGGCAGGCTGGGAAAGCTTGAAAGGAAGCATCAAAAAGAAGCCAAAGACTGTCGCGCTGGAAGATGTCAGCGCAAAACAAAATGACAATGGCAGATGTAACTTTGCCAGTACAAAAAGCAACCAGAGTCACTTCCTTGAAACTCTGGAGGGAAAAGATGCCTCAAAAGAGACATGCTATTTAAATAGACATTCCGAAGGAGTAGATTGGCCAACAGAATGTATCAGCCAACAACCATATCCACCTCTGCACAGGAAGTGTTAAACAATATGGCAAGAGATGTGAAACCATGGCATACTTGTGCTGTTCAAGTTCAGCATGGCTGAAGAACATTTGCCACTTGAAACATTCAGCTTGATATTTCTTTATTGAGAAAACTGGATTAATTTTTATCACTGTGTTTTGTATTACTCAGTCGAGATAATTGATCAATGGCGTAATTTAGAAAGATTATCAAGATGGCAGAGACAATTCATAATACTCACCCATCTCCAAAGATCAAGGCTTGCTGAGGGAAACTTCACAAAGGAGGGATCACCAACAAGAGAACCTTCCCCAGTGGTGGTCAGCCCTTAAATGGAGTCTAGGAGAGGTGGAGTCAGACTCCACTCCTTCCAGTCACACAGGCACACTGCCTTCACCTGTGCTCCTGCGGCTGACTCAGTGCTCACCTCAGGTGATCAGTCAATGGTTCGGGCCACAGAATCATAGAATCATGGGGGTTGGAAGGGACCTCTAGAGAGTCCAACCCCCCTGCCAAAGCAGGTTCCCTACACCAGGTCACACAGGTAGGCGTCCAGGTGGCTCTTGAATATCTCCAGAGAAGGAGATTCCACAACCCCCAAATTCAACATGATTCAACAGTTCCTATACAATGCATTATTCCACTTAGCATTTGTTTCTTTATAGTGCACCTAACCTTCCCTGTTGAAAATTTCACAAACAGAATTCATTGATATTTCACAAGAAAGAAAACGTGATTTAATTTCACCAAGAAATATCAGCTATGGATAGGTCAAACGATACACAGAAATTACAGTAACCTCTAATCCCACACATTTTACAGTACTATAAACATCGATCATCTCAATCAAAACATTGTTGCTTTCATCTCTATTACATCCCCTAAAGAATTTCCGCATTTTTTTGATCTTTTACTTTTTAAGCTACTTTTATTATTTTTTTAATTTGTTTTACTATTTATTTTTAAGAGCCTTCATTTTCATTTTGCTGTAGTTTGTTGCACTTTATAAAGGATGTCATACACTATTTCTTCATTTAGAATAATCCATGCGTCTGAGTTACAAGAATGTGACTGCCATATTCACATATAGCATACTGACCTGGTCATCATAACAGTAAGTGAGGAACTGTTCCCCTGTGGTTTCCTCAAGAAAACTACCCAGTAATTCATGTTCACATCATATTGTCATGATGTGTTCTCTAAAGCTTATTATACCAGCGGTCCCACTTGTATACTATAGCCAACTGATTTTATTGATGCCAAAGTAAATTTCAACATATGAAGAATAAAACCTCAATTTGATAACAATATGCTCTCCATAAGGTAACAAAAAGAGGTCCACAGTTTCATGATGAATCCAACTGGCGGCAGCTCATAAAGGTCTTGACACATTCAGTGTAGCCCAGACATGAAGCTGGCTGACATAAACTGGCATTGTTCCCCACTGGTGTCAATGGAATATCGATAGATTTTATGTGAGGGAATACAGCAATGATGTAATTCTATGACTCCAGCACAGGGCTAATGGATGAGATGCTCATTCTAAATCTCCAGTGGCCTGGCGTAAAGTACTTAACATTTCTACGTCAGTTTCCCCATGTGTAAAACTTACATCAAGTGACCTGTACTAACAGTGCATTTTGAAGATTATCTTATATTTGTGAAATATTTAGGAAAAGAATAATGCTAGGTACTAGCAATTTATAACAATCTTTTGGAAAGAGCTGTTGAACTCAATAACAGAAGAAAGCCAAATCACTTCTCCACACTTCATAGACAAAATGTATATATCATACTGCTGCTTAATTTCCCATAAACAAGTTTGCCAGTCAGATATGCAGTGATTAACTCGCTTGTGCTTCTCATCTTTGTAAGATAAATATGTAAAAATAGAAAAATTTTGGACATTCAAGTATTATGCTTTGAAAATAAAAGACGCCAACATTTGAAACTGAAATAATAATGTAACAAATATTACGTGAAAAACAAGGGTTTATCCCACACACATTCAATTTCTGTATCAAAAGGTAATGAATAGAAAGCCATAGAGTAGCAGAAGAATATTTGCTAGATTAAGGCAAGTAAGATCTGGTTTCCAAGCACACAAAAAATTTAGTGCATAAGATTTTTCTAAAGTTACACAGGAGGTTAGAACTGGAGATTAATCTAACTGCAGCAGTACATACTGCTACCTTGTCAGTATAACTCAAGTAAAGGAGAAATGCAGTAAAGCATTTACTTGAAAGCAAAAATCTACTAAGAACATTGTCATGGCATGCTGATGCTGAAGACAAGTAAATGAAGCTGGTACACAACCTAAATCAAGAAATTTGCTTTAAAAAAAAAAAAAAAAACAATTCAAAATAATAAAATAACAGCTCTTAATTCTCAGAGATCTCTTTTGGATCAACTTAAAATAACAAAATACTTTTTCCTATCACAGGTATAGGCACCTCAAAAATAAGCTGCATTGTTCCTGTCTGAACCTCTCCAGTACATTTTCATTTATACACTGTACTGAACACAAAATGCGCTGTTTCCATTTAGTCCACTTTAGTCCCCACTGAGGAGTCTACCTGTGTTCCTTATGAGTCTATAGGCCCTTTTGCCTAAACATAATTCAAATTTCAACAGTCTGTGGGTTTATATTATATTTGGGATCAGCATGACTTTGCTAATCTCTTATAAATTCACATTTTAAGCTATTCAGAAAGCTATTACATTTCCTGCTAGTGTTTTAATTCTCTTTAACTCCCAGTTTAATGCTAATAGCTTCAAGTTAAATGTGTTGAATTACAAGTACACCTAAGATTTAGAACAGGCATTTTAAACCAGCTTTTATGATCTTCTTAAACACAAAGTAGAAGACAATGTAGCTAAACCAGGCACTAAAAATCACTGTATAAAACCTATAAAATTTATGCATCAGATAGCAAGGAAATGTATACTGCTATAGTAACAAACAAGAACATTTTAAAATTGGAAACATAATACTTATTTGAAAACCTTATCAGAACATATATCTTGTTAGTCAGAAACTGAAAACAAACAAATAAACAAAAAAAAAAACAAAGGAGAAGGTGGTCTTCTATCCATCCTACATCACTCCACCTATGTAATGAAGGAGAAATATCCTCTGAAATAGATAATGTATTTAGGTTCTGGGACATGTAAAATGGTACCATGCCTATTCAAAAGCTTAAACTTCAAGCACAGCTTTGATCTTGGGTTGTGACTGCTTCCTCACTCATAACTCCCCATCTGTGCTTGAAGATTAAATTACTCTTCGACTTGCAATTGCAGAAGGCAAAATGTATGGCTGATATTCAAGTCTATTTTTTTAGATCGCCCTCCACTGAAATGGAGAATGCCTGTTGTCATTTATACTGCTGCCTGATTTCACTGGTCTGTATACTACTCTGAATAAAAGCATCTTAGCAAGTGGAAGTTGGTAGATTAGAGGATTTTGTTTTTTATTACTGCAGATAAGGAAGGGATGGTTGCTGAGTGCTTCCTCTAGCCATTAGTAAGTAGCATGGTGAAGTACCACAGAATGACTCTGAAGATCAAAACAGTGCCCAGTACCAAAAACTCACTTGGTGCTATTTGGAGGACTTTAATTTAAACTAGCTCCAGTCAATCTGACGGACTATCAGTGATAGAAGCACATTAGGTATACTGCTGGTGCGTATCTTCTGACTCAGTTTCATCTGTGAAGACTTTTATTAGCATACTCTGAAACCACTCAACAACACAAGCTACTTTAACTGTTTTATTTTCCCCTGAGTACCTAGGATTCATGTTAATTATTTCCATCCAACTCTCTTGTAATCATCAAATCAAAGCAATTAAAAAAGCAAACAAAAAACAACAAAACAAAACAGTAGAGTTCCCCTTTCACAAGAAATATTAAACACTGCTCATTCCTTCCAAGGTACAGATTAAGAATCTCATCCAAGGATGTAAATTGTTATTGTAATTACAGATAAAATGAAAAAATTAGTTCAGTATGCAACTATTGGAGATCACTTGACACAAAGACTATTGCAAAGTTCAATGCAAAAACTCTGTTTAATCATAGCTACAAGAAGTCTGGAAAGAAATTGTTCCGTAATTCTATGTAAATAAGAGTAGCTTTAGAAATTGAGCTTTCTGCTCAGAGGAGTAAAGGTCAAAAAGATGAGAAAACAGACTGAATGTTACAAAGAAATGACATGAAGATGATCAGAAATGCACCAGTGATCTTTTACGTACAAAAGCTTTTTATCTTTTAGGCAAAACAATTTAATTTTTTTTAGTTTCCTGGCACCAAAAATTACATTAAGATGCAAAACAATAACGTGCTTAGACATACACCTAATGCAAATTGACATGACACAGACTTAAATCACTCCTTCCCTAACTAAGCCTGTGTGCTTGCTAAGAATATGGAGCAAAAAAGGAATGAACTGCTTCATATGGCAATGAAAACGAAATGAGAACTTCCAAATGATCAATTTTAAATGCCAACTGTATGGGAACTGTTGAATCACGGCCTGAACCACTGATTGATCACCTGAGGCAAGCACTGAGTCAGCAGCAGGGTCACAAGTGAGCGTGATTGGAAGGGGTGGAGTTTGACTCCAGCTCTCCCAAGACCCCATTTAAGGGCTGACCACCACCAGGGAAGGATCTCTGATTGGAGATCCCTCCCCTGTGGAGTTATCAGCAAACCATCTTCAAAGGTGAGTCACTCTTTCCTTATTAACTATCTGTATACCATCTACTTAAGCTCATCTAAAATATACCAGCTTTGGCACTATTTCTTCTGTGTGCTCTTCTTGGGGATTATTTGTCCTACACGAACGATAAACACCAAACCCATGTTTAAGACCAACCCTAAACCTAATCCAAAGCATCAGATTACCACAACCCTAATCTGACACTTGCACTCAAAGAAACCCTTCCCCTAAATCTAAACACAAATCTAACCCTTAAACACAAATCTAACCCTAAACCTATCTCTGACCCTAACACAAAACCAAAGTTTAAGCCCAATTCTAAACCTAACCCAAAGCATCAGATATCCACAACCCTCACCTAAATCTATCTCCAAATCTATTCCTAATACTAACCCTAATCAAGTCTAACCATAACCCTAACAATTTTCTGATACACAACCCTAACCCCAGCTCTAACTATCCCTTACCCAAGTCGTAACCCTACTCTGACCCTAAAACTCAAATTAACCCTACACCATACACTACCAAGGTTAAGGTTGGGCTCAAACTTGGTTTTGTGTCAGGATCAGAGGGAAAGGGGCAGGGTTGGAGATAAGGGCAGGAATTGGGTACATTCATTCCATATTATTTAGGAATATTATTCCTTCCATATTATTTAGGAATAGGGTTCAGAATAGGTTTAGGGTTAGGGTAGGGTAAGGTTTACAGTTAGGTTTGGGGTTAGGCTTAGGGTCAGGGTCAGGAATAGGTTTAAAGTTAGGGCTCGCATTAGTGTTATCATTTGGGTTACACTTAGGGCTAGGGTTTGGATTTGTAGGGTAAATAACCCAAAAGAGTGATACTCAGAGAAAATAATGAGAAAGATGGTATATTTTGCTAGGCTTATCTGGATGGTAAACAGACAACCAGTGAATAAAGAGAGGCTCACCAGTAACTCCACAGGGGAGGGATCTCCAACAAGAGATTCTTCCCCAGTGGTGGTCAGCCCTTAAATGGGGTCTGGGAGATGTGGAGCCAGACTCCACCCCTTCCAATCACACAGGTGCATTGCCTTCACCTGTGCCCCTGCAGATGACTCAGTGCTCGCCTCAGGTGATCAATCAGTGGTTCAGGCTGTGATTCAACAATTCCCATACACTCTACACCTTCATGACATGAACCACTGATCAAGTAACTATAGTGTGAGCCCTCCTTAATACAGAGATCCAATACATCGCAACGCTTACATAATTTCCCATTGGAATGCATATCGATGTAATCTGGGATGAGTGATGATCAGCGTAAGGCCCATATTCTTCCTTGGGCCAGTGCTCGATGGTGTTTACTGGAAGCATGCAGTCACGTGGTGCAGGTCCATCCTACGCTACATCAGTCCCGGGTAGACCATCACTGGATGTTGCACAAGATCTTATAGCAACTCTGGAACACTTCAGCATTATTTGGTTCCTTCTGGCAACTCATAGACTCATGGGGAGTAATATAGGTGTTTCAAGGGTACCAAGAGGGGAAGGTCTGCCCTCCAGGGCAAGATACAGGTTGTATTCCTGTCTTGGGTCAACACTTCAGCTTGTACAGGGGCATGCCCTGGCCACCTGTACCAAACCTATTGGCCTAATGTCTGTGGCAGCACAACTATATCAGGCACCAAAGGGGGTGTCCTGATCTGCCACAGAGACATGATAGGGGTTCCTTTAGCAATAAAGACTGGAGTGTTGACCAGAATATTAGCAGGCCATGTACCAATTACTGGAGGGACTACTGAACCCCCCACCTCCAACAATCTCCCCTAAGATGCAAGTAGGCCACACCACCATGGTCCTACCTGCACCTTCCAAGGCCATCTTATTTTATTGGTGCCTGGTTTTAGGTTCTCAGGGGCAGGGAGCAGAAGATTGTTCTCACGGCCAGTCTGAGGTCTTACCTCATTATCTGTACCTGTAATTTGGATCCTAAGTGGGGAGGCCCATGTTGTTTGCAACATTTTCAAGGCACTGGGTCTGCCGTCTCTAGGTCTTTCATTCAGGTCTCGCAGGATTTCATGGAGTCTCTTTGTCCACCCCTGCAGAGACTGAGAGTCTGTCTTCAGGGTAGCTGTTGTGGTTTTGTGGTTTTGATGCTGGTATTCCACATCAGGGGCGGAGCTCCACACCGGACGCTAGACCCCACTCGGCTCTCAGCGCACGCACTCGGCTGCTGTGGAAATTCAGCACGTGTGCTTCCCCTGCAGTTCTTCCCTAACATAAGCTCCCAGTTTCTGGTTTGGAAACTTTGTCTCTCTCTCTCTCAATTGTTCAATTTTATTAGATTTAGTAAAGTTACCGTTCCTTCTCAGATTGTGCTGTTGTTTTTTTTACAGACCCATCTATTCCCTCTGTTTCCCCCTCCCCCCGGAGCTCATGGCTCTGCTGGGGCGGCCACGTGGCCACTGACGGTGCAGTTTTTTTCTCTTCCCTCTCTCTCTCCCTTCTTGGTTTCCCTTAGGTTACTGTCACGGATAACACCGTGACAGCAGCCTTGAGAATACCATTATAACACTCAATAAGGCCTGCCCCCATTAGATTGTATGGCAGGTGGAATTGCCACTCGATATTGTTCTCTTCTGCCCAGTGTTGTATCATTGCACCCGTGAAATGAGTCCCTTGGTCGCTCTCAATGACTTGTGGTGACCCATAGGCAGCCATCAATCTTGTGAGCGCCTTGATAGTATATGCCTGGTTGGCTTTTGGTACTGGATAGGCCTGCATTAGCCCACTTGTGGTGTCAACACAGGTTAGGGCATATCTCGCCCCCTCAGACCGAGGGAGGGGCCCAATATAATCAACCTGCCATCGCTGTAGAGGATTGTGTCCTCTAGCAAGATGGGCTGTAGTTTCAGGCAACGACCTCGGTCTCATCTTGGAGCAAGCATCACAGTCTCAGCATGCTTGAGCAATGTCAGATAGTTGTACGGGCAGTCCCCATGCTTTAACAGCTGCCCACATTGTCTTCTGTCCTGCATGCCACAGCTTTTGGTGTAATCAGTAGACAATGTTCTCAGATGGTGAGTTCTCAACCCATCTAACTCAGGCCAGTGTGTCGGCTTCATCATTTCCTGGTGACTGTAGGGGTCGGTGACCAGAAACATGGTAGACACGTACAGTTCTGTGTTTAACCGTATTTCATATGTCTAACCACATATCTTTGCCCCAAATCGGTCGGGAGTGCAGTCCAGTTCCTGGTAGCCCACTGTGTGATCCAAAGAGTGAGTCCCTGGTACACAGCTCAACTATCTGTGCAAACATTCAGGATACCGTCACCAGGTTCTTTGGTTATAACCATCCACACGGCCTGCTACTCTGACCATCCCCCTCTTCAAACCATATTGTGTCTGTGGCAGGATGGTATGCTACTGCTCTCCATTTACTTGGGTTGCCCTTGCTGGACCCATCCGTGTACCAGGCATCTTCAGGAATGGGATATTTTCCTTCCTGGACGGGACTCTTCTCTGGCGGAGCAACCAAGGTTTGTTTTTGTGCATCACTGTGATACGTCACTGGGCCCAGAATCTTTTGGAGCTCTTCTTTCAGTGGTGAGGAAGACAGACTACTCCTCTGGCTGAGATAGGCAACCCATCATGCCACCGTCTGTGCCTGGGCTACCCCTGTCTTAGGAAGGCGGGTCAGATCTCTTACCCACCCCTGAATTGGAAGAGTGGTCTTAACTACGACTTCAGCCGTCTGGGTTATTGGCTTTACTGCTTGTAATCCGGAATAGGCAGCCAATAGCTGTTTTCCAATCATACTATATCTTTCTTCTGCTCCATGCCAGACCTGAGACCAAAATCCAATGGGGGTCCGAACAGAATTGTGATGTTGCCACAGGCCCCAGCCAAAGCCATCCTGAGTAACATAAACATCCAATTCAGATGGGAGGGTAGCACTGAATACACCCAATGCCTGGGCTTGTTTTACTGCCTGTTTTGCTTGCTGGAAAGCATCCTGTTCTGTTCTCCCCCAATCCCATAATTGGCCTTTTTTTGTGAGTCTATACACACGTTTCAGCAGCTGCACCAAATGAGGTATAAAGGAACGCCAGTATCCCAATATACCTAGAAATTCCAGCAGCTGCTTTGCTGTTGTAGGGACTGGAAATGCCTGAACCTTATCTGTGATGGCACTGGGTAGCACTTTGGTCTTTCCTGACCAGACTACCCCCAGAAATTTTACAGACAGGCCTGGACCTTGCACCTTTTGAGGATTGATAGCCCATCCTCTTTCACCTAGGTAGGCAGTTAATGAATCTGTCGCCTCTCCTACTGCTTCCAGTGTGTCGGATGTTAACAGGAGATCATCACTGTAGTGGTATAGGTTGACATTATTAGGTTTCCTCCAATTAGCTAGGTCATGCGCCACCAAGTTATGACAGTATGTTGGTGAATGCACGTACCCCTGTGGCAGGACCTGAAAGGTCCACTGCCTGCCACCTCATGTAAATGCAAATTGATCTTGTGATTCTTTGGCGATCGGAATACTAAAAAACACATTTGCCAAATCCAGGACACAATGATACGTTTTGATTTCCCTACTCAGTGTGTCTATTAGGGAAGCAATATTGGGCACGGACGCATGGATGGGTGACGTGACATTATTTAATTCCCTATAATCCACCGTCATTCTTCATGTTCTACCCACCCGACTTTTGCACTGGCCATATGGGGGAATTGTATGGACTATGTGCAGGTCTTATAAAGCCTACTTTTTCTAGTTCCTGCACCATCCTTGATATTTCTTCGCCAGATACTAATGTACCTCTGCCAGAGTCTGAACTCTCCCACAGTCGTCTGGAGAGCCAGATCACATAAGACATCTATGTCCAAGATGTATTGTGGGACTGAGGAAATCGACACTTTATACTCCCAGGGTGGGAGACACCCAACCCCCAGTTTTAACTATGTTTGGGTGACTGGAATGGTCTGTCCCCAAAACCACCAATCATCACTCTATCACCCTTAAATTTCGATGGATCTCTGTATATAATCCATGTTTCTGCACCAGTGTCTACTAGAGCTATTACTTTTTGAACATCTGTTTCTGGCCAGAATATTGATAGTTCTACACATTGCCTCCAGACATATCTGGAGGCCCTGAGGGAACCAATATCCTTTGCCACTCCATGAATTTTGCCAGATCGAGGTCTTTTACCACAGGTGGCTCAGGCATTGTAGCCCGTGACACCTGTGGATGTTTTTTCCTTCTATTTGGTACTATAAAATCAGCTGAATTCCAAGTTGTGGTAGGCGCTTCCTGTATTATTTGTACTCCTGATTTTCTGGGAGTACTCTGAAATTTTTGATCATTTTTTAGCTGTTTCTATAGCTGTAATAAAATATGGTTGCACTGCCCATCGATTTTAGCAAACGCAACCCCAGCCCATATAGATCATTGAACATAGTTTTCTGAGACACCTGTATGGGGTGTCTGTGGGGCAGACTTCTGGGTTCTAATTGGGAAGGCCTCAGCTTCCTCCACCACGCAGACATTGCACCTAGTTCTTATGTGCTCCGTTTTCCCCAGGTCTTCTACCAACTGAGCTGCCTGTTGGACAATGGCCTCTGAAGCTACCAACGGATTTAGTATGGAGACCAACGTCCCATAAAGGTGAGAAGGGGCCTGCTGAAGTATTGGGTCTTGCACACCTGCTGTAAATTTTTCTGTGTCAGGGCTTTCAAATGTATCAGAATACATGGCCTCCCTCATACCCAGTTCTCAAATGTACGTTTGGAGGTCCTCCATAGAGAACCATAAACCAGTATGAAGTGGTACATCTGTCTTATTAGGCCATGTTAGACGGCACGTTGCCATCAACCAGTCTATAATAGAGTGGTTTTCATTAGTATACTGGATGGCAGCATACAATCTTTGCCTCAGGGCCGGGTGTATAGTCATAGATGCTAACTTGGACATCCCTGTCCCATTAACTAATACACTTTCAGCTCCTGCATCCCATAGTCTTAGAAGCCATGATTGTATGCTTTCCCTAGGCTTTTGATGGAACCGCTGTGCTAGGTCCATCAACTCATTCGCTGCATATGGGCAAGGTGTTACATGCAAGCATGTTTCAGCAGGGGGCCATTGGTCAGGAGGCACCCCTGCTGGTCTATCTTACACTTTCTTTGTTTTTTGGGGTTATGATTAGTCAGATCTCAAATGGATCCATCGTAGATGGAGCTTCAAGATCCGATTTAGTGATCTTGACTTCTGAGGTATCCAGGTCTGCTACCTCAGGGACCTGAGTGTCCTCAACTGAGATACTACATACTTGCTTTGTTGGGGCATTTAGTCCTGGTTTTTTGGTTGTTAATGTGCCCAAGTGTTGTTCTAATTTCTCAATGCAGTCTCTTAACAGTTGGTTCTCAGATTCTATGTTAGTATTTGTCACTTCCAGTTTGTGTAGTGCCATTACCAGGGGCTAAGCCACAGCAGAAGCAGCTAGCCGATGCTCCTTTGTAATAAGTATATCTTTATCTAAACCACAAAATAATCTGTTAAACAGGCTGGAGAAGGAGAGACAGCCCCTGTAACCCACAGGGGTCTCCATTTTTCAACAGTGGTGGCTAAGCCGTAATAGGGTGATCCCATAAGTCCTGCGATTTGACCAGGGATTGTTTGATCTAGGGGAGTAATGTTCTCCCCCCAGCCGCATTTGAAAATATTCCAAATGAAAGACATATTTTTTTTCCAAGCCTGCCTGGCTTGCCAATTGTAGGGTGAATAACCCAAAAGAGTGATACTCAGAGAAAATAATGAGAAAGATGGTATATTTTGCTAGGTTTATCTGGATGGTAAACAGACAACCAGTGAATAAAGAGAGGCTCACCTTTTCCAGATGGTTGAGGTTCACCAATAACTCCACAGGGGAGGGATCTCCAACAAGAGATCCTTCTCCAGTGGTGGTCAGCCCTTAAATGGGGTCTGGGAGATGTGGAGCCAGACTCCACCCCCTCCAATCACACAGGTACATTGCCTTCACCTGTGCTCCTGCAGCTGACTCAGTGCTTGCCTCAGGTGACCAATCAGTGGTTCAGGCCATGATTCAACAATTCCCATACAGGATTTGAGTTGGGATTAGGTTTAGGGCTAGGGTTAGCATTTGGTTTAGGGCAGTGGGACTAAAGAGATTCATAGATACATTATGTTGGAAAGGACCTACAAGATAATCTAGTCCAACCATCCTCCTACCACCATCCCTACCCACCAAGCTACTATTTCAAATCCCTTAGCACCTCATCTAAATGCTTCTTGAACAGCGCTAGAGGATGGTGCCTCAACCACCTCCCTAGGCAGGCCATTCCAGTGCCTGACCACTCTTTCAGAGAAAAATTTTTTCCTCAAATCTAATCTAAATCTTCCCTGGCGCAACTTGTGGACATTCCCTCTCATCCTGTCATTAGTTATCTGGGAGAAGAGGCCGACTCCCTCCTCACCACAGCCTCCCTTCAGGAAGTGGTAGAGTGTGATAAGGTCTCCTCTGAGCCTTCTTTTCTCCAGACTAAACAGTCTCAGCTCCCTCAGCCATTCCTCATAAGACTTAGGCCATTAGCGCTTGCTTTAAGGCATTAGGGCGCCAGGGCTAGCGCGTGCTTTAGGGCATTAGGGCGCCAGGGCTAGCGCGTGCTTTAGGGCATTAGGGCGCCAGGGCTAGCGCGTGCTTTAGGGCATTAGGGCGCCAGGGCTAGCGCGTGCTTTAGGGCATTAGGGCGCCAGGGCTAGCGCGTGCTTTAGGGCATTAGGGCGCCAGGGCTAGCGCGTGCTTTAGGGCATTAGGGCGCCAGGGCTAGCGCGTGCTTTAGGGCATTAGGGCGCCAGGGCTAGCGCGTGCTTTAGGGCATTAGGGCGCCAGGGCTAGCGCGTGCTTTAGGGCATTAGGGCGCCAGGGCTAGCGCGTGCTTTAGGGCATTAGGGCGCCAGGGCTAGCGCGTGCTTTAGGGCATTAGGGCGCCAGGGCTAGCGCGTGCTTTAGGGCGCCAGGGCTAGGGCATTGGGGCAATAGGGCTATTGTTGATTCTCCATTTATTTCTAATTGCAGCTTACATTTGTACCAGTTTAGATTATAGCATTCACTGAAAATAGTCCACGCATAATCACAGCATCTGACTGGTTCACAGTATTGTAGGGGGAATAACCCAAAAGAACAGTACTGAGAGAAAACAGTGAGGAAAATGGTATATTTTGCTAGGCTTATCTGGATGGTAAACAGACAACCAGTAAATAAAGGGAGGCTCACCTTTTGCAGATGGTTTAGGTTTGCTGATAACTCCACATCGGACATATCTCCAACAAGAGATTCTTCCCCAGTGGTGGTCAGCCCTTAAATGGGGTCTAGGGGAGGTGGAGTCAGACTCCACTCCTTCCAGTCACACAGGCACATTGCCTTCACCTGTGCTCCTGCAGCTGACTCAGTGCTCACCTCAGGTGATCAGTCAGTGGTTCAGGCCGTGATTCAACAGTTCTCATGCAAGTATACAATCATGCACCTGTTGTGTTTGTTACAATGGTCTAATCTAGTTGTTCCTTTAGGTGAAGCTGCAGTGTGTTACAATCGTTTCATCTAATTGTTACTCTAGCCAGAAGACGCATCTTCTTCTATCTGGTACATGCCTTTCTGCTGATTTACAGTTTCTGTTCTGTTCTTGTCTTGGTCTACTTTTCATACAGTGGCAACCTTTATGGCAAGGATTGCTCACAAGTCTTCTTAAAAATCCTCTACAGCCCAGTGTTAGCCCTAGCCGCTCTAGCCCTAGTTCCTTTAGCCCCAGCCCTAGCCCCACTAACCCTAGCCTCTCTAGCCCTATCCCTAGCACAAGCTAACCCCTAGCAGTTGCCCCTCTTGCCTGTGCCCCTCTTGCACTTCCCCTCAAGCCCTATCCCAGTCCTAACCTTAGCCCCTCTTGTCCAAGCCCCGCCCTAGCTGAGCCCTAACCCTAGCCTCTCTAACCCTAGCCCCTCAAGCCCAAGCCCAGCCCTAGCCCCAGCCCCTCTAGCCCCACAAGCCCTAGCTCACCCCTAGACCTAGCCACTCTACCCTTAGCCTCTCTAGTCTCTCTAGGCCTAGCCCCTATAGCCCTAGCCAATCTAGCCCTAACCCAGCCCAAGCCCTAGCCAGTCTAGTCCAAGCCCAGCCCCTCTAGCCCTAGCCCAAGTCCCTCTAGACCTTGCCCAGTGCTAGCCCTAGCCCCTCTAGCCATAGCCCAGCCCTAGCCCTACGCCCTCAAGCCCTAGCCCTAGCCCCCACCAGCCTACTTCTTGATAAGCCAGAGAAAATGTTGTATCAGCATACTTTAACTAAGCCTGAACTTTGAGCAATTAACCCTGTACAACTAACCCAATGTGTGCAGGCCTAGAATCAAAGATGCATAGAAAGACACTGAGGAAGACAACTTATCTTCCTCCTCATGACCCCCAGAGGGAAGAATACAACCCCCTAGCAACAGCCCATGCAAGTGCAGAAGGACAAAGTGACGTGGAATGAAGGAAGGAGGAGACTTTGGAGGAATCAGGTGGAACTATGTATAAAAAAGGGGTGTCGGTCTTTTCGGTGTGCGCTGTTGGTGGAGCGGAGACTCACCGACACACCCAGTGCTGTTTGCTTATTGCTTTCCACCTTTTGATTATAGCAAAATATCGCAAAAACTCTGATTAGAGTGTTTATAACACACAGTATTAGGGAATAACAGCTTGCAGTTTTTAACTGCAGAAATCAGAAAGCTGTTTAGTTACACAATAGCCTCGCAACAATCTCATCTTGACCTTGACCTCTTTGATGTTATTATTAACATGGTTTTCCCATCGCTCCAAGTAAAGTTTCTTTTTGCACAGAACAGAGGTCAAAAGTTGGAATTTACGTTCAACCTCCAAGCAGCAGGATTCCCAGGGAAGAGCCTGGCAGCCTTCTCAACCCAGAACTTCGCTCTTTCATCACTGATATCATTATGGCACAGTAACTCTGCAATCTTCAGTACAAGATCTTTCTGCATTGGATTCAGCTCCACGGAACGCTAGTTTTCCCCATGCACACACAGAAGAAAAAAAGGTTACTAATAACTTGATTTTGCAACCCATACACAACAAGAAAGAAAACGTGACCCCCATTAAACAGACCCAGCGGTATCAAATTAGAACCATCAGTAAATACTTCCTGACTACTTTAAGAAAAGCCTCCCTTTGGAAAGACTACCATTACTTTATAGCACCCAGACAATTGCTGGAGTTCAGAACAGTGCAGCAACGGTTTATGGGCTGGTTCAGCCTGGTTCCATGACCATGGGGGTGAGGGGACCCACGGGCAAAGGGGGAAAGGGAAAAGGGAGATGGGCCTAGAAACAGAACAGTGGCAATGATCTAAGGAGGAAAGCTAATTTATGAAATAAGATACCGGAATGCAAAATAACACAATACAATAAAATCAGAACTAAGGCTAATCAGTTAAATAAAATGAGAGGGAGTGTGTCCAAAAAAGGCCTTGCACTGACACTGAAGGCAAGATGGTAAGGGAGCACTCGTTGCTGGGATGAGCCAAAAGGGAAAAGAGAGCGATCTCGTGACTTGCCAACAGTTTTATCATTCCCTCTGAGCAGAAAATGGAAAAACCCAAAGTAATGCAAAGTCCTCTGGGATACGTAGTTCTGCTCTTTGGAGACAGCTCTACCCGTAACAATCAGCCATCCATGGACTGCAGCAACAACTCTTTAACTCCCAGTGCACTACATGACGTTATGATGTGGAACACCAATAACAAAAATCATAAAACCATGACACAGGGTAAGAGAAATAACACCAAAACCAGCTCCTCTGCCTCTACCACTGTCTACTCCTCTGCTCAGGCAGCGGCATCTCCACTTTAACTTTGTAGGGCAAATAACCCCAAGGAAAGCACTTCAAGGAAGTTAGTGCGAAAGGATGGTATATTCTTGGTAGGCTTTAAGTAGACGATATACAAAATAATAGCAAAAGAGATTGGCTCACCTTGCTGATGGTTGAGGCTCGCCGATAACTCCACCAGGGAGGGATCTCCAACAAGAGATCCTTCCCTGCTGGTGGTCAGCCCTTAAATGGGGTCTTGGGAGAGGTGGAGTCAAACTCCACCCCTTCCAATCACACTCACTTGTGCCCCTGCAGCTGACTTAGGGCTTGCCTCAGGTGATCAATCAGTGGTTCAGGCCGTGATTCAACAGTTCCCATACACTCCACCCCTTCACGACATGAACCACTGATTAAGTAATTATAGGTTGAGCCCTCCTTAATACAGAGACCCAATATATCGCGACGTTTTACATAATAACCTGTCGCGATGTGTATCGATGTAATCTGGGATGAGTGATGATCATCATATGGCTCGTGTTCTTCCTTGGGCCAGTGCTCGGTGGTGTCTACTGGAAGCACGCGGTCATGTTGTGCAGGTCCGCCCTACTCTTCATCAGTCCCAGGTAGGCCATCACCGGATGTTGCACATGATCTTATAGCAACTCTGGAACTCTGCAGCATCATTTGGTTCCCTCCGGTGACTCACAGACTCACGGGGAGTAATATAGATGTTTCAAAGGTACCAAGAGGGGGAGGTCCGCTCTCCAGGGTAAGATACAGGCCGTAATCCTCTCTTGGGTCTACACTACAGCTTGTACAGGGGCATGCCCTGGCCGCCTGTACCAAACTTTTCGGCCCGATGTCTGTGGCTGCACGATTAGATCAGGCACTAGAGGGGGCGTCCTGATCTGCCACAGAGACATGATAGGGGTTCCTTTAGGAATAAAGACTGGAGTGTTGACCAGAATATCAGTAGGCCATGTACCAATTACCGGAGGGACTACTGAACCTCCCACCTCCAACAATCTCCCCCAAGGTGCAAGTAGGCCACACCATTGTGGTCCTACCTGCACCTTCCAAGGCCATCTTATTTTATTGGTGCCTGGTTTTAGGTTCTCAGGGGCAGGGAGCAGAAGATTGTTCTCACGGCCAGTCTGAGGTCTTACCTCATTATCTGTACCTGTAATTTGGATCCTAAGTGGGGAGGCCCATGTTGTTTGCAACATTTTCAAGGCACTGGGTCTGCCATCTCTAGGTCTTTCATTCAGATCTAGAAGGGTTTCGTGGAGTCTCTTCGTCCACCCCTGCAGAGACTGAGAGTCTGTCTTCAGGGCAGCCTTGAGAATGCCATTATAACGCTCAATAAGGCCTGCCCCCGTTGGATTGTATGGCAGGTGGAATCGCCACTCAATATTGTTCTCTTCTGCCCAGCGTTGTATCATTGCACCCGTGAAATGAGTCCCTTGGTCGCTCTCAATGACTTGTGGTGACCCATAGGCAGCCATCAATCTTGTGAGCGCCTTGATAGTATATGCCTGGTTGGCTTTTGGTACTGGATAGGCCTGCATTAGCCCACTTGTGGTGTCAACACAGGTTAGGGCATATCTCGCCCCCTCAGACCGAGGGAGGGGCCCAATATAATCAACCTGCCATCGCTGTAGAGGATTGTGTCCTCTAGCAAGATGGGCTGTAGTTTCAGGCAATGACCTCGGTCTCATTCTGGAGCAGGCACCACAGTCTCAGCATGCTTGAGCTACGTCCAATAATTGTACGGGCAGTCCCCATCCTTTGGCAGCTGCCAACATGGTCTTCTGTCCAGCATGCCGCAACTTTCGATGTAACCAGTAGGCGATGTTCTCAGATGGTGAGTTCTCAACCCATCTAACTCAGGCCAGTGTGTCGGCTTCATCATTTCCTGGTGACTGTAGGGGTCGGTGACCAGAAACATGGTAGACACGTACAGTTCTGTGTTTGACTGTATTCCATATGTCTAACCACATATCTTTACCCCAAATCGGTCGGGAGTGGATAGTCCAGTCCTGGGTAGCCCACTGTGTGATCCAAAGAGTGAGCCCCCGGTACACAGCCCAACTATCTGTGCAGATATTCAGGATACCGTCACCAGGTTCTTTGGTTATAACCATCCACACGGCCCGCAGCTCTGCCCACTGGCTGCTTTGACCATCCCCCTCTTCAAACCATATTGTGTCTGTGGCAGGATGGTATGCTACTGCTCTCCACTTACTTGGGTTGCCCTTGCTGGACCCATCCGTGTACCAGGCATCTTCAGGAATGGGATATTTTCCTTCCTGGATGGGACTCTTCTCTGGCGGAGCAACCAAGGCTTGTTTTTGTGCATCACTGTGATACGTCACTGGGCCTAGAATCTTTTGGAGTTCTTCTTTCAATGGTGAGGAAGACAGACTACTCCTCTGGCTGAGATAGGCGACCCATCGTGCCACTGTCTGTGCTTGGGCCACCCCTGTCTTAGGAAGGCGGGTCAGATCTCTTACCCACCCCTGAATTGGAAGAGTGGTCTTAACTACGACTTCAGCCGTCTGGGTTATTGGCTCTACCACTTGCAATGCAGTATAGGCAGCCAATAGCTGTTTTTCAGTCATACTATATCTTTCTTCTGCTCCATGCCAGACCTGAGACCAAAATCCAATGGGAGTCCGAACAGAACTCTGACATTGCCACAGGCCCCAGCCAAAGCCATCCTGAGTAACATGAACATCTAATTCAGCTGGGAGGGTAGGATCGAATATACCCAATGCCTGGGCTTGTTTCACCGCCTGTTTTGCCTGCTGGAAAGCATCCTGTTCTGTTCTCCCCCAATCCCATGATTGGCCCTTTTTTGTGAGTCTATACAAAGGTCTCAGCAGCTGCGCCAAATGAGGTAGAAAGGAACGCCAGTATCCCAATATACGTAGAAATTCCAGCAGCTGCTTTGCTGTTGTAGGGACTGGAAATGCCTGAACCTTATCTGTGATGGCACTGGGTAGCACTTTGGTCTTTCCTGACCAGACTACCCCCAGAAATTTTACAGACAGGCCTGGACCTTGCACCTTTTGAGGATTGATAGCCCATCCTCTTTCACCTAGGTAGGCAGTTAATGAATCTGCCGCCTCTCCTACTGCTTCCAGTGAGTCGGATGTTAACAGGAGATCATCAATGTAGTGGTATAGGTTGACGTTATTATTAGGTTTCCTCCAATTAGCTAGGTCACGCACCACCAAGTTATGACAGTATGTTGGTGAATGCACGTACCCCTGTGGCAGGACCTGAAAGGTCCACTGCCTGCCTCCCCATGTAAATGCAAATTGATCTTGCGATTCTTTGGCAATCGGAATACTAAAAAATGCATTTGCCAAATCCAGGACACAATGGTAGGTCTTGATTTCTCTACTCAGTGTGTCCATTAGGGAAGCAATATTGGGTACGGCTGCATGGATGGGCGGCGTGACCTTATTTAATTCCCTATAATCTACTGTCATTCTCCATGTTCCATCCAACTTCCGCACTGGCCATATGGGGGAATTATATGGACTATGTGCAGGTCTTATAACGCCTACTTTTTCTAGTTCCTGCACCGTTTTTGATATTTCTTCCTGCCCCCCCGGGAGTCTATACTGTCTTACATTAGTAATCCGGCGTGGTTTCGGCAAACAAATTGGCTCATGTTTCGCATGGCCCCTCAATACTGTCTGTATTGTCCGGACACTAATGTACCTCTGTCGAAGTCTAAATTCTCCCACAGTTGTCTGGAGAGCCAGACCCCATAAAATGTCTATGCCCAAGATGTATTTTGGAACTGGGGCAATTGACACTTTATACTCCCGGGGTGGGAGACGCCCAACCCCCAATTTCAGCCATGTTTGGGTGACTGGAATGGTCTGTCCCCCAAACCCACCAATCATCACTCTATTGCCCTTAAATTTTGTTGGGTCTCCATATATAATTGATGTTTCCGCACCAGTGTCTACTAGAGCCATCACCTTTTGAATATTTTTATCTGTCCAAAATATCTCTAATTCTACATAGGGCCTCCGGTCACATCTGGAGGCCCTAAAGGGACCAAAGTTCTTTGTCACTCCATGAAGTTCGCTAGGTCTAAGTCTTTTACCACAGGTGGTTCAGGCACTGTAGCTCGTGACACTTGTGGATGTTTCTTCCTTCTATTTGGGACTATGAAGTCAGCCAAATTCCAAGTTGTTGGTGGTGCTGCCTGTATTATCCGTACTCCCGATTTTCTGGGAGTACTCTGAAATTTTTGATCATTTCTTAGTTGCTTCCAAAGCTGTAACAACACATGGTTGGGTTGCCCATCGATTTTAGCAAAGGCAACCCCGGCCCGTATAAGATCATTAAACATAGTCTTCCGGGATACCCGTATGGGGCCCGATCGGGGTATCCGTGGGACAGGCTTCCTAGTTTTAATCGGGAATGCCTCAGCTTCTTCTATCATACGGATATTGCACCTAGTTCTTATGCGCTCCGTTTCCCCAAGGTCTGCCACCAACTGGGCTGCCTGTTGGACGATAGCCTCCGAAGCCACTAAGGGGTTTAGTATGGAAACCAAAGTCCCATAAAGGTGAGAGGGGGCTTGCTGTAGTATTAGGTCTCGCATACCTGCTGTAAATTTTTCTGTATCAGGGCTTTCGAAGTTTTCTGAATACATGGCCTCTCTCATACCCAGTTCCCGGATGTATGTTTGGAGGTCCTCCATAGAGGACCATAAACCGGTATTAAGTGGAATATCAGATTTGTTAGGCCATGCTAGGCAGCATGCTGCCATCAACCAATCTATAATAGAATGATTTTCATTAGTGTAATGGATGGCGGCATATAATCTTTGCCTCGGGGCTGGGTGTATAGTTATAGATGCTAGTTTCAACATCTGTCCCTCTGACTAACACGCTTTCAGCTCCTGCATCCCATAACCTCAGGAGCCATGATGGTACGCTTTCTCTTGGTTTTTGATGGAACCGTTGTATTAGGTCCATCAACTCATTTGCCGTATACAGGCGAGCTGTCACATGCAAGCATGTTTCAGCAGGGGGCCATTGGTCAGGAGGCACCCCCGCTGGTCTATCTTGGACTTTTTTTGTTTTTTGAGTTATGATTGGTCGGATCTCAAACGGATCCTCCATAGATGGAGCTTTGAGATCCGATTTAGAGATCTTGGCTTCTGAAACATCCAGGTCCGCTACTTCAGGGACCTGGGTGTCTTCCACTGATATGGTACGTATTTGTCTTGTTGGCACATCTAGCCCAGGCTTTTTTGCTACTAATGTGCCCAACTGTTGTTCTAATTTCTCAATTCGCTCTCTTAACAACTGATTTTCAGATTCTATGTTTGTATTTGTTACATCTAATTTATGTAAAGCCATTATTAGAGGCCAAACCACTGCAGAAGCGGCTAGCTGACGTTCTTTTGTAACTAGTATATCCTTATCTAGGCCTTGAAAATAATCCGTCAGCCGGGCTGGAGAAGGAGAAACACTGCCTGTAACCCGCAGGGGTCCCCATTTTTCAGTAACAGTGGCAAGACCATAATAGGGTGATCCTATAAATCCTGGAATTTGACCGGGAATTGTTTGGTCTAAGGGAATAACGTTCTCCCCCTTGCCCCATTTGAAAAGGTTCCAAATGAAAGACATGGTTAGTTATTGTATAAGTATATATATATCTTTTTTAAGCCTGCCTGGCTCGCCAATTGTAGGGCAAATAACCCCAAGGAAAGCACTTCAAGGAAGTTAGTGCGAAAGGATGGTATATTCTTGGTAGGCTTTAAGTAGATGATATACAAAATAATAGCAAAAGAGATTGGCTCACCTTGCTGATAGTTGAGGCTCGCCGATAACTCCACCAGGGAGGGATCTCCAACAAGAGATCCTTCCCTGCTGGTGGTCAGCCCTTAAATGGGGTCTTGGGAGAGGTGGAGTCAAACTCCACCCCTTCCAGTCACACTCACTTGTGCCCCTGCAGCTGACTCAGGGCTTGCCTCAGGTGATCAATCAGTGGTTCAGGCCGTGATTCAACAGTTCCCATACAAACTTCATATGGAGACTTGTGAAAAATAGAATTAAGTCACAAAGAGTGATACAACTCAGCTGTGCTGGCAACAAGATTTTCGTGCACATCCCGAGGCCTGAACAATGAAACGCTGACTGCGAGCTTCACATTTCTAGGCTTGCCTAATCAGAACTGTGCTCGCCCTGTTCCCTCTACCTCTGAGGAAACAAACAAACAAACAAGCCCACCAATAACAAAAAAACAAACAATGCAACTGAAAAACACCACTCTCCATCTGATCTTCCAGCAGCAGCTACATTACTGCTGTCATCATCATCCCTGCCGTAGGATTCCACAGGGCTCACAGATCCTCAGTCCAAAGGGCAGCAGCAAGAAGAAAAGAGCAGGTAGCACAAAGCTCAGGTCAATTTACAAAGCAAGAAAGGGGGACATCAGGGAGCTGAGTGAAGCACTTACTTTGTAACACCCAACAGCTTTTTCTGTGTTATCTTGAGCTCAAAAATCTGTCCCATAAACCTGTGCGCTCTAGGATCTCTCTCGTGGACACTGAGATGAGTAGACAGATATCTACAGAGCACAAAAAATAATGAGAAAAAAAAACAACAAACAGAAGGATCGATACCTTCAGTAATACAAGTGCCCCCACACCGCATAGCTAATGTGGGAATTTAATCCATCATACAGGACATACAGTTTAGTTCTAGGTACTCCATCTAGACTGTCAAGTAAGCAACAATATCATTTTCACATGTACAGATATTTGCCTGCGAGTACTGGCGCTTGTTAAAAAGAGCACTAGTTCACAGAAACTCTAATTAGGACATAACACAGTGGAACAGAAGGCCTATCAACCAGAAAAAACCTGAGGCACAGTCAGAGCAGTCAGATAGCGTTTCCTCTGTTTTATTCCTCACAACATGAAGACAGTCACGTCTTAGAGGTGTGAGAATAATTCTACAAATTTAGTGACAAACACTTCTGTAAAGACACTGCTCATACTTTCATGTTTTGAACGTTAACTTCCATCTGAGAGTCTTCCAGGCTGTCATCTTCAGCATTGCTGAAGCATTGATGTCCTCAGTGGATGGAGAAGGAGCCTGCAGAGTTTGTCCTGCACCCATCTCCCCAGGAGTTGGTTGATTTTCCAAAGTAGGAGCACATTCACATCCCAGTTTAGTCCCACCTGGGATGCCTACTGCAAAGAACAAAAATGAGTGGAAAACAGATGATGATGCAGCTTAATAAGGAGATAATCTTTGGCACCTACATCATAAATTAACCTCATGATACCTAGAACATCTTCAAGGAAGGCTAGAACTCTTCACACAGCACTAGTATTCCAAAGAGTGGTACAGGAACTGCACGTTTGTAAGGCTTAGTTTTCTACTGCTATCAGAGAACCTCCCGGAAATGATGAACACGTCAGTCTGCAGCTGCCTCTACTCCTAGCACCCTGTGACATTTGCTTCTATTTCTGACAGCCTAATGTATGCCACCCCTTCCCAATACATAGAAGCTCATCTCAAAATCAAACCTCACCCGTTAAAGCATCTATCCAAATTCAGGTATTAAACACTAAGGTTTGACGCACTGTCAAAAAAAACATGAGCATGTAAGCAAGCAAATTCAGTCCTCTGCACTTGTAGTTTTAACTAAAGAAAACATACAGCTGGCTTTTAAAACAATGCACTTTGTTTTAAACTACTGATTAACTGATAAACTCATCATAAATATAAACTATCTGCAGAAGTAGCAAACATTCACAGCTGTAGAACATTTTTCCATCTCCCTCCCCCTCCCCCCCATACTTCCATGCATCTTGTGACGCTCAGCTCTCCATATTCCAAAGAATGGCAGAAGGTCTCCAGCTAGGAAAACACCTGGATACTTTTGTTTAGAGGCTCTTTGAAATGTACACTTCTCATTCAGTTAGCACATAATGCTCACAGTTCAATCACCAATGCTACAACTGCCTGTAGAATTGTAAAACTGCTTTTTTGACCTCAGCATTAGTGTTTCTTAAACGATTTATCTCAGAAAACCACCTCACTTAACTCACTATCTCAGTTAACCTTACAGCCTAAATGTCCTCGAGATTTAAAGCTGAAATGTCAGCATCTCAGAATGATGGCGCTTTCAGGCATACCTTGCCATTTCCTTTTCCCTTTTTGATCACCTTCTGTTATGTCCCTTAACAGCTAGTTCACAGACTTCGTAGCCTTCATCTTAAATACAGGAAACAAGGAGAAGTTTTCAGCAATGCTCCAAAAACAGAGAAGTCTAAGTCTGTTAAGCCCTTCAAACTTCAGGCCCAGCAAACAGACAAAACTTCTATATATGTTTTAAGAGCTGTACACATCAGCAAGTCAGCTTCCCATTTCTGTCTGTGTATGGTTGTATTATTACACCAGTGACATTTTATTGCACCAGACATCAGTCTGGATGTCTGCCATAGGTTTCATGGTTTTAGACCACAAGCACCTTGGTAATTTTATTTACCACAAAACAGATGTGGAAAGGGAGATGCAGGGAAAAGAAGCAGGGAGGGAGCTCAGGGGGAAAAGCAGGGCGGGGGCCCAGGGAATCCAAGGGGAAAAGATGGGTGACTGAGCCCAGGGAGCCCAAGGCAAAAAGAAGGGTGGGGAGGGGTATCCAAAGGGAAAAAAAATCAGGGGGGATGAGGAGAGGGGGAGCAAGGGGAAAAGACGGGGGGGGAGTGGTAAAAGGGGTAAGCAGGGTCACTATTGGGAGGAAAGGGGTGAGGTGGAGAGGGGGGTGACGGGAAAACTGGGGGGTTGTGAGGTGCTTGTATGGATTGGAAAGTGGGACTGGGGGCTGATAAAGGGAGTTGAAGGGGGAACTGGAGGCAAGGGTACAGGGGGAATGACAGGAGATTCTGGGGGTGTGAAGAAGGAGGCACTGGGGGTGGCAGAAGACAAGGAAAGCTGGGGGTCAGATGGTTAGGACAGAGGGGAAAGGGGAAGGAGGATCAGAATGGAGAAATATGAGTGGTGTGGGGGAGAAGCAGGAAGAAGGGATCCTGGGGGACAGAACAGCAAGACCTGTTGGAGGGGGGACCTCAGGGCAAGGGGGAATGCAGACCCGGCATTCAGAATGGTGGCACTTGTGGAAACAGGCCTAGGGGAGGGGATGGAAAGGGGACTCTGTAATTCAGCAAGGAGGGATGGGGAGGGGAGACAGGGGACCCTGGTAGTCAGAATGGTGAGAGGACAGACAGGGGACACAGTGGGGATACTCGAGGTGGGGGGAGACAAGGGACCCTGGGGATCAGAATGGGGAAGGAAGAAGGAACTGAGGTAGAGGGTGGAAGATGACTCCAGGGATCAGAAAAGAGGAAGTGGAGGTGAGGGGGACACTAGCAGTCAGATGGGAGGGGGACCAGGGGCAAAAAGAGGCCCTGGAGAATACAAAGAGGGACCGGAGGGGTCGTGACTGCCCCGTGGGCAGAGAGGTGCGTGCGGGGCAGTGAGATACCCTGCGGGCGGGACAGGATGGGACAGGGCACCTCCCCCCGCCGAGCAGAGGCGCTGAGCGCCGCAGAGACCCCACGGGGCCAACGCAGAACTGCACGCGGCCTCCCACCCCCTTCACCCCGGCCCCCTCCCCAGTGCCCCCCCGAACACCCACATGCAGGAGCTGAGGCAGCGTTCGGAACCCCGCAATCGCCCCGCGGCGTTGCGGCAGCGCAGGACCGGAACGACAGCCGCGCGGGCACTTTTGGGTGCGGAGTGATGACATCACGGCGTGCAGAGGCGTCGTTGCTATGGAGACGGCATCACGTGAGCGGGTTGAAGAATACTGCGGAGGTGGGGGAGGGGTTTCCGGTGGAGGGCAGAACTCCGGGCGTGGCAGCTGTGGGTGGTGCTGTGGGCTGGGACGTCCACGGCAAGATGCAGCCAAACAACGGCATCTGGGCAGGGGAACAGCAGCACAGGGATCTGCACAGCACACTGAGTTCTGCGATGAAGGGAAGAGGAAAGGAAACAACAGGAAGAAAGAGAGAAAAAGAAAGGAAAGAGAGAGAAGGAGAGAAAGAGGGAGAGGGAATGCAGTCAATAATTCTGTGTCTACAGATGTATACAGATGAGTGTTATTGTGTGTGGTAATTATTTCCATGGATATAGATGTATGTATGTATATAAATATGTGTGTGTGATGCATGATAATTAATCTTTACTTGTATATATATATATGTGAAGAGTGAAGTAGTGATGTGGAATATAGGGGTGGAATGTCATGTTTTTATGATTCTTATTATCAGTATTCCACATCATCACACCACATGAGGGACTGGGAGTTAAAGAGTTAATGCTGCGGTTCTGTGCACTGCCAAATTTCCGGTCCCTGGTTCTCAGGAGAGAACTCCATTCCCCAGAGGACTTTACATTCCCATTTTCCACTCAGAAGGAAAGATCTGACTACACACAAGTCCCAAGGCTTTCTCTTTTGCTGCTCATCTCAGCTGCCCAGGACACCATTCACCAAGGTGGCCCGGGCTCCTTGCTGGTTCAGTCTGGTGTCCAGCAGGACTCCTGGGTCCGCTCCAGCTGGCTCATCCTCGCTGTAGTGCGGTTTGGGGGATGTTCCTCACCAGGTGCAAAAATTTGCACTTTCCCTCTCCAAAGCCTGTGAGGTTCCTGTCTGGAACGCAACAACGGCACAGCAGCAGGAAAAAGAAGAAAAAGCATTGAGGATGGGGAAGTGACAACCACCATGCTGTTCGCAATGCTAGCACTGTCTTTCTTTCTCCTTTCTTTCCGCAGTGGAATTGGACACTGATGACAAGGGCTCTTTGGGGTCGGTGTGTGTCCCAGCTGCTGCCTGGCCCCATCTCACCAGCTCCACTGCTGTCGTATTCCTGCTGGTGGTGGGGTGGCCTCTCCTTTGGCGATGCTGAGGCCTGGGAGCTGCTGGCCTTCCTCTTCAGGGCTCGCCAGCTCCGCTGAGGTAGGCTGGTGCCAGAGGGCCATGCCAGAGGCTCCTCCAGCTCCTTGTGAGGCGCTGCCTGCTCCATGGTGACAGTCACAGGTTTGGAACAGGGGCGGCTGGGACACCCATCAAGCTTTTGTGGGGTCCTGCCCAGTGTTTTATCCCTGTTGGAGCTGGCAGGGCTGCCAGAGGGTGCTGGGCAAGGGCCAGGAGCCTGCAGGGCAGCTCTGGGCTCTGATGGCCTCAGCAAGGTTGGTGCCTTAGCAGCAGCAGGGGACATGTTGAGGCCCAGTGAGCACTGAGCCTCTCTGCTGCACCTCTGCATGGTGAAGGTTATGAAGTGCCATACAAAATTCCCTGCGTGACCCTGCAGGTTGAGACCCAGCCTTTCTATCAGGACCTCTTCCTCCAAGCCACCAAAGCACAGGGCCCAGGTGACACCAAATACCTGTGTATTTGCTCGTGTCACCTTGGTGCCCAGGATGCAGTGCAGCTTCCAGCGCAGCCAGGAGCACAGGGGCTGCGTACAGGTGTGTGAATGGGCCACAGGAGGCACGTGGCTGTGGTGGTGGCTGGAGCTCACTGCTGGCTCCAGAGCTGATGGGCGGTGGCGGTTTCAATTGTCACCGGGGATGGGGGCCCCTTTCTGCCCCTCTGGGGGAGAGGGAAAGGGAAATGACCCCACAAAGAGGAGGCAGAACAAATGTACTAGAAATGGTAGAAGAATGTATGATAATAATGAGTGTCAATTAGTAACTCAAATGGGAGAGAGAGGAAGGCTCAAACCCTGCTGCTCGCTGTGTTGCCAGGACACAGAAGGGCTGCTCACCCCGTCACTGAGCAACAGAGGTCACCGAGCAGCAGAGGTTCCTGGAAACACGTTTTTTTGGGAGAGTTGTGTGGGAATACAAAAAGTATATTTAGAGCTGCAGCTGTGGAACAGAATAAACAGCATGAGAGAGGAAGGCTGAGAACCAAGGACACTTCCAGAAGAAGAGGAAAACAAGTTCAAGTAAGCTGCATGCTAGCAGACCCCAATTGGAGGAAGAGTGCATGGCTTGGGAAGACTCACAGCCCTGATTGGATAATTGCCTGTATGCACAGTTAAGGACTGTTTTGGGAAGTTATACTGTTGACATGTAAAGGCGGGTGGGAAAGTTACAGAGAGTTTGTGAAAGTATATAAGGGATGTTAAAACCTGTAATAAAGGATTTGGATCGTTCACATCTGAGTCCGTGCCTGAGATACTGCAGAGCTGGAACTCATGGCACTGCTTGAAAGTACAGGGCCAGGAAGTACAGCTCTGCAGCTCTGTGTCTCTGCACAGCAGACTGCCACAGGATGGCATGGCATGGAGTGCTGATAAAGCCAGAACATAGTGTCATACCAGTCACTCCAAAAGAGACAATTCCACCCTAGCTGAAACAGGGATGGGCAGGCAGGCATCTGGGAGGGCTGCATGACCGAGGGACCCCTTCTGAGTGCTATCCAGCTCCTTCAGGTGTTTTTTAAAGACGATTCAGTTTCTCTTTCTTCTGCAGCACCTCCAGCAGAATCCTTCATGGAAATGGGGCAGCATGCATGGAGTTAGGGCTCAGTGTGGGGTCAGCATGGGTCGTACCATGGGGTTGGCAGCGGGCACAGTGGCAGTACCTGATGGCAGAGGTGGGTGCAGATGGGCAGATCGGGTCCTCCATGACTGCGGTGATCTCCAGAGGTGTGAGTGCCCTGGATGACACCATCTGGAAGATGAGCGCCATGAAGAGCTCTGGGAAAAGCAGGCGCACATGTGGGCCATACTGTGAATGCTGCACGATCCTGTGCAGTGCCATGGTCACCTGTGGAAAGCACCCAGGCAGCGCCAGCACCAAACTGCTCCCCTCAGGATTGAGGGAGGGGAGGTTCTCCGGGGACATCCGAACTCACAGCCAGAGGAAGGGTGCCAATCTCGGTCTCCTAGCACAGTAGTGCCATCTCCAGCAGCCACAGCAGCTCCTGCACCATCCGTGGCACCACATCCGCTGAGGACAATGCCATCTCCAACAGCTCCCATGTGTCCCTGCAGCAGAGAGCTGTCCTCAGCAGGAGCCCTTCTGTGAGAGAGGTGTTGGTCTTTCTATATGTGGGTGTGGGAGCCTCTCCATGTGTGGTGGGGGTCCTTCTATGTGTGGGGTGGGGGACCCTCTCAACGTGGGATGGAGGCTCCCTTCTGCATGGCATGGGGGTCCCTATCCACAGGGGATGGAGGTCCCTGTCTTCAAAAAATGGGGTGGAGGCAGCGCACTTGTTGCAGGTGGGGGAGCAGCACAGCAGGCTGAATGTCTATGCACGAGGGTTGGAGGTGGCCAGCCAAGGGAAGGTGCTCTGGGTGGTGCTCTGTGCCCGCTCCTCCGTGATCAGCTTCCTGCTCCTGTGGATGGCTGTCACGATCTGCTGCACCTGGAAGGGACACGGGGACAGCAGAGCTTGCGGGCTGCCTCAAGAGTGGCCAAGCACCCTCAAGTCCCGAATCAGATCGACACTGTGTGGGACAGCCCAATGCAACACTTCCTGTACACAACCCTAATCTCCAGCACCCAATCCAGACCTTACCTCAGCTCTCAACCCAACCCAACCCAACATAGCCTTCCTGTACCCAGCACAACTCAACATCAACCCCCAAAACCCAAGCCAACCCCCAAGACCCAACCCAAGCCCCCAGTCCAATCCTGATCCCACCCCACCATGGGCTCAGTTCCCCAGCAAGCAGCTGCTCACATCAGTGGGTGTAGACTTGAAGTCGACTGTCAGGACAGCCATCAAGTTGGCAGTTACCTGTGTGTTGTAATTGCTGCAGTCCTTCATGCCCTGCAGCGCCACAAGGATGAGGTCGGTCGTCTCCGAAAAGTGCTTCACAAAGCACTGGGGGGAACAAACTCAGAGGGGGGGAAGGAATGTCAGCCATGTTCCCCCAATTTCCATGGGCCCTGCAGTCACAGGTCTCACTGCAGTGAGCCCTCCTCACCAGCACCATGATCATGGTGTTGGTAGTTCAGGAGAGGGAGAACTCATTGTCATCTTTCCACTGCTCAAGTTTATCCTGCTCCTCCTCCTGCAGCGCTTCCCAGCCTGGAAAGGAGAGCAAGATGCAGGTGAGTGAGTGCCGAGTGCGCCCACCCTGAGCACAGGGCCATGAGGCACAACTCCTCAAACCCACAAGCTTCTGCTCCTTTGCTGCTCTGTGAGGCAACGGACAGACAGTGCCAGCAGCCATCGCCTTACAGGCTCTCCCCAGGATAAATGCATAGAGGTGATGGAGAGCATTGAGAGCAGAGCAGCGCATCCTGTCCTCCTGATAGGCACAGCACGAGGATTCCCACCAGCTGCCCCAGCATGGGCAGGCAGAGCTCTTCATAGCTGGCCAAGCTGATTTGTCCCAAGGAGCGATGGAGCTGTGCACAGAGCATGCAACGCTGAGTGCAAACCCAGTGATGGGAGCAGGGTGGGTAGAGTGGGCAAAAGGAGGGACAAAGATCCCCGCAGCAATGGGGTTGGCCCCTTACCCCGTCCTGACAGAAGTGAGACAGTGAATGGCTTCAGCTTCCAAATGTGCCCCACTGCCCTTTGCCACGCTGCACTCTGCAAGCAGGTAAAGGGCAGCAGCACCTGTGGGAAGGAGAGCGGCTGCTCTGCCCTGCGGCCTCCCAGCTCACCCCGGAAGATTTTCAGGGTCGGGGAGGGGAGGAAAAACAGCCCTTCTCCGTGTGGCCCCCACAGGCAGAGCTCACCTGGAAGATGCTGTGCAGCTCCTCACCGATTCTGGCGGTGGGGTAGACAAACACCAGCATGTGCAGCATTTTGTCCACAGCCCTCAGGGTCTGTGGGAGGGATGGAGGAGGGGAGTAAGGAGGGGAAGAGTGTGGGGGGAAGGCACGGCCAGACGCTGTCCTGCAAGACAGGGGGGTTCTGCAACTCCCTGGCACCCACCTCGGAGTAAAGGCTGATGTCCAAGTCCTGCTCCGAGGGAAGCAGGAGAATGCTCTGGAAACACACAGTGAGCAGAGGGATCTTGTCCTCCCACACTGCCACCACAGTGCTGCAAAAGGATCCCCCCATGAGCAACACTGCAGAGTGGGGGGGGGGGCATCACCAGGAGGAACCCCCTCCTCTAGCAAGATGTGTTGGGCAGAGGGAGTTCTGAGAGCTGCTGTGCTGGGGGTGGATTGGGGTTAGGGTTTAGGTTGGGGTCGTGGTTTGAGTGGGGGTTAAGTTTAGGATTTAGTTTAGGGTTAGGGTTAGAGTTAGGGTTAGGGTCAACATCAGATCCAAGACCCAGCAGGACTGCAGGACGTTCTCTGCCCTTTGGCCAGCCCCAGTAGGGGAGAACAGTGGCCCAGTACCAGCAGAACAATCCCCTGGGGCTGTGGGGTCATGCAGGCACTGTAGGGCCATACAGACACTGTGGGGCTGTACACATGTGTGGGGTAATGCCGGTGCTGTAGGGCTGTCCTGGCTCAGGACACATATTCGAGGGCAGTGATGGCAACCATGGCTTGCTGCCACAGTTTAGAGCACAGCTTACCCTGCAGTTCCTCTGATAGGGTTAAAATTGGTGTTAGGGTTTGGGTCTGGGTTAGGCTTAGACTTAGAGTTAATGTCAGAAAAATGTCTGCAATCATTTTGGGAGTCAGGATCTCTGGTAAAGAAATGTTGAATTTGCAATTGCAATGGCAGGCATCCTGACAACGTGAGCACACACAGAGACAATGTTACGTCTTTTATGCCTGACACTTATCTTTCCTCTCCTGGTTCTTCATTGGCTGAGTACTTCAGGTTCACCATCTTCCCGACGCTGAATCAAACATACATGTGCTGACCCAACATCAATGGTTGCTGGCTAAACATGTGTATCACTCCTTAGTTGCTTCTGATGTTTTCTTCACATAGATCTTGTCTGTCCACTGCCAACATTTAGCAGTTTCCCCTGGCGAGGACTTTTGATTGCTAACAGCATTATCACTGCTTGGGAGTGGGTATCTGGCTCATTCCAGGTGGCAGCACAAACAAGAGCTTTGTTCTTTGTATCTATAAATTACTCCATCTCCTTTATTTTTTATCACTATAATTACTTCGCTATCTACTGAGCGTGCATCAGTGTGGAACATTCATCTAAAGGACGACTGATGAAGACTATCAGAGGACCCTCACACCCGATGAAGTCAAAAGAACGCCGAAAAATACTGTCAGTACTGATAAAGGCCGCTAGGTGGCAGAAGAGAGACCATTAAATCAAATGCTACTCTTCGTTCCAATGCGGAAACAACATCGCATTCCTACAATTCCCCCCTTTTCTTTTTGTTCTCCGCTGCTGGTTTCTGCAGTTTCTTTTTTAAGTATGGTTATATCATCATTTTCCTCTTCTTCACTTTCTTCATTCCCTCTCTCCTTTAATATCATATTTCCCAAATATGATGGTGGATCCACTGGTGTTTGCTTCTATAGCGCTGTCTCCATTAATAGCTGTACAAGTGCCCTCACACAGGGGATAATAAAGCATCCAATGGTCGCCAGGACTCCGGCTCCTGTAATCAAGGAAGTAAATACAGATACTATCATCCCTTTCCATTTACCAAACCAGGTCTCCAGCCATCCAGTGACCTCTCCCATACAGTCTCAAACCCCCCACTATCTCATCCTGCACCTGTGTGAGCAGTGGGGTGGGTGTCTATGGGGATATTGTGGGGACACTGTGGAGAGGTATTTACTCCTGAACTTTCTGCCAACTCATCAGCAAGGGTAGTGAGCCCTTGTCATGCCTCAGTTACTGTGCCATGGGATATTTCCCTTCCTGAAGGCAATTATTTTCTGGTGGAGCGATCATTGTCTCTTCTGGCATGTCACTATGATATGTTACTGGTCCAAGGTTCTTCTCAACTTCTTCCTTCAAAAGTGATGAAGATAGACTGCTCCTTTGGCTGAAGTAGGTGACCCAAAGTGCCACAGCCTAAATCACCCCATCCCAAGACAGCTGTTCAACAGCAGAAGGTCTCAGACTTGGTGCCTCTCAGTTAGCCTACACTTGAAAGTTTGACTGGTACTCTAAACTAAAGCAGCCAGAGCCCCCTTCTTTTTTAAAACAGTAACAAAGATGTTTCTGCCTAACTCTTCCCCCAGGTTTGGAGGTGAATATACTAATGTCCCCCAGTCTTTTCTTTCAGTCATAACTAAAAATATTATGTGAAAACATGGACATTTCTTTCTATGCAATGAGTGCCTACTTTGAAAAGTATCTGCATCACTTGCATGCACAGAAGATGCACAGAAAATAATTGTTACACAGAAACACATTGTGACTGCTGGTATGTCACTGTGAAAAAAATAATTTAAGAAAAAGGATGAAGAATGTATTTTTCCCCTGGGCATCATGGAAAAATAACTACAAAGCCAGAATGAGAATACTCTCTAAGTTATTTGATCAAACTTATTTTTATCATTTAAAGTCTGAAACCTTCACAGTGCGAAGTACGCAATACAGGTACGGAAGTGTTGATATTCTTATGACTTTAGTATCTAAAAATGTGAGTTTGCACATTTTCAAATTGTACTTAATTGTACAATTTCTCACGTTATCTTACTGAACTCTAATGTACAGGAATGGAATGCTGGTTCTCTCTTGGGACAGTTGGGGACATTGAAGAAAATGGGGACATTGGGGTCACTATGGGATGTTGGAGACATTGGGGTCTCTATGGGGACATTGAGGGATATTGCAGGCACAGTGGGGTCATTGAGATCTCTATGGGGACACTGAAAGACACTGAGGGACATTGGGGAACATTGGGGGATGTTGAGGACATTGGAGTCTCTGTGGGGACACCTGGGGACACTGAGGACATGGGGGTCACTGGGGGCACTGGGGTTTCTATTGGAACACCGGGGGGCAGCGGGGGAGCACACGGTGATGGTGGCCCCACAGAGGTCCTCTTGTGTTCCCGCAGATGTCCTCACTGGGGATGGAACTCCCCCGCAACGGCGATGGGGAAAATGAAGAGGGACCTCTGACACCCCCCCAATATTCTGGGACCCCACCACCACCTCCAGTAAGGCTCTGCCACCCCCCCCCCCCCCAGTGACTTTATATGTTTGGGGATCTGCCAAGCCCAACATGTGGTCCTCCTGATGGCATTTGAGATCCCATGTCCCATTTTGGGGTCCCTGAGGTCCATTCTGGGGTTCCCTGAACCCACTTGATGGTCTCTGTGTTTTACCTTGGAATCCCCTATGCCCACTTTGAGGTCCCCTGAACCCACTTTGAGCTTCCCAGGGTTAATTTTGGGGTCTTTGGGTCCACTCTGAAGTCCTCTTGGTGACATTTGGAGTCCCCATGTCCCAGTTTGGAGTCTCCATGTCTCAATTTGAGTCCCCGTGCCCAATTTTGGGGTCCTTTTGGTGGCATCTGGGGACCCCGTGGTCCATTCTTGGGTCCCACTTCAGGGTCCCCATGGACAGCAGACAACTCAGCACAGAGGGACAGGATGCCACCAGGACCCCCACCAACCCCTTCTGGGGCTTCCACCATCCTCTGGGCTCCTGCCTGAGCTGCCATGTAGGTTGTTGCTGCTGTGCCTCATCATGTCACCAGTGGGTGCACAGCTCAGCCCACAGACAATGCCCCTGATTATCACCACATCTCCCTCAGCCCAACCTACTCAGCTTATCAAGGAGGTGCAGGAAAGGCAGCCTCAGGGTCTTCAGGCCCACTTACCACCCAGGGCTGGAATGCTCTGTCACACCATCTGCTGAAACGAACCAAGCCCCGACCCCATCCCCAGTGATCTGGCAGCAGCACTGTAGTCCCTTTGATGTCCTGGGTGCTGCAGAGACCCCTTGGGTCCAGGCGTGGGGTCTCCATTCCCCAGGCCCCTTCCGGCAGCTGCTTCTCCAGCTTCTCTTGCATTGCACAGTACTTGAGGTGAGGCCTCATCAGTGCCGAGTACAGGGGCAGGATGACTTTCCTAGTCCTGCTTGCCATACCATTCCTGATCCAGGCCAGGATGCCATCGGCCTTCTTGGCCACCTGGGCACACTGCTGGCTCATATTCAGCCCAATGTCCACCAGCACACCGAGGTCCCTTTCCATGAGGCAGCTTTCCAGCCACTCCTCCCCATGCCTTTAGGGTTGCCTGGGGTTGCTGTGACCAAAATGCAGGACCCAACACTTGGCCCTATTGAAACTCACACAGTTAACCTTGGCTCATTGATCCAACCTGTCCAGGTCCTTCTATAGTGCCCTTCTCCCCTCAGGCAGATCAACACTCCCTCCCAACTCGGTGTCATCTGCAAACTTACTGAAAATGCACTCAATCCCTTTATCAAGATTGTTAATAAAGATGTTAAATCTAAGTGTCCCCAGTACCGAGCCCTGGGGGACACCACTTGTGACCAACCACCAACTAGAGGTAACTCCACTGACCACAGCTCTTTGGGCCCAGCCATCCAGCCAGTGTTTCACCCAGCAGAGCGCACGCTCACCCAAACCATGGGCAGCCAGCTTCTCCACTAGAATGCTGTGGAGGACAGTGTCAAAGGTTTTACTGAAGTCCAGGTAGGGCACAGATGGGGTAGATGGGGGGAGAGCAGTGGATGTAGTCTCCCTTGATTTCAGCAAGATATTGGACGCTGTCTCCCACAGCATTCTTCTAACAAAGCTGAGGAAGTGTGTAACAGATATGTGCACGGTGAGGTGGGTTGAGAACTGGCTGACTGGCAGAGCTCAGAGGGTTGTGATCAGCAGCACAGAGTCCAGTTGGAGGCCTGTATTCAGTGGTGTTCCTCAGGGGTCAGTGCTGGGTCCGGTCCTGTTCAACATCTTCATCAGTGACCTTGATGAGGGGACCAAGTCCACCCTCAGCAGATTTGCTGATGATCAGAAGCTCGAAGGACTTGGACTCCATGACCTCTGGAGGTACCTTCCAACCCCTGCAATTCTGTGATTCTGCACTGAAGGGAATAATATGGGCTTTACTGGTGAATTCTTCTTTGGGAAAATCAGAACTTTTGTTCTTGCTTTCCTCTCATTCTCTGCTCATCTCTCAGTTGCCTGGAGATTTTCCTCTCTTGGACGTGTTTCTGTGCCCCATGTCTTTTCCATGTCAGCACCTTCATTCCTATTTGCCATTCAGAACACCTAAACCAAACACTAAATCTAATCCTAACCCTAAACATTAACTGAACACTAACCCTAAACATAAACCTTACTGCAAACCTAATCCTTACCCTTAACCCCACCTAAACTGTAACCCTAATGCAAGCCCTATCCAACACTAACACTAACCCAAAAGCAAAACCTAACACTAACCCTGACCCCAGCCCTAACCATATGCATAATCCTAAACCTAACACTATTCCTAACCCTATCCTTAAGACTATACTGTCCCTAACACTAATACTGACACTAACACTCAACCTAATCCTAACACTAAATCTAATAACTAAAACAAACCCTATCACTAACCCTAATTCTAAATTCCAACCCTAACCTAAACCTAGGGGTTATGTTAGAGTTTTGGTAGGTTTAGGGTAACATTTAGGTTTAGGGATAGTATTAGATTAATGTTTAGGGCTAGGATTAGATTTAGTGTTTGGTTTAGGGGTAGGGTTAGTTTGAGTGTTAGGCTGAGAGAAGCGGTAGGCCTTGGGTTTGGTTTTGGGTTAGGGTAAGGTTTAGGGATAGGAATAGGGTTGGTGTTTGGATTGGGATTAGGGTTAGTGTTAGGGATGGGGTAGGGTTGGTGTTAGGGATGGGATGGGGTTAGAGTTAGGTCTGGGTTGCGGTAATCTGATGTTTTGTTTAATGTTTAGGGTTGGGCTTAAACTGGTGGATGGGTTTTAGGGTAGCATTTAGGGCTACTGTTAGGGTTAGAGTAGGGTTAGGTTTAGGTTTAGGGAAAGGGTTGTGATTAGGGTAAGGGTTCGGGTTAGAAAGAGGAATAGGGTTAGTGGTAAGGTAAATTTTAGTACTAGCATTTCTGTTAGGGTTAAGTAAAGTGTTAGTGTTACAGTTAGGATAAGAGTTAGGTTTAGGGTAAGGGTTTAATTTTGGTGTAGGTTTAGGGTTAGGGCAAGGTGTAGAGTTAATTTTAGTTTGAGGGTCAGAGTAGGGTTTTGCCTTGTGTTAGTGCTATGGTTAGGATTAGATTTAGGATTAGGTTTAGGCATAGGTTTTCTTTGAGTGTTAGGGTGAGAGAAAGGTTAGGCCTTGGGTTTGGTTTTGGGATAGATTTGGGTTTAAGAATAGAAATTGGGTTAGTATTTGGAATATGATTTGGTTTAGTATTAGTGTTAGGGTGGGGGTTAGAAGTTAGGTGAGTGTTGTGGTAACCTAATGCTTTGTGTTAGGTATAGGGTTGGGCTTATACTTGAGGTTGGTGTTAGGGTCAGGTTTAGTTTGAAGGTAGATTTAGAGTTCGAATCAAGGTAATGCTTTGGATTAGGTTTAGAGTTAGGGTAAGATTTCGGTTTACTTACAGTGTTAGGTTGAGAGAATTGTAGGCTTTGTGTTTCTGGGTTTGTGTTGGGTTTAGGAATTGGAATAGAGTTTGTGTTTGGATTAGGATTAGACTTTGGTTTAGGATTAGGGTTGGGGTTAGAGCTAGGTGAGGGTTGTGGTAATCTGATGCTTTTTTTTAGGTTTAGGGTTGGGTTTTAAGTTGGGCTTTAAGTTTTAGGGTCAGATTTAGATTCAAGGTAGACTTAGAGTTACAATTAGGGTAATGGTTAGGATTTGATATATGGTTGGAGTAAGGTTTAAGTTTACTATAAGTTTCAGGTTTAGAAAATTGTGGGCATTGCTTTTGGTGTGGTGCTTGCATTGGGTTTAGGAATTGGAATAAGGTATGTGGACCATCACATATATAGGGTAAGTATTAGGGTTGGAGTTAGGGTTAGAGTTAGGTGAAGGCTGTGCTAATCTGATGCTACGTGTCAGGTTTAGGCTTGGGCATAAACTTGGGATTGGTGTTGAAGTAAGATTTTTGCTAGAGTTACGCTTATGGTAGGGATAGATTTATGTTTTCGTATTAGGATTAGGTCTAGCTTTAGCTTTAGGATTCAACTTGTGATAGGGTTAGGGCTAGGGTTAGTTTGAGTGTAAGCGTCTCAGTAGGATTAGGTTTTGGGTTAGGGTTAAGGTTAGGAATAGGTTTCAAATTAGGTTTTGGGTTTGTGTTAAGGATAGGCCTGCGATTAGCGTTATGTTAAATATTATCAGGATAAGGGTTGAGGTTAGGGTTATTTATAGGAAAATGGTTATTGTTAGGGTTGGAGCAAGTGTAAGTGTTAGGGTTAGGATTAGACTTAGGGTTAAGTTTAGGTGTAGGTTTGGTTTTGTGTTAGGGTGAGAGAAGGGGTAGGCCTTGTGTTTTGTTTTGGGTTAAGGTGAGGTTTAGGAATAGGGATAGGGTTAACATTTGGATTAGGACTGTGGTTTGGAAGAGTTTTTGGGACAGATTTAGGTGAGGGTTGAGGTAATCTGATGCTTTGCGTTAGGTTTAGATTTAGCGTTTAGTGTTAGGTTTATTGTAAGGATTAGGTTTAATGTTAGGTTAACATTTAGGATTTGATTTTTGTTTAGAATTAGGGGAGTTGTTTGTTTCAGTTTAAGGGTCAGAGTAAGGTCAGCCCATGTATTACGATTAGGATTAGGGTCAGGTTTAGGTTTGTGTTTAGGTTTAGCGTTAGTGTTAGGGAACTGGCTGGGATTAGGGTTAGGATCAGTGTTTGGGTAAGGGTTTGGGTTAGGTTAAGGTTTAGTGTAATGGTTAGGTTTAGGGTTAGTGTTAGATTTAAAGAATAGCGCTAGGATTAGTTTTCTTGTTAGGTATAGGGGTAGGGTTAGTTTGAGTGTTAGGGTGAAAGAAGGGGTGGGCCCTGGATTTTGTTTTGGGATTGGGTAAGGTTTAGGAATGGGAATAGAGTTAGTAATTTGAACATGTTTAGTGTTAGTATTAGGGATAGGGATAGGGTTCGAGTATAGTTAGGGTTGTTAGTTTTAGGGTGAGGGATAGGGGTATGATTTGGTATAGTACTAGGTTTAGAGTTTTGGTTAGTAATAGTGTTTGTGTTATGGTGTTAGTGTTAAGGTTAAGGATAAGGTTATGTTTAGGGTTAGGGTTAGGGGTGGATTTTAGGTTAGGGTTAGGATTAGATTTAATATTTGTGTTAGGGACAGGGTTTGTTTTAGTTTTATGATTAGATTTAGGGTTAGGATTACTTGGAATGTTATTTTTAGGGTTAGGGTTAGGTTTAGGATTAGGATAGTCTTTTGACTATAAGTGGTTCTCTTCAACAAAAAGTACAAAAAGAAAGTGAAGGCAACCAGCCAACCTTGGAGAAAAGATCATTAAAAAAGAGAAAAAATCATAAAAAAGACATCAAGAGAGCTCCAGTGAATGATTACCAGTAAGAATTCAGGCTAGAAATGAGACGATAGAATAGCTCCGGTAGTCATGGCAACATCAAGATTGAGTTTGAGCCTTCTCTCCCAAGGCTTGATGAACTCTTTCAGCTGACTTCTTCTCATTTCTCATTATCATTAATATTCTAAAAGCATTTTGTCATCAAGAGACAGTAATCAGAAGAATTTGCCAAAGTGTATTTAAAGTGTATTCCAAGTAAAGGAGGATGTAACAAATCATAACAAATGTGTAGAGTGAAATTTTCTGCTCTCTGTGGAACACAAGATGTACATTTTTTTTTTTTTGTCTTGCTTGAGAAACAAATTTGGGTGTGTGCACATACTGAGCTGCAAATTGGCGTATTATAGAACATATCAATTTGTCTTTTCTTCTTGAATTAAGCTCTGCATAAGTGTTGTTGCATTAAGCACACTTACAGTGAATCCCTAGCTGAACTCATTTCTTTTGTTTTAAAACTCCCACATGATCAGTCAGAGAAAAAAAGCTTTCACAGAATATATTGCATCTGGAAAGAAACTTTTCGGTACATAAGACCATGACATCGTATTTCAAACATATTTTAACTCTATTCTATATTACAAAGTTGTACTGACAAATTTTAAAAAGTTCTAAAATAAATAAAAATTGAAAATACTATTACACTTAATTTTTAGAAATATTTATAGTGGTGTAAAAACTTATCTAAACTCTTCAGCTAAGCAGGGCAGAATAGGCTAAGAACCACTGGCTCGAAATGCTCTTCTCAGCGGAATCCACTTGAAACTCATCAATCACGGCTTCTGCTGCCTCTGCCACTGAAGAAAGCCTTGCATTCGGTGGCTGCTGTGCACCGAGGAACAGGTGGGTGCTTCTGCGATGATATGGAGAAAAAGCTAACTGGGGAACATTTCGACAAAAGCATCTGTGAGAATCTGCGCATCTACATTGCTAAGCTCCGAAGAGCTTACAATTTTGGGAAAGGAATCAGAAATGTCCCTGTGTATGGAGAGAAGGAAACAGGGAAAGACAGTGTTTCATGGAGGAAAGAAGAAGAACATCAAGAAGGGTCAGAGAAAAAGTATGAAAATGTGCACCCAGATGAACGTCTGATACAGACATACATTGCATACGGTAGCAGAGCAGAAAGAGAACAGAAACTTCACCCCTCACTAACATTGGGGTCCACCACATCTTCTCTGACAGCGCCAGAAATGGAGTCTCTTATACGTGTAAACCATGCGTTGTTGGAATTGGACCTCAGCCAGCTGATTAGAAATGCTGCTTTCCAGTGCACGGCAGCAGGCTGATTCGTGACTTTCTTCAGCGGCCGGCACTGTAGAAGTCTTGATTTGCATTTGAAGCAAAATCTGTGGAGAAGAGCGATTCAAGCCAGACTTTCACCGTCAATTCGGCTCTGCTTAACTAAATAGTTTTAGTAGGTTTTATAACCAATATAAGAAGTTTCTAGAAATTTGGCGCTTTAGTATTTCCAAATTTTTAATTTTAGAATTATTACAGATTTGTATAGGGGAGAAATGACACCTAATACTGTTCCTAACCCTATCCCTAAACGAAAATCATACCCTAACCCCAGACTTTGCCCTAATTCTAACCCTAACCCTAAACCTAAACCTAAATGTAAAGCTAACCCTAACCCTAACCCTAACCCTTACCCAAAATCCTAACCCTAACCTTAACCCAAAATCTAACGTTTACTCTAATCTCAATCTTTGCCCAAACTCTAAACTTAACACTAACCAAAAACGAAACCCTAACTCTATTCCTTTCCATAAACATAACTCTAGGTATTACCCGAATCCTAACTCTACCTTCACGCTATCGTTAACTCTGACCCTATTAGAAAACCAAAGTTTAAGCCCAACCCTAGATCTAACTGAAAGCATCTGATATTCTCAGCCCTCACCTAAATATATCCCAAAACCAATTCCTAATACTAAGCCTAATGCTAATCCAAACACTTACCCTATTCATATCCCTAAAACTTTCCTTCAACCAAAACCAAATGCTAGGCCTACCATTTCTCTCACCCTAACACAAAAACCAAAGCTACACCTAAACCCAACCCTAAACCTAATCCTAACATGAACACTCAACCTAATCCTATCCCTTACTATAATCATAAAATTCAGAAAAATTTTATCCCTAACCCTAATCCTAAATCTAATCCTAAACCTAAAACAATCCCAAACCCTTTCCCTATCTCTAACCCAATACCTTGACCCAAAATCTCAAATTTTCACTACTACTTACCCTAAAACTATATCTACACAAAAACCTATCCCTAACACTAAACCTAACACTAATTCTTATCCTAACAGTAACCGTAACACCCTAATCCTAACCAAAACCCAAACCCTAACCCGAGTACAAAACCTTACCTTGCCCCTAATTCTATTCCTAACCCTAAACTGGAAACCTAACATTAACCCAAAACCAAACCCAAGGCCTACCCCTTCTCTCAGCCTAACACTCAAACTAACCTATACCCAAAACGAACCCTAAATCAAATCCTAACCTTCACCCTTACCCTATCCCTTACCCAAGCAAGGCATAACCCTTCTCTGATCGTAAAACTAAAGATAACCCTACCTCACACTCTAAACCTTAATCTACACCAAAACCTAACCCTAATCTACACCAAAACCTAAACCTAACTCTATTCCTAACCCTAACCCTAAACATAACCCTAACCCTAAACCTAACCCTTATCCTAACTTTAGAAGAAACCTTATCTAACACCTAGACATTCATTCCTAACCCAAGCCCAAAATATAATCCTTACCCTAACACCATCCCTTACCCTAAACCTTAACCTCACACTACCCTAACCCTAATACTAATGCTAGCCCTTACCTTACCCTAACAACAAACCCATATTTAAGCCCAACCCTAAACCTAATCCAAAGCATCAGATTACCACAACCCTAACCTGACACTCACACTCAAACACAAAACCCCTTATTCTAAACACAAGTCAAATCCTAAATTTAAACTTAACAATAAACCTAATCCTTCTTATAGGTGTGAAGACAACGATACACACCAATCGTTGCCAATAGTAAGGAATTTATTGAGCAAGCAATAAATGAGCGAAACAGCACTGGGTGGCCAGGAGTCTCCACTCCACCAGAGGCACGCAACAGGGGCCCCCCATCCTTTCTTTTTATTGTCTTTTATCTCTGCATTCACATCTTATCTTTATCTTCCTGGGCTGCCCCAGCTGTTACTAGGGGCCGTGAATAGTATTGTTACTATTGTTGGTGTACTCATTTTCCAAACTGAATGCCTCCAAGTTATTTCTTCAAGTTATTTCTCAATCTCCCCCCCCCTTTTTTTTTTTTTTCTCCAATGCCAATCTAAATTAATACAGTGAGCACCTTCAGTACAGCTTCGTGAGGAGATTAGGAGACAAAGGTCAAGGTGATTTCACCTCGGAGGTTATTCACCTCTGCCTCCCTCGCTGACTCTTTTGCTTAGAGCAGCGGGGTGTATGATATTCTCTACAGCAGTCATATTCTTCAGGGGAACTTCCTCTTTCCTTGCCTTATAAGTCTCCCCAGTCCCTGTCTATAGTTCCTTTTTGGATTTTATTCTCTTGATTGCTCACAGAACTATCTCCCAATTATCTTAAAAGGTATTCATAGGAAGAGAGAGTTCACCAGTGTTCATCATATACAATGCACAATACATATACAATATACATATAAAGCATATAATGGAGTAATCTGTTAAAGAAAAAAAAAAAAAAGGTTTACATTTTTCTTAAAGTGATTTTTAGATCGTCTGAAGTCTTGGACACCTCTCTCTGGGGTCCTGTATCATGGATTGGTCCTTTCACTCAGCTTGCATGGGTCCATCTGCGCTCAGCTGTCCGGATCGCTGTTTCTGTTGTTAATGAAACAAGAAAAGGTCCCTCCTATCGAGGAGTTAGAGACGACTCTTTCCATGTTTTAATCAAAACCTTTGTCTCCTGGACTGATTTAGTGTATTGCCATATCTAGTGGGGGGGGGGGGGTGTTGTACCACCAGTCCTTTCTTTCTTAATTCATTCCTTCTCTAGGTCCTCCCGTATTTTAGCCTGATATTCTATACACTGAATACAGTCATGGGTTAAATCTTCATCTGGTTCCCCATATAAATATTGAGCAGGATTTTGCAAACTTGCAGTTTCTATTTCTAATTTAGAAGAATGTATTAGGATTCCTTCCTATTTCAATAGTCTAGCATCTGTAATCCACTTATCTGCTTTTTGTTGCAGTACTCCCCTTATGTTATGTTATACACTTTTAATTCACCCCCAAAAGTAATCTTCTCTGCTTCTTCTACTAACAGAGCTACAGCAACTATTGCTTTTAAACAGGCAGGCCATGAATCGTAAGAACAGCTTCTCTACAGTAAAGACAACTGTAAATCATCCAGATACAAAGTTGTTACTCCATATTAATTTATCTGTTGGGCCAGATGTGTTTGGATGGGCTTAAATCAAACTAATAAGCTTGTCGATAAGAAAGCAGGATCAACATCCTGTTGTCCCAACAAGATAAGAGAACAGATGTCTCTCTTCAGGAATAACGAGGAGGTCTCCCCCTTCAAGGTTTGAAAATTGACCCTTAGGTTTGATCCCCTCTATAACCAGAGTTTGAAATGTGGTGAGTATGCATGTGCTATACCTATAAATATGTATTCTTTTCTCTTTTTGGTGTGCATGTTTGGTGGAGATATCCCCCATGCACCCATCACTGTAATAAAGGGTATACCTGCTTGGCATAGTGCATTCTTGTGTCAAGTTACTTTGCCGGGTTTCTTGGCATCAGCTACCCATGGCTAATAGGATCTAAGAATTTTGAAAAGTATCCTACTGATTTCTTTTTCCCGGCCCACTCCTGGGTCAGTACCCAAAAGCGGTCCCTTCATCTGTATTTACAAAAAGGTAAAATGGTCTTTTTATATCAGGTAAGCTTAACGCTGGTGCATGAACAAGATCTACCTTTAAATCTTCTAATCTTTGCTCATCCTTCTGACTCAACTCCACTTTACTCATCCATCTTGTACTAATTTCTGGTATAAAAGCTTTACCTTACTGCTATCATTCTCAATTCATTGTCGACAGCATCCTAGCAGCCCTAACATCTGCCTCACCTGCCTCTTGCTTCTTGGGGCTTTTAAAGATAAAATCCCATGTAACCGTTCTGGGTCTAATTTCTTATTTCCCTTGCTTAACCAATGTCCCAAATATTTCACTTCCTCTTCTGTAAATTGTAATTTTACCTTTGAAACTTTCAACCCCTTTGAACCTAAGAAATTTAATAATTTAATGCTCCCCTGTCTAACAGATTCCTTGTCTGTTCCAGCTAATAGTAAGTCATCTACATATTGTACTAAGGTTACCTGTGGGTTTGGTTCATCAGTTTTTAGTACTTGCTCAAGGGCTTGTCCAAACAAGTTAGGGGATTCTGTGAATCCCTGTGGGAGCACTGTCCCTCTGAGTTGTTGTTTTCTATGGGTGTTTGCAAAGTAGTCTCTGCATTCTGCCGTCAGGGGGCAGGTCCAAAAAGCATCCTTGAAATCCATTACACTATACTACTGAGATTCTGGCTTCAATTGATTGAGCAGGGTATAGGGGTTTGCCACTACTGGGAAGCGGGGAATTGTTCTCTCCTTAATTTCCCTTGAGTCGTGGACCAATCTGTATGTGCCATAAGGTTTTTTTTACAGGGAGTATAGGAGGATTCTAGGGAGACATACAGGGCTCTAATAGCCCTTTAGATATTAATCACTCCATTTCAGGTTGTAGCCCTGATTTACCTTCCTGTGAAATGGGATATTGTTTCATCCTAATTGGAATGCCTGGGTCCTTTAGAATCACTTCAAAGGGTTCTATGTCTAACTTCCCTACTGATTCTGGACTATACCAAACTTCTGGGTTAATTCTAGCCTCATCTTCTATAGTGAGAGTACGTTGCTGAACAGTTAATTCTCTATCTTTTACTTCCAAATTTATTCCTAACTCCACAATTCAATCTCTCCCTAGCAAATTCTATTCTGCTTCAGGTACCAATAAAAAAGACTCAGTTCCATAGGTGCTAGGTGATTCTATTTCTACCTGCTTTACAACAGGTACCATAAAAGGTTCCCCTTTTGCTCCTTGTAGCTTTTCCGAGGATAAAGAACATCCTCGAGGTAAATATTGAACAGTCGATCTTTCTGCCCCAGACTCTACCAAAAATTCCATTTCCTGACGCTGGGAACCAATTTCAATTTTATCAAGGGCTCGTTTCTTTCCCGGGTCCCCAGCACGTAGAGCCCCTGAACCCCTCAGTCCTCCTGAAACATTTTCTCGTCCCAGATTCTCTTTCTACAGTCTTTCTTGCCTCTTCTGAATCTCCTCCTCTCTCCTTAACATATACTTTCTGAGCCTCTCTCAGCAATTCGTCTAATCCTCTCTCCTGCCAGTCCTCCAGCTTCTCTAGTTTCCTTCCAATATCTGTCCAGGACCTAGCTACAAACTGCGTTTTCAGGAGAGCTCTCCCCATGGGGTAGCAGGATCTAATCCTGAATAGAACTGTACATTTCTGCATAGTCTCTCTAACCACTCAGTAGGGGTTTCATCTTTTTTCCGTTGCTTGCTAAAAGCCTTATTGATATTCTGTCCCCGAGGGACAGATTCTCTAATCCCTTGAATAATAATAACTCGCAAATCTGCCATGTGAGTACCATGTTCCTGGCTCTGATTATCCCAATTGGGCCGCTGTAAGGGCCACTTTAGATCTGCTCCTGGACCAGCCGGGTGTTGTTGATCCCAGATTCACGTACCTGCCCTCTTGATCATAACCCTTTCTTCTGCTCTAAATAGTATGCCCAAAATTGCCTGTGTTTCATCCCAGGTATAAAGGCTGGGACCTGAAGATTGATCTAGCCTCTCGGAGACCCCTCAAGGATCCTCCAGCAAATTCTCCATCTCCTTCTTAAATTCCCTTATGTATCTCCTGAGTTCAAGGGAACTGAAACACAGCCAGCTCCTGGTTTTGATCCTCCGGTAGCTACAGGTATTTCTCTTAAAGGGAGAATGTTTCTTCCTTGACCTCTCTCCTGCCTAGCTTGCCTTCTAGTGATCCTTCTCCTAGGGAAGTCTAGGGGTTCACATTCAGGTTCGTCTCCCAAGTCAGATTCAGCTTGCTCCGGCGGAGCCGCTGGGTTCTGTTCGGGGGGAGCGTAAGGCGAGGGGATAGTGTATAATGTGCTCCTCTGTTGTATTCCTTTTTTTAATTAGGGGGAACAGAAAGGTTCCAATATCGGATTCTACACATCATTTGCATACTCACCATCTTCCAGATTAAAAGGCTGTTTTTCATTCGCATAAGCATTTAGAGCCTGGCAGATCCGGTCCTCAAAGGACCCAAATACTGGCCAGAACAGCTGATCTGTCCTTCTCTGCTTTCCTCCCCATACCTCCATACAATCACGTACCATCTTCACCTCACTCTTTCCTCGTCTAGAGGGAGAATCACCCCAATGTATTGACATTAAACCTAGGGGGCTTTCTAGTGGTATGTCCGGTAGCTTTACCTGCGAGCTGTACCTAGAGTTTGGAGCGACAGGTCTCTGCACAGAAGTTACCCAGCCCAGGGCCGTCCGAAGACGGGGTGCTCCCCTGGAGTGGGAATTCCACAGCAGAGTCGCCTGGATCCGAGTCACGGCACCAAATTGTTATAGGTGTGAAGAGAACGATATGCACCAACCGTTGACAACAGTAAGGAATTTATTGAGCAAGCAATAAATGAGTGGAACAGCGCTGGGCGGCCGGGAGTCTCCTCTGCACCAGAGGTGCTCAACAGGGCCCCCCAAACCCTCTTTTCATTGTCCCTTATCTCTGCATTCATGTCTTATCTTTCTCTTCCTGGGCTGCGCTGGCTGTTATCTGGGGGTCGTTCTCTGCCCCCTGGTGATCGAGATGATGAAGGCCATAGTTTTCCTCAGCTCCGATCACGCGCGCTCAAGAGGAGATTTTCACTTCTTTTTCTTTTGCAGTTTCTCAGAAGGTCACTGCTATCTGTTGTTCATTGTCCAGGTGTTAGAACTAAGCGCTGTGGCTCCAACTTGCACAAACTACAAAGTTTTTAGACAAAACATCGATATATCTATTTTGAGACTTCTACAAACTACATAGTTCTCAGAAAAAACAAAAACAAAAACAAACAAACAAAAAAAAAACCACGCTGAAAAACACTGACACATCCTTCTCGAGTCGGTTTGATTAACAAGTAGAGAACTCATTTTTACCACAATCCTTACCCTAAGCCTAACACTCACCTTAAACCTAACCCGAACCCTGTACCTAGCCTGAACCCTAAGCATAACCCTAAACCTATCCCTATTCCCATCCTCAACAGTAACCCAAACCCTAATCCTAACACTGACACTCAACCTAGTTCTAATGCTGCATCTAATCTTGGAACTAAAACAAACCCTATCCCTAAGCCTAATCCTAAATCGAATTCTAACCCTTACCTATACACTATCCCTATCCCCAAAACCCTTTTCCTATACCTAACCCTAACCACAATACTTACCTTAACCTAACCCTAACACCAATCCCAGGTCTAACCCTAACACTAACCTGAAACCTAATCCTATTCCTAACCTTAACCCTAACCAAAGGCCTAACCCTAATGTGACCCTTACACTCAAACTGACCCTGCCCCTAACCCTAAACACAGATCGCATCCTAAACCTAAACCTAAAACTTCCCCTAATGCTAACATGAACACTCAACCTAATCCTAGCTCTAAACACAATCACAAAAACTGAGGAAAACTTTTTCCCTAACCCTAATCCTAAATCTAATCCGAAACCTAAAACAATCCCAAACCCTTTTTCCCTATCTCTAACCCTAACCCAGAATCTAAACCTAACCCTATTACTAAACCCAATCTTACACCTAACCCTATTCCATAACCTAAACTTACCCTAACACTGTAAAACTAAATCTTTCCCTAATCGTAACCCTAACCCTAAACATAACCTTACCCTAGTACTAAAATAAACTTACCCGTAACCCTAACCCAAAACCTAACAGAACCCTAGCCCTAACCATAATCCTAACCCTAACTCAAACCCTAAATCTAACACTAATCCTTACCCTAAACAGAACTCGAAGCATTTCCCAAATCCTAATTCTAACTCTACCCTAACCCTAACCCAAACTCAGACCCTACCACAAAACCCAGTGGAAGCCCAACCCTAAACCTAACCAAAAGCATCAGATCACCACAACTCTCACCTAAATCTATCCCAAAACATGTTCCTAATATTAAACCAAATCCTAATCCAAACACTAACCCTAGAACTATTCCTAAACCTTAACACAAAGCCAAACCCGAGGCCTACCCCTTACCTCACCCTGACACTCAAACTAACCCTACGCCTAACCCTACATACAAATCGAATCCTAAATCTAACCCTAAACTTAACCCTAATGCTACTCCTAACATGAACAGTTCACCTACTTCTGTCCCTGACGCTAACACTCAAATTATCCCTAACCCTTACTCTAAGCCGAAATCTACACCAAAACCTAACCCTAACCCTAACCCTGACCCTGAACCTGACCCTAACCCTAGCCTAAACCCTAACCCTAACCAGTCGCAAAAAAAGGCCTGAATCCATACAGCCTTTTCACTGTGAAAATTTGGGAGAGAAAATCTGGCTTATCATGTAGATCTCAGCTTTAAAGAAATCTAAAAACAAAACAAAGCATGCAGTTCCCAGATTCCCAGCAACATTTTTCCCCATACTTTCACCACCATAGATTGAGAAGACCATTTGCTGGACTTACACAGTGTCAGCAGGGTGAACCACATTTTGTTTGATTTGGTGTGCTCCACAGGCACAGAACAGATGGCCTCAGCAGTTAAGCACCCAGCCACTACAGGGATACATTTTCTGATTCACACTGCTGCAAAGTGGCACCCATCTATTGTGCAAGTACCTGTTGTAAACCGTAACACAGAAACTAGCAGCTACAGAAATCAGGAAATAAATACTTCAAGAACTAATCAATACTTCTACTCAAAGGACGTATGAATATACTTCAAGTATACTTCAGCTTCCAGGACCACGACATCCCAAGGTCCTGGAACAGAAAAACAACACCTAATTTAATTCCAGAACTGTATCAAGAAATTAAGTCAGTGAGATTAAGACATTCACCCAGACAGCCACAGCTCATGAACCTCACCTTCATTTCCACCCAACAGAATAATGCTATGTAAACTACATAGCATAACACACCCTGCCCCCTTTCTTGCAATATCCTGAATATAAAATCCCTTTCATTTTTTTTTCCGTTATCCAAAATTTACATAGAAATACCTTCTTGATCATATTTAACATGCACTCAAAAACAGCATCAAAGATCGGAGGTATTTCAGCAGCGATGTGCCCACCCAGCTTGTTTACAGCGACAGCCACAGCACCCAGTACTGCAGGCTCTCTAGCAGCTGGAACATTTCTCTGGTAGTCAATGAGAGCGGCACCCAACAAGGGAGGAACAAAGTTTTCAGCAAGCTAAATCAAGAGCAAGACATGGTTAGAGCAGTGCAGTTACCCAACAAAGCCTCACACAGCAGTTGGGAAAGAAGCTAAAAATGAACTTACACGTCCACATGCTTCCCACACACTGTGTTCATCCAGCAGTGCTTGCCTGAGGGCTCTCCTACACCTTCCTGCTTCCCCTTAGGACTGCTCTCAGCTGACACTACCTGAAGCACTCAAAACACAGCTCAGGCCCACCCCTGTATGATCACAGCTTATCATCCTTCCTGCAGATATTGCAGTTCTGAAGCCAGTTCTTGTGAACAGAACAGCGTTAACTGCACTGCAGCAAAAGAGCGGAGTTCCTCCTGAATGTGTCGTATCAACTCTTTGTATGCCATATTTACTTACCATCTGAGGATCGTTGGACCTGCTCACCCAGCCAGAAATCAGTTCTAAACTTTCCCTTTTTACAGTCCTCATCCTTCTAACCAAGGGCTGCTTGGTTTCCACTTCGCCTGAAAGGTAGCAAAGCTGCACTGAATCTGGGTTAAGATGCGTCAACAAACAGATTCCCTTCAACTCGTTCCCGAAGATTGAGAATGTTTCATTTTTATACCCAAATGACAAAGAAGGAAGATCTCTCATTCATATTATGCAGATTAAAACCATTTTCCCATTACTTCAGCTCCATGGATCCAACTTGCAATTTAGTATTCCAGTGCTACTGCTGACAGCACACTCTGCCAGCACAACTCAGAAACAATGCTGCAGCTTCTTTTTCAAGGAAGGGAATGTTCCTTCAGCTCTCAGGATCATGCTTACCTCTGGTTCTCGCTGCGTGATGAGAAGAACCAACCTATACAGTGTTCTAAAGCACGCTCCTGATTTTGTCACAAACATAATTGTTCCAACTTGTCTTTACTACAAGGAGCCCAATTCTTACTTCATTTTCTCACGTCCAAGTCCATGTAAGTCTCGTCAGTAGAACTTGCCCTAACTGAGTGCACAGCCACACACTCATAACAGTACATCCAAGGAAAACCTCACCAGACTGCAGCCAGGGAAACAAAGGCAGAACTGCTCCTGCTGCCATCAGAGATAACAACTGTGAGAACACACTCTGAGCCGAGTGCCATCTCAATAGCTGTTGCTCGAGTAAAATGTCACCACTACAAGTCCTAGCAACTGCTTCCTATTTCTCTTGTTGCGTTTTATTTTTGTTTTAAGCACCTTCTGGCAATTAGAGCTGCAGAATCAAAAGAATGCATTAAGTTCTGAGAAGCTACGTCAAGGTGTATTAATTGCATGGGTAAGAAAGTCTGTCAGAACACAGCTCCAATAACCAAGTCACTTCATTCCTCAAGGGATGCTCCAGCAGCACATTCTACTTGGATATCACAGACCCAATTTTTTCCAGGTAACAGTGGTTAGGTAATTCGGGTAGCTCCTAATTCCTCCTCAGTGATTACCAGTCTAGTTTGTGACAAATCTGAGGTGCCTTCACTGAAGTCACACTTCTGTAAGAAAGCTGTTTCAGTAGTAGAATATCACCAAACCAAAACTCTGCCAACGTCCTAGGGTCTTTTCTGATCTAAAACGATCAAGTCAGAACTTACAACTGTGTCTCCATAAGACTGCTATTAGTCAGCAGTCTCCGGTACCCTTCCTAAACTCACACTTGAAGAGCTTTCCTCCTTCCGGAATCAGTTTCTTTGAACAAAACGTCTGGCTAACAAAAACAAGAATCTAAGCAAGCACATTTTCAGGCATTCTCTTGCCCAAACGCACACGCAAAGAAGCAACAAAAACCACCACCACCAACAGACACGCAATGAGATAAGCCCAGCAAATTCACAACCTGATCACGTGCACTGCCCATCCCGCTGTTAGGAAGGACGTGCAATTTCTTACCGTCAGCCTCAAGAGCTGCAGACATGTTTTCACTTGGTGTCAACGGTTTACCAGGCTGGATTGGCCCGGTTCCGTGACGATTGCTGCGGGGGACCCACGGACCCACGCCCCGGGAAAGGGGAAGGGAAAAAAGGGAAAGGGAAAAGGGAGATGGGTCTAGAAACAAAACAGCGGCAACGATCTGAGGAGGAAAGCTAATTTACTAAATATGATATCAGAAAGCAAAATAACAGAATATAATACAATATAATTGGAATTGAGGCTAATGAAATCAAATAAAATGAGCAAGAGAGAGTGTCCGATAAACCGAAGGCCTTACGCTAACGCTGAAGGCGATACGGCAGCGAGCACCCACTGCTGAGTCGATCCCGAAGGAAAGAGAGTGTCCTGTGACCGCTGAGGGTTTTTATCTGTTCCCTCTGAGCGGAAAACACGTAAAAATACAAAGCATCGCAAAGTCCTCTGGGGAATGTAGTTCTTCTTCTCTTCTGAGGCAGGTATACCTGGAATTATCAATGATCTATGGAGCTGGAGTATTAGCTCCCTAACTCTCAATGCAATACATGATGCTATGATGTGGAATACCAGTACCAAAAATCATAAAACCATGACACTTGGGCACTTGGACACATTCAGCATATCTAAATCAATTCTTCCCAGCTGAATCACAAAGGGACGGCCAGCTGCTTTCCATGCCCTTACGCTGCTTTTCAGAATGCTACCAAGCTGCGTAACAGCTTCAGGATCCTTCAGAACATCAACATTCTGCGGAAAAGAACTGAGCTAACTCCATTCAGTCAATGAAAACGCCATTTATCTTCTAATACAAAAACGGTCACTTTCACGTGTTTATCTTACACGCTGTGTTAAAGCATGTTCTGTCAAGTTCTTCAACTGGATTTAAACCAGTCTCAATTGTTTAGGTCTCCTTCAACACTTCTACTGCCAGATCAACCATTGCTTTATAAAAGTTCAGCACAGCCAAGTTCACTTCATTCCACAGATTAAAAAAAATGGAATAACAACAAACATTCAGCACTTTTACTTTAGTTGAATACACAAAATGTACGGTCTGACTTTTGTTGCCTGCTGAATTCTGCAGTCCCATACTGGATTAGGGAGCAGCATGTATTTTTCTATCAGATGCTCCTGTACAGTCCGGTCTGTCTGCGCCCCAACCACGTATCCTACTGCTCCACAGAACGGATGCACCTGATTGAAAAACAAGAAGTCCAACAGAAAGTTAAGGAAGACTAACCCAAAATGTACAGCGTTCAGGTAGTAAAAGTTCAAAATGGCTTTCCAATGACTAAATACCCGCTTCCCACCTCAGTTCACAAGATCCTTCTCCATCCTTTCCTTACTTACTCCACATTTAAAGCAAGCCTCTGCTCCCCTCCAATACACGCAGGAAGTTAGAAATGCAAAAGCCCAGCTCGAACTTAGACTGGCTACTGCAGTAAAGGAGAGCAAAAAATCCTTTTACAAATATATTAACAGTAAAAGAACTAAGGAGAATTTCTCTCCTTTACTTGATGCAGCAGGGAATGTAACCACGGAGGATAAGGAAAAGGCTGAGGTTCTCAATGCCTTCTTCACGTCTGTCTTTAATAGACAGATCAGTTAACCTCAGGATACTTTTCGCCCTGACCTGGAAGTCTGGGACGAAGCGCATCATACACCCCCTGTGATCCTAGCAGAGACAGTCAGAGACCTGCTCCTCCATCTGAACTGCCGCAAGTCCATGGGACCAGATGGGATCCACCCAAAGGTGCTGAGGGAGCTGGCAGAGGTGATTGCCAAGCCGCTCTCTGCCATCTACCAGCATTCCTGGTCATCTGGAGAGGTCCCACAAGATTGGAGGCTTGCCGATGTGACTCCCATCTACAAGAAAGGCCGTAAGGAAGATCCGGGGAACTACAGGCCTGTCAGCCTGACCTCGGTATCAGGGAAAGTTATGGAGCGGTTGATCTTGAGGGAGATCACATGGCACGTGCATGGCAACCAGGGGATCAGACCCAGCCAGCACGGATTCACAAAGGGCAGCTCGTGCTTGTCCAGCCTCATCTCCTTCTACGACTGGATGACCAGACTGGTAGATGAGGGAAAGGCTGTTGATGTAGTCTACCTGGACTTCAGCAAAGCCTCTGACACGGTCTCCCATGGTACTCTCCTGGGGAAACTGGCAGCCGGTGGCGTGGACAGGTTCACGAGAATTGGCTAGAGGGCCGTGCCCAGTGGGTAGTGGTTAATGGAGTTAAGTCCAGCTGGTGTCCCGTTACGAGTGGTGTCCCCTGAGGGTCGGTATTGGGGCCCATCTTGTTTAATATCTTTATTGATGACCTGGACGAGGGGATTGAGTGTACCCTCAGTAAGTTTGCAGATGACACCAAGCTGGGAGGATGTGTTGATGTGCCTGAGGGTAGGGAGGCCCTTCAGCGGGATCTGGATAGGCTGAACAGCTGGGCTGAGCTCAACGGGATGAGGTTCAAGAAGGCCAAGTGCCGTGTGCTGCACTTTGGCCACGGTAACCCCATGCAATGCTATAGGCTTGGGGCAGAATGGCTTGAAGACTATCTGTATACCATCTACTTAAGCCCATCTAAAATATACCATCTTTGGCACCATTTCTTTTGGATGCTATTCCTGGGGGTTATTTGCCCTACACCATGACAAGGGGGTCGGCCTCTTCTCCCAGATAACTAATGACAGAACGAGAGGGAATGGCCACAAGCTGTGCCGAGGAAGATTTAGATTAGATTTGAGGATCAATTTTTTCTCTGAAAGAGTGGTCAGGCACTGGAATGGCTTGCCTAGGGAGGGGGTTGAGGCACCATCCCCAGCGCTGTTCAAGAAGCGTTTAGATGAGGTGCTAAGGGGATTTGATTTAGTAGCTTAGTGGGTAGGGATGGTGGTAGGAGGACGGTTGGACTAGATGATCTTGAAGGTCCTTTCCAACCTCACGTATCTATGAATCTATGAATCCTACTATGTATGTTCCAGAGAATTCCTTGGTTTTACCACCATATCCTGAAGTAAGCCCTCTTCAGGCACGTGATTCTCTTACAATAGCTCCATTTCTTTCTTTCACAGAACTTTGGGCTGACTCAAGTGCAGGAAAAACAGAAGCTGGAACTCATTACCTCCTCTGCCCCACATTCCCAAGTTACTGCAATGCATCAGCCTATGCTGTGCGTGCACTGCACTCCATCAGAGCACATTCCCCTGCAGGTACTCTCTTGCCCCTGCACATGCCAGACCCGTAAGTACACTACCACAGCAGAACATTCTCCTTCGCTAATCAAGACCTCAAATTTACATTGACCATCTCATTTCAAAGCATTCTAGAAATAAAGAATTTCAACTCAGCACTCTTTACATTATGAAGATCTTAAGTGGAATTCTTGGAAGGAGAATGAATCTGACCGTACCACCTGTAACGTAACACTCTCACTGACACACACCGTGACTGAGAAACACATTTCAAATCTTAAAGACTACTACCAATTCATTTTTGACACGTCACTACGCTGACTGCCTTCACAAATTCACTCACACTCCTGAATTCAATGTACCTGATGTGGCTGAAGGTCACAGATGACCAGATTAATATTGTTCAAGATTTCATCAATGCAAGGCATCACTTCTCCCACCTGAACCTGAACAAAATGTCGGCGGCACTTTTGTGCTATTTTTATCAAGGTATCACAAGTCGTATCTCACAAGCCGTATCCTGGACTCCATCGTGGGTTTCTAAATTAAATCACATCAGTTACTGCTTTCTATTTCCCCCAGACATGCACATATACTGAGCATAATTTGTTTTTCATTCAGAAAGTCAGAACAGCAAGTGAAAGAGATGGTCACCATGCAGAAACTCAAAGAACTTGCTGACTGCTGCCTTCAAAAACTCCCAGGGAGCTCTCAAAAAACGTGGGTATTGGCCTACTATGTACGTTCTGTTGGATGCAATAGTGGCTTTATTGTCTGTTCCTCTCTTTTGTTCACAGAGCCCTGGGGGATCCTCCAGTATAACATACCATTAGTTTTCTCCCAGGTTCACAGACCGGATGAGCAGTATAAAGGCTAAAATAAGCGGCAGGAACCATACAGGAAAGTAGTTGCTATTATCAAGCTCAAAGCCAAAATATTTTAAGAAAAAAAAGAACAAAAAAAAAAAGAACAAACCAACCAACTGCCCCAGTTTAGGATCAGGACAGTTCCTTAAGTTTCAACCAAACCAAGAACACCGCATTTTCAGTCACGTGATTTAGATGCAACTAATAACTGCTGCAGGGCAGACTGCAGCAACCCAAAGTGCTGAGTACTGAGCAACCAGCTGATAAACATACAGGTGTTACACAGCAAGCAGGGGATGCCTATGGCATCACAGTGACACATTCCACTTCTGTAGGCAATGTCTTCTTCCCATGCTCTTTCCACACACACTTACTAAAACTTCAGCAGCAGAAGAGAAGGTGCTAGCTGCTTCAAAGCAACGCACGTTACTTTGCTTCGTTAAGGTTACTCTTACTTCATTAGTACCTCCTTCCTGTGTCTGTGGCATTCCTAAAGCAAAATCTTTCATCATAAGACAAATTTTCTCTCCAAAATGTTCACAGTGAAAAGGCTGTATGGATTCAGGCCTTTTTTGTGACTGAGGAATTCATCAGACTAAAATTCAGAATATGACATTCCCCATTCAATTATTCTCATCAACGTTTGCTAGACAGGGCAGCTCACTGAAGAACACAGAGCAGGATCTTTTGAAGCTCCATTTCTTGAGCATGAATTACAAAGCTCAACAAAGCTGTCAGTCTTGTGCCACGGTACCTTCATTCCTGTCACAAGGGATCTTTTTTCATCCTCTTCATGCATCGCCCGCTGACTGAGCCTATTGCCCAACAGAGCGCATTCAGGTTTCCCAGGAGCAGTCTGTCCCATGCACTCATTGTGAAGCTTTTCAGCCATTATTCATTCTGTGTCTGCACAGTCCAGATGTGTAAGATACACTGAAAGACAATTAACAATAACAGTAAGCAGGCAGATTTTTTTAAGCAACAAACTGGATTGCATCTCTATTAAGTTGAATTCTTCTAAGAGAGACAAAATCAAAATGCCAAACGCAACGGTTCTTTTGTGAACTTGTGACAGAGCAAGCTAAAGATTTAAACCCAGATCTGCTAGGATTGTATGACATGAGAGAGAATGACCTTGTGTATCGGACAGATCAGTAAAGTTCCTAAGTTCAAATAATAACGTGTACATATTCGTGAGCTGTTGGCAATATGGATCTGGCTAGCTCTGAGGGACATCACACTGCATTTAGCTACTTTCCTCTTCTCGTTAATTCAGTGCCATTACCTCTGCTGGTTTTAGTAAACCACCGTTACAACGGAGACGGTTCTCCTGAACTACACCAGGCGAGAAGTTTCAGCTTTAACAGCTCAGACAATTCCATCAGTCCCTGAAATGATTGGGGCCGCTAATGGAAGCCAAATTCAAAATCTCACCAAACTGAGAGCAGCATTAGGGTCAGATTCAGCAATGGAATTTTACAGTGCCACTTTTCCTGTCACTCCATACACTGGATCTGGAAACATCACTAAGGCTGAGAATATGCTGAAGCAGTTTCAGTACAGCAAGGAGAAGTTTTAATATTAAAAATATAGAGATCAGAATAAATCTACTGTTAACTATACTGCACAAGTACAGCAGTGAGAATACACGAGCACAGTAGTGAGAATACAAAAAAGTGTCTTTTACATTCATAAAGCCGTTAACAAACACTCAGTGCTCCCTTCCCCTGTTTGCATTTAAAAGAAAAATGTTCTCACTGAAGTCTCATGAACTGACCCCACAGCTGAGATATGGTGATGACTTTCAGATTCCCCTCCTCCCCTGCCCCCCACGTAACCCTGCTGCACGCATGCTCCTGGTGCAGCCGCACAGACCTACAGGACAGCAGTTCTCGCCACTTACCCAATGCTTCTCTCATATTTCTATAGAAGGTTATGGAATCTGTATCCTTCATGAATTCTCGTACTACGTCCCCTGGATCATTTCCACCACGAGCACTCCTTCAGGTTTAGCCATACTGCCAACCATCAGCGATCAAACCTAAACGTTACAAAGGGGAGCTCCAACTGAACTGCACCATGACGTGAAAATAAAGGTGTGTGTCCTGCACTTCCTCAGGCCATCTCATACACAAGCAAACGGGAAGGACAAATTCTGAAGGGATACGCTAACTAAAAACCCATTCAGAGTACAGCTGATCTCTATCTCTGCAAGAATCAGAGTTATTTAAAACAAGTATCATACCGTCCAGAGCTTCAGAAGATGTATGTCTTAAAGATCTTTTCAACACAAGCACGTTTTCTCCTCAAACACCTGCCCTTTAATTGGCACTGCAGCTCTTCTACAACTGAGTCTGTAACAATGCATCTGTTTTTAATGCTACGGTAAACTGCCTTGTTTTGTAAGTCTCATTCCTGAGGAGAAAACACAACTCCTCCAGACCAAGTCATCGAATAAAGTATCAAGTTATCCTCCTTCTCTGAACAGCAGTCAGCTCCATCTGCATGAACCCCGGTACGATCCACACTGGAAACCATTACTTACAGAAACTGGTAGCAAGATTTAGCAGATCTACTACACAAATCCTAGAAGCAATTCTATTACCAAGTTACCACGAAGCTTCTGAGCTGCTCACATGGGAGAAAATAGGTTTGGTACATTTAAATAAACCATACAGATACGTATTCTTTTCTTTGATGTTTAGAAGCGGGACTATTCACAGTGCGCTGAATCAATTCCCAATTACCCGAAGCAAGGGAAGCTCTCTGAAGTCATCCTTTACACAGAGAAGCCTCTGAATTTAGGAGCAGCGTCCAAACTTGCACAGTATTTGTACTGAAGCGTGGATTACCTTGGATAATACAGGCAAACAAAGCTGTCTCCTTGGAGGAACATCAAAGCGCTGACTTCCAGAAAGCAGTGGAGAAGCAGATGGTGAGAACGGACTTTCCCTGCAGCGCTCAGCAGTAAAGGATTCCAATGTTCAAGACAAATCTGGAAAACTTCAGTTTCTTCTACTTCCGATACCAATAACAGATCATGAAGAGCCTGGAAAAGTGTTTCAAGCATCTATTTACTAATTACTTTGAACACGGAAGTAGATTGAGAGCATATCACTTCAAGTTTTGCTATCCTAACACCGAAAAAATGCTGAATGAGAGTAGAATCCATTCACAAGGTACAGTAACAATGCAGGGACGTTTACTGCTCAAAGTTATGAGCAACGGAGCACCTGAACAAAGCACAGCACCACGTCAGCCGATGTTATTTGGAAAGCGAGCATCAAATCTTAAGCAGACTAGCCTAAAGATATCTAAAAAAGAAATCCAACAGCCAAATTTGTCCCTTTCTGTATGTCAACGGTTTACCGGGCTGGATCGGCCCGGTTCCGCGACAATTGGTGCGGGGGACCCACGGACCCACGGCCCAGGAAAGGGGAAGGGGGAAAGGGAAAAGGGAGATGGGCCTAGGAACAAAACAGTGGCAACGATCTGAGGAGGAAAGCTAATTTACTAAAGAAGATCTCAGAAAGCAAAATACACAATATGATACAATATAATTGGAATTGAAGCTAATGAATCAAATCAAATGAGCAAGAGAATGTCTGATAAGCCGAAGGCCTTACGCTAACGCTGAAGGCGAGAAAGTAGCGAGCACCCACTGCCGAGTGATCCCAAAGGAAAGAGAGCGTCCCGTGACAGCAGACAGTTTTGATCTTTCCCTCTGAGCGGAAAACACAGAACAATGCAAAGCATCACACAGTGCTCTGAGGAACGGAGTTCTTCTTTTCTTCTGAGACAGGCATACCCAGAACTACCAATGACCCACGGAGCTGGAGCATTAACTCTCCAACTCCCAGCGCACCACATGACATCATGATGTGGAATACCAATACCAAAAATCACAAAGCCATGGCACTGTATTATCAGAATCCCACCCACCCTCTGAGCTTCTACAAGACGTTTTCTTTTAGATCCTTCCAAAGAAACAACCCTTAAATGCTCATTTTAAGGACTGCTATTCTCAATACTTACTGCTGCTCTGCTTTCCAAACCCTCTGGGAATCTGGAAGAAAACCTTCCAAAACCACACTGCTTATCTGCATCCAGTGCAAGACATCTACAAGAACATTTTCACCGTTCCCGACCGAACAGCCGCTGTGCAGACTGAGAAGTTCTGAGCCTGTCACGGAACCAAAAAGAACGGAGCCATCTGTAAAGTACATTTTGCTTCCACAGCTAAGACACTCAGCAATTCAAAGCACTCCAGGCAGAAGGCAGATTGGACATCTCTAGCTCAGATCCCTCCCTGACAGGGATTCAAAACCACCTTCACATTATTCCCACACAAATCCATTTCTGTCAGCAGTTTCACTTTCAAGAGCTTCTCTAGCTTCTTCCACTAGTCTAGAAGACTGCAATGAACCCACACAGCAATTCCAGAAGATCAGCTACATGCAGAGTAGGAATAACCAGATTAGAACTGCACAGCTCCTTTGAGAAGGCTTCTTACCCACACTGCCATCTGTTACACTGTGAGTTACAGCAGTGACACCTGCAGCAATTTGAAGCCACTCTAACAAATTCTGTGGAACATTTCAACATCCTCAATGGTTCAGAGCTGAGTTTTGCAGATGTCCATTTAAAGATGCCAGTTTTAACTATCTTGATGTAATAGAATGGTAACAGAGCTAGAATTTGCTATGTGCAAAGGGCTACCGAGAGAAGGAACGCGTTGCCAGCATCAGATGGAAAGTGACAAGAATTCAGATCGCTTACAAGTGCTGGGGGAAAAAAGAGAGCGCCGCGCGGTCCCGGAATCCTGCCCCGCCCCTCCCCCGCTGCCGCTGCCGCTGCCCCTGTCCCTGCCCAGCCCCACCCCCAAAGCTCACAGTGCCGTCCCGTACAGCCGCCGCCGCTCCAACGCGCGGTTTCCGCGGTTCCCGCGGGAACGGAGCCGCCGCCGCCGCCATAGTACTCCACCGCTCCGTTCATCTGCGGGGGGGGACTTCCGTTTCCGGCTTCAGGGACCGGCGCACGCGTAGTGCTATTCCCAGAGCCGCGCGCAGTGGGGGTGGGGCATTTCAGCCATGGCGTTGGCGGGGGGGAGGTCGCGCAACGTGGAGCTCCTGGGGGAACTACAGCGGCTGCTCGCGCACACGCAGGTGGGAGAGGGGAGGGGAGGGGGGGGGAGTGGGGTGTGGGTGGAGTGGGGCGGAGTTGGGTGGGGGACGGGGATGTGGGGCTGGGGTTGGGGCTAATGGGGCTCGATGCTCGGTTCTAAGTCCGGTTGCTCAGTTAGGGGTCTGGGGGCGCTGTTATGGGGCTGGGGCTGCAGATGTGGGGTCGGGGTTATGGGGCTGGGGTCGGGGTTGTGGGTCCGGGGCCGTCGATGTCGGGGGGGGGGGATCAGCCAGTCCTCATTGGTGGGCAACCATGGAAGGGGCGGGGACCAGCAGCCCCACGGCTGCCCCATGGCTGCCTCGCTGCTGCCCCATGGCTGCCCCGCTGCTGCCCCATAGCCACCCCATAGGCGCCCCACTGCTGCCCCATAGCTGCCCCACTACTGCCTCATAGCGGCCCCATAGCCTCCTCAGAGCTGCCTGATATCTGCATCACTGCTGCCCAATAGCAGCCCCATAGCAGCCTCACTGCTGCCCCATTTCTGCCCCATGGCTGCCTTATAGCTGCCCCATAGCTGCCTCACTGCAGCCCCATAGCTGCCAATGGCTGCCCCGTAGCCTCCTCATAGCTGCCCCACTGCTAACCCATAGTTGCCCCACTACTGCCCCACTGCTAACCCATATTTGCTGCTCCACAGCCTCCCCAAAGCCTGCTCATAGCCGCCCCACTGCTGCCCCATATCTGCCTCATGGCTGCCTCATAGCCGCACCATAGGTGCCCCGCTGCTGCCCCATAGATGCAAAATGGCTGCCTCATAGCCGCTCCGTAGCTGCCCCACTGCTGCCCCATAGCATCCCCATAGCCTCTTCATAGATGCCTCACTGCTGCCCCACATCCGCCCCATGGCTGCCTCATACCTGCCCCATAGCTGCCTCATAGCCGCTCCATAGCTGCTGCATAGGCTCCCTATAGCCTCCTCATTGCTGCCCCACTACTGCCCCATAGCTGCCCCACTGCTGCCCCATAGCTGCCCCATAACCTCCTCATAGCTGCCCCATAGCTGCCCCATTCCTGCCCCATAGCTGCCTCATAGCAGCCCCATAGCCTCCTCAGAGCTGCCTGATATCTGCATCACTGCTGCCCAATAGCAGCCCCATAGCAGCCTCACTGCTGCCCCATTGCTGCCCCATGGCTGCCTAATAGCCGCCCCATAGCTGCCCCACTGCTTCCCAATAACTGCCTTATATCTGCCCAACTACTGCCACACTGGCGCTCTATAGCTGCCCCATAGCCTCCCCATAGCCTCCTCATAGTTGCCCCATAGCTAGCTCACTGCTGCCCCATAGCTTCCCCATAGCCTCCTCATAGCTGTCCCATTGCTGCCCCATTGCTGCCCCATGGCTGCCTCAAAGCTGCCAAAATGCTGCCCCAAAGCTGCCCCATAGCTTCCTCACTGATGCAGCATAGCTGCCCCATAGCCTCCTCATGGCTGCCTTACTGCTACTCCATAGCTCCCTCACTGCTTCCCCATGGCTGCCCCATGGCTACCCTATAGCTGCCCCACTTCTGCCTCACTGCTGCCCCATAGCTGCCCCATAGCCTCCCCATTGCCTCCTCATAGCTTCCCCACTGCTGCTCCATACCTGCCTCACTGCTGCCCCATAGCTTCCCCATTGCTGCCTCATAGCTGCCCCATTGCTGCCCCATGGCTTCCCAATAGCATCCTCATAGCTGCCTCATTGCTTCCCCTTAGCTTCCTCACTGCTGCCCCATAGCTACCCCACTACTGCCCCATAGCCGCTCCGTAGCCTCCTCAAAGCTGTCACTGATGCACAATAGCTGCCCCATAGCCTACCCATAGCCTCCTCATAGCTGCTCAACTGCTGCCCCATATCCACCCCATAGCTGCCTCACTGCCCCATTGCTTCCCCATGGCCTTCCCATAGCCTCGTCATAGCTGCCAAACTGCTGACCCATAGCTGCCTTACTACTGCCCCTTTGCTGCCCCATGGCTCCCTTATAGCCGCACCATAGCTGCTTCACTACTGCCCTATAGCTGCCCAATGGCTTCCCCATAGCTGCCCTATAGCTGCCCAACTACTGCCCCATAGCATCCCCATAGCTGCCTCACTGCTCCCCCATAGTTGCCCCATGTCTGCCTCATCGCTGCCCCATAGCTGACCCATAGCCTCTCGATAGCTGCCCCACTGCTGACCCATAGCTGCCCCATAGCCTCCTCGTAGCTGCCTCACTGCTGCCCCATGGCTGCCTCTTTGCTGCCTTATACCTGCCCCACTGCTGCCCTATAGCCACCCCATAGCTGCCTCACTTCTGCCCCATAGCTGCCTCATATCCTCCCCGTAGCCTCCTCATAGATGCCTCACTGCTACACAATAGCTGCCCCACAGCTGCCCCATAGCTGCCTCACTGCAGCCCCACAGCTACTTTTTGTCTGCCTCAAAGATGCCCCATAGCTTCCTCATGGCCTTCCCATAGCCTCATCGTAGCTGCCCCACTGCTGCCCCATAGCTGCCTTACTACTGCCCCATTGCTGCCCCAAGGCTCGCTTAAAGCTAAACCATAGCTGCTTCACTACTGCCCCATAGCCGCCCCATAGCTGCCTCACTGATGCACAATAGCTGCCCCATAGCCTTCCCATAGCCTCCTCATAGCTGCTCAACTGCTGCCCCATAGTCACCCCATAGCTGCCCCACTGCTGCCCCATACCTGCTTCATAGCCTCCCCATAGTCTCCTCCTGCTGCCCCTACTGCTGCCCCATAGCTGCCAAAGTGCTACACCATTGCTGCCCCATAGCTTCCTATCTGAGGCACCTTAGCTGCCCCATAGCCTCCCCATAGCCTCTTCATAGCTGCGCCACTGCTGCCCCATAGCTGCCTCATAGCTACCTTATAACTGCCTCTCTGCTGCCCCATATCTGCCCAACTACTGCCCCATAGCTGCCCCACTGCTGCCCCATAGCTGCCCTATAGCCTCTCCAGAGACTCCTCATAGCTGCCCCACTTCAGCCCCATAGCCGCCCCATAGTTTCCTCACTGCTGCCCCATTGCCACCCCATGGCTGCCTAATAGCTGCCCCATAGCTGTCCCACTGCTGCCCCATAGCTGCCTTATAGGTGCCCCACTACTGCCACATTGCTGCTCTATAGCTGCCCCATAGCCACCCCATAGCTGCCCCCATAGCCTTCTCATAGCTTCCTTACTGCCGCCCCATAGCCGCCCCATAGCCTCCCCATAGCCTCTTCATAGCTGCCTCACTGCTATCCTATAGTTCCCTCGCTGCTTCCCCATAGCTGCCCCATGGCTGCCTCATAGCTGCCCCAGAGCTGCCCCACTACTGCCCCATAGCCACCCCATAGCTGCCTCACTGCCCCATTGCTTCCCCATGGCCTTCCCATAGCCTCGTCATAGCTGCCAAACTGCTGACCCATAGCTGCCTTACTACTGCCCCTTTGCTGCCCCATGGCTCCCTTATAGCCGCACCATAGCTGCTTCACTACTGCCCTATAGCTGCCCAATGGCTTCCCCATAGCTGCCCTATAGCTGCCCAACTACTGCCCCATAGCATCCCCATAGCTGCCTCACTGCTCCCCCATAGTTGCCCCATGTCTGCCTCATCGCTGCCCCATAGCTGACCCATAGCCTCTCGATAGCTGCCCCACTGCTGACCCATAGCTGCCCCATAGCTTCCCCATAGCCTCCTCACAGCCACCCCATTGTTGCCTCACTGCTGCCCCATATCTGCCCCATAGCCTCCTCATACCTTTCTTTTCTCTTATTCTGACATTCTGACATTCTGATATACTCACTTTTCACATTGCAACATTGTTACATTCTAATATTCTCACATTCTGATGTTCTGGCATTATGACAACCTGCCCTTGTGATATTTTCACATTCTGACATTATGACATTCTAGCATTGTGACATAGTGACATTCTGGAATTGTGACAACCTGTCATTCTGACATTCTGTCATTGTGATGCTCTCACATTCTGCTATTGTGACATTCAGATATTTGGACATTCTGAAATTCTGGAATTGTGACATTCTGAAATTCTGGAAATGTGACATTCTGTCATTCTCACTTTGTGACAATGCAAAATTCTGATATTGTGAAATTCTGACTCTCTCTCATTGTGACATTGTGAGATTCTCACATCGTGGCATTGTGACATTCTCACTTTCTCACATTCTGACATGTTAACGTTGTGACATTCTAACATTCTCTCATTGTGATTTTCGGCCATATTTATAATCTGACATTGTGACGTTCTGTCACAGTCATATGTTGTCATTGCGACATTCTATCTTTGTTACATACTGATATTGTGCCTTTGTGGCATTGTGATACACTGACATTCTGAAATTGTGACAGTCTGTCATTGTGACATACTGACATTGTGACTCTGTGACATTCTGACATTCTGACATTCTCACACTGTGTCGTTCGGTCATTGATGTATTCTCACTTTCTGATATTCTCTCATTGTGATATTGTGACTTAGTGACAATTTGACATTCTGACATTTAGAAATTCTGACATCATGACATTTTCTCTTTCCCTTATTCTGACATTTTGACATTGTGACATTCTGAGATACTCTCATGGTGACATTGTTACATTGTGGCATTCTAATATTCTCACCTTCTGAAGTTCTGGCATTATGACAATCTGCCATTGTGACATTCTCTCATTCTGATATTATGACATTCTAGCATTGTGACATAGTGACATTCTGACATTGTGACAACCTGTCATTCTGACATTCTGTCATTGTGACATTGTCAACGGTTTACCGGGCTTGATCGGCCCGGTTCCGCGACAATTGGTGCGGGGGACCCACGGACCCACACCCCAGGAAAGGGGAAGGAAAAAGGGAAAAGGGAGATGGGCCTAGAAACAAAACAGCGGCAACGATCTGAGGAGGAAAGCTAATTTACTAAATATGATATTAGAAAGCAAAATAACACAATATAATACAATATAATTGGAATTGAGGCTAATAAATAAAATGAGCAAGAGAGAGTGTCCGATAAACCGAAGGCCTTACGCTAACGCTGAAGGCGATACGGCAGTGAGCACCCACTGCTGAGTCGATCCCGAAGGAAAGAGAGTGTCCCGTGACCACTGAGGGTTTTTATCTGTTCCCTCTGAGCGGAAAACACGTAAAAATACAAAGCATCACAAAGTCCTCTGGGGAATGTAGTGCTTCTTTTCTTCTGAGACAGGTATACCTGGAATTATCAATGATCCATGGGGTTGGAGTATTAGCTCTTTAACTCTTAATGCAATACATGATGTTATGATGTGGAATACCAGTACCAAAAAATCATAAAACCGTGACAGACATTCTCTCATTCTGACATTGTGACATTCAGATATTTTGATATTCTGAAATTCTGGAATTGTGCCAATCTGTCATTGTGACATTGTGACCTTGTGAAATTGTGACTCTCTCTTGTGGTGACATTCAGGCATTCTCAGATTGTGACATTCTGAAATTCTCACATTTTGACAGTCGGTCATTGTAATATTCTCACTTTTTCACATTCTCTCATTGTGACTTTGTGACATAGCCATATTCCCTGATTTTGTTATTGTGACACAGTGACGATTTGACATTCTGACATTAAGACATTCTGACGTCATGACATTCTCACTTTCTCACATTCTGACATGTTGACATTGTTGCGTTCTAACATTCTCTCATTGTGATATTCTGACATATTTATAATCTGTCCTTGTGACGTTCTGTCATAGTCACATGCTATCATTGTGACGTTCTGATATTGTGACTTTGTGGCATTGTGATACACTGACATTCTGAAATTGTGACAATCTCTCATTGTGGCATACTGACATTGTGACTCTGTGACATTCTCAAATTCTGACATTCTAACGTTCTCACATTGTGTCATTCGGTCATTGTCATATTCTCACTTTCTGATATTCTCTCATTGTGATATTGTGACGTTGTGACAATTTGACATTCTGACGTTAAGACATTCTGACATCATGACATTCTCTCCCTCATTCTGACATTTTGACATTGTGACATTCTGAGATACTCTCATGGTGACATTGTTACATTGTGGCATTCTAATATTCTCACCTTCTGATGTTCTGGCATTATGACAATCTACCATTGTGATATTCTCACCTTGTGACATTGTGACATTCTAGCATTTTGACAATGCGTCATTCTGACGTTGTGACATAGTGACATTCTGGAATTTTGAAAATCTTTCATTCTGACATTCTGTCATTGTGACATTCTCAGAATCTGAGATTGTGACATTCTGATATTTTCACATTCTGAAATTCTGTAATCGTGACAATCTGTCATTCTCACATTGTGGTATTTGTGACGTTCTTACACTGTTACATATTGATATTCTGACATTGAGACATTGCGACATTGTGACATTTTGTCATTGTGACATAGTGATATTCTGTCATTTTGACATTTTGACATTCTAGCATTCTCACTTTCTTACATTGTGACAGTCGGTCATTGTGATATTCTCTCTTTTTCATATCCTCTTATTGTGACTTTTTGACACAGTCATATTCCCTAATCTTGTAATTGTGACTCAGTGAAGATTTGACATTCTGACATTAAGACATTCTGACGTCATGACATTCTCACTTTCTCACATTCTGACATGTTGACATTGTTGCATTCTAACATTCTCTCATTGCTATATTCTGACATATTTCTGTTCTGTCATTGTGACATTCTCTCACAGACACATGCTGCCATTGTGACATTCTATCATTGTGACATTCTGACATTGTGACATTCTGAGATACTCTCATGGTGACATTATTACATTCTGACCTTCTAATTGTATGGGAACTGTTGAATCATGGCCTGAACCACTGATTGATCACCTGAGGCAAGCCCCGAGTCAGCTGCAGGGGCACAAGTGAGTGTGATTGGAAGGGGTGGAGTTTGACTCCACCTCTCTCAAGACCCCATTTAAGGGCTGACCCCCTTCAGGGAAGGTTCTCTTGTTAGAGATCCCTCCCTTTTGGAGTTATTAGCGAGCCTCGACCATCATCAAGGTGAGCTCCTCTCTTTTATTATTGTTTGTGTACTATTTTCTTAAGCCTACCTAAAATGTACCGCCTTTCGCACAATTTCCATTGAGTGCTTTTTTGGGGGTTATTTGCCCTATACTAATATTCTGACTTTCTCACATTGTGACATTCAGTCACTGTCATATTCTCACTTTCTGATATTCTCTTACTGTGCTATTGTGGCATTGTGACAAGTTGACATTCTGACTTCATGACATTCTCTCTTTCCCTCATTCTGACATTGTGACATTGTCACGTTCTGTCATTCGGTCGTTGTGATATTTTCACTTTTTCATATTCTCTCTTTGTGACATTGTGACACAGTCATATTCCCTGATTTTGTAATTGTGACGTTGTGACAATTTGACATTCTGACATCATTAAGGCGTTCTGACATCATTAAGGCGTTCTGACATCATGAAGGCATTCTGACATCATGAAGGCATTCTGACATCATGAAGGCATTCTGACATCATGAAGGCATTCTGACATCATGGCATTCTGACATGGCATTCTCTCTTTCTCGCATTGTGACTTTGTAGCATTGTGAGATTCTCTCATTGTGAGATTCTAATATTCTCACATTCTGACCTTCTGAAAATCTTTATTTGTGACATTGTGACATTCTGACATTCTCAAATTCTTACATTGTGACATTCGTTCATTGGCATATTCTCACTTTCTGATATTCTCTCCTTGTGATATTGTGACTTTGTGACAATTTGACATTCTGACATTTAGACGTTCTGGCATCATGACATTCTCTCTTTCCCTCATTCTGATATTCTGACATTGTGACATTCTCACTTTCTCGTATTCTGACATTCTGATATATCAGTAATCTGTAATTGTGACATTCTCTCATTGTGGCATTGTGACATTCTGTCATTCTGACACTGAAATTCTGAGATTTGTGATATTGTGACATTCTCATACTGTGACATTCAGACACTCTCACATTGGTTCATTCTGACATTCTGACGTTATGACATTTTGATGTTGTGACATTCACTCACTCACATTCTGGCGTTTTCACATTCTGACATTCTCACAATCCGGCATTCTAAAATTGTGACAATCTCTCATTGTGACATTCACTCATTCTCACATTCTGATAGTTTGACAGTCTCTCTTTGTGACATTTTGAGGTTCTCTCGTTGTGACATTGTGATATTCTGACATTCTGATGTTCTGACATTTTGACATTATAGCATTGTGACATTCTGACATTCTGATATTTTGACTTTCTCTCATTACCACATTCTGGCATTGTGACATTCTGACATTCTGAAATTGTGGGAATCTGTCATTCTGACATTCTGTCATTGTGATATTTGGACTTTGTGACATTTTGACATTTTGAAGTTCTGACTTTCTGAGATACTCTCATTGTGACACTGTGACATTGCCATTCACTTTGTGTTATTATCTCTCATTGTGACGTTGTGACATTTTGATATTCCCCAATTTTCTAATTGCGACATTCTCACATTCTGACATTCTCACATTCGGTCATTGTGATGTTCTCACTTTTTCATATCCTCTCATTGTGACGTTTTGACACAGTGTCACGCTCCAAAATAAAGGAGGGAGACGAGGTTCTTTATATGTATGTGTATACCCGATGGTGAGATTAAAACGCAATGGTTCTAATTTTAGCCCAACCAGTTTATTACAATAAGTAGTTTTTTAGGGATATGGGGAAGGGAAGATGGGTGATAGAAAAGAGATGAAAAGCGAAGAGACTTGGCAGAAAGCAAGAAAGAGAAAGAGAGAGCGTCACCACCGTGGATCTGGCGAGGTCCGTAGTCCGTTGGCCTCAGGAATTCATCTGGTCTCCGCGGGGGATGGGAGAAAGCTGGGAAGTTTCGCAGCAAGCAGGCGCTGTGCAGGGGGGTTCTTCCAAAGAGGTTTTTCCCTCAGGAAAGTCTCTTCTTCAAAGTCTTTGGTTTATTGGTGTGTCAAGTTGCTCAGTTGGTTTTCTCGACACCACTGAGTTCTGTCAAGCGGCGCGCTGGGTACATGGGGGATCGTTTCACCAAACATGCGCACGTAAGAGAGAAATGAATACATATTTAAAGGTATAGCACATGCATATTCATCACATTCCAAACTCTGGTTATCAAGGGGATTAAACCTAAAGGTCAGTTTTGCTTTACATTTTCAAACCTTGAAGGGGGAAAGCTCCTCACCATTCATGTGGGTGTTTTGTTTTAAGAGAGGCTTATCTTGTAGGGACAACAGGGTGTCTATCCTGCTTTCTTTAGCTACCTCCGTGTTCTGGCATTAGTTTGATTTGTGCCCACCCAACACATCTGGCCCAACAGATAAATCAACAGGGAGTAGTACCTTCAGTGCCATACAAGTATTATTGTCCTTTGTGATGATCAGCTTCTCCAAGCAGTTGTCAATTAGAGTCTTATAGCCAGAAAGACCTCATGAAGCAAGCTTTGAGACAACAAAAGTAAAAAACAGTTTCTGTCTTTCACACACAGTCATATTCCCTGAATTTTAATTGGGAGGTTGTGATGATTTGACATTCTGACATTGTTGCAAACTAGGTTTGCAGCATTTGTCCAAGGTTAACCCAGAGTGACGTGGGGAAGCATACACACACTCAATATGAGTGAAGCTTCGTTTATTGTTGGTTACACATCTGATTATATAGACATTTTGTTCCTAAGATTAGGTTTGCGGCACACAATCTCAAGCCACGGGATTGGTTAAAGGAAGCTTACATAAAGCTATAGTGATTAATGACTGGATAGATTACATATTGTTTTATAGAGTTACCATTCTTCGTGGTTCCCATAGCATCCAGTTCTTCAGATAACGTCTAGTTCTATTGAAATCAGACCCGGTCGTTCTGGCTTCGATTACTAAGTATGGTGTCCCGTAAAACTTTGCATGCAGCACTTTGCACGCAACATTACTCCACATCTTAAGACCATTGTTCTTACCCACTAGGTTTGTTACATCCCTGACATTTCCCCTGTTTTTCTTTTAAAATAGTATAGTCATGTCCTCCTTGTTCTATCAGCCAATTTTGGAATATATCGGCTGAGGTGGCCAGATTTACTTTAGGCATAGTAAGTCGCATTGTACAGCTTACTACTAAGCGAGCTATGATTATAATCAAAATAATAATTAATACCCATTATATTCCTTCCTTCAGCAAATCATAGAGCCAGGAAGAAAGGCCTGGAAAAATTGATCGAAACCACTCATCAATTGGGTTATGATCTTTGGTTACCTGACTTGTGTGGTTAAGCAACCAGTGGATCTGATTTTGAATAGACTGACTATTATCTGATAGATTAAAACAACACATACCCTCAAAATCCTTACACCCATGCCCCTGTGCTAACAGTAAGAAATCAATAGCAGCGCGATTTTGCAAAACAGCGTGTCTTAAACTATTCATATCTTCTAACATTTCTTCAAGAATCAACGATGTAATATTACTTTGTTTAACAGTCCAACAAGCTAGTCTCTCGATTTGGGTTAATGCTTGGGCTGCCGCTACACCTGGAACCAGGAAAGAAGCGAAGACATTTGCTGTTGTTGTCCATAACTTCATCTCGTCCAAGCATTCGGTTGTCAGTGCTGAGGCGGCTCTCCGATGTCGGCGACTAGTGCTATTGATTAGTGCCTTAGATATATTCAACCATTCCTGGTGGCGAGGAGCAAACAAGGTTAACTTTCCTAGATAACATGGTCCCCCTACTATGTTTTTTGGAAGGCCCGCCCAGGCCCTATCACCACATATGAGGAAAATACCTGGTGGTAAAGCTTTAGCTGACCAATTATTTAGTAGAATCTCCTGTTTCTTAACTCCCGCTTCAATTGTCCAGCGTAAACCGTAAGCATTTCCTTTCGAGAAACTGCCTCCACAATAAGTGGACCAATCAAAAGCAGCACGATTTTTTGGAAAGACACTTGTCCAACGCTGACCTAAGTAAGGACTATGAATTGGTAACAGTTTTGGATTATTGTGCGCAAATTTCTCTAAGGTAGTGCCTGGTCCAAACAACAAACAAGTGGTCTTAGATCCATTCACATTATCAACCATACGGGATCCCAGTAAATCCAATTCTTGGGGGTCCCATGGCATGGAATTATTGAGGCCACGAATTAAACATGCACTTTGGGTTGCAGGCTCTGAATAATTACAGGCAGAAACATTTTTGACATGTGCCTTAAATTCCCGAGACTCATACCCAGGCCAGCCAATCAAACAGGTACGAAAGGGCTCTCCTGCCGACTGTAAGCTAAGACAAAAATCTGGATTATGCGTAAGATTTGCCCATGTTACCCAAACATTTGAGCTAGATGCTAATAGCGGTGGATGCCTGGTCGTTGCCACTGGGAGGATCAGCAGGAGTGTCATGACGCTCCATAACAGCTCGTGTCCACTTCATAGGGACCCATAGTGGACCTGTGGGAGTAAGCACACACATGTATCCTCTACCCATAAATAACACTGATCACACCAAACTCCAGATTTTGGATCACGATACTTCACATGCATCGAAGATTTTTGAACAGGAGAAGGAGTGTCCTCAATTCCTTGTTGGTGCTTGATGATAGGTGGGACTGATTCTCCTTCCAGAACACATAAATGATTCAATGTAAAGAGAGCATGATGTAGTTTTTGACTGGGATCTGAATGGTCAAATTTATCGAGATACATTTTTTAGAGTACGATGTGCTCTCTCTATAATAGCTTGACCTGTTGGAGAATTTGGAATGCCGAAGATATGTTTAACTCCCCACTTTTGTAGAAATTGTTGAACTTTAACTCCTGTATAAGTTGGGGCGTTATCTGTTTTAATATTCTGTGGAACTCCCATAATCGCAAAACATGCAGTGAGATGACGAATAACATGAACTGCTCGTTCTCCGTTTTGAGCGGTTGCCCACAGAACCTTACTATAGGTATCGATTGACACATGTAGGTAATGATATCGGCCTAGGTTACGAACATGAGTAACATCCATTTGCCAGATTTCAAGTGGACCAAGTCCTCTAGGATTCACACCTATACCTAATCCTGGGCCATGGTTTGAACACTGAGGGCATGCGCGAACAATAGCTCGTGCGTCGGTTAATGAAATATCAAATTGCCGCTTTAAACCTTTCGCATTTTGATGATGCATAGCATGTGTTTGTCGAGCCAGTTGAAATGGGTCTACTGAGAGCGCGGGCGACACTAGTTGATCAGCAATCGCATTGCCTTCGCCTAAACCCAAAGTAGTCCGATGGCTTCTGATGTGCAGGGCACAATACTGGGCAGTGCGAGTGGAAATAGCTCGCTTCAAAGTACATAGCAAAGAAAACAATCGCTGATTAGAAATGTCCCTTATGCGTGCTCCCTCAATTCTTTGAACAACTCCTACCACATAGATTGAATCCGAAACTATATTAATAGGATGACGTACCCAGTTCAGGAGCGACCATACCACAGCCAGGAGTTCAAGAGTTTGTAAGGAATCTTCAGGCGTAGCTGTCATCACATGTGATTGCCATTGCGTCTGATCTTTATTCCTCCATACTGCTGCTGCTTTTCGGGTCCGTTTTCCTGCATCTGTGAAGACTGTCACAGCATCATTTATCGGTTTCAAAGAGAGTTTTGGCATTTCTAGCCATGTTGAATTTGTGATAATGTTCACGGGAGAGGGTAAAGATTTTACCAAGGAGTTGGTAAATGACAATAAACTTTCAGACAACTCGGGTGAATGCAATAAATACCAGTCCAACATCTCCTTTTTAATTGGTAGATAGATGCGATCAGGATCTGTGCCTGCGATTGTACGTATACGCAGCCGGCCTTTCTTAATTAAATCTGCTAACCCCTCAAGGCGGGTTTCCAATGTAGTGCGAGGTTGTAAGCGAGGGAATAACCATTCTAGTACTCTAGGTTGTGGGCTAGGTTCTCCCTGCGTAATGGCTCCCATCAGTTCCTGATCATTCATGAAAATTGTCAAATCTAAGGGTAACATAGGTAATCTCCGCTGGACACTTTTATTCACTATTTGAGATAGCAGTCTCTCCACAGCTTGTTGTTGTGCAGGTGATATGCATAGAGGAGTAGCGGGATCTGACCCTTTCAATAATGGCCTCAGAATATTTAAGTCAGCCGCAGGAAAACCTATAATTGGGCGCAGCCACTGTAAATCCCCAAATAACTTCTGAACATCATTTAAAGTCTTCAGCTGTACCCGCACTGATAGCTTTTGCGGTCTTACTGTCCCTTCAGTAATTTGCCAGCCAAGGTATTTCCAAGGAGATTCTCGTTGAATTTTCTCCTTGGCAATTTGCAAACCATGGTCATTAAGAATGTCTTGCAAAAGCTGTTCCTGCTCCTGAGTGAACTGGTCAGATTGTGCTACCAGAATGTCATCCATATAATGATATATAATTGCATGCGGCCAGCGTCGCCGAATAGGCTCTAAGGCTGCGTCGACAAACAACTGGCAAATCGTAGGGCTGTTCTTCATTCCCTGCGGCAACACCGTCCACTGGTAACGAGCCGCAGGCATAGACTTATTGATACTAGGGACTGTGAACGCGAAGCGTTCTGCATCATCGGGATGTATTTTAATTGTAAAGAAACAGTCCTTCAAATCAATGATCAAGATATGCCATGCTTCAGGAATCATAGCAGGGTTTGGGAGACCGGGCTGAAGTGCTCCCATTGCTTGCATCTGATCATTCACTGCACGTAAATCATGTAACAAGCGATAGTTCCCTGATTTTTTCTTTATCACAAATATCGGAGTATTCCAGGGACTTACCGAAGGTTGAAGATGACCTGCCTGCAATTGCTCCTGTACCAGTTGCATAGCTTGATTCAGGCTTTCACGGTTCAACGGCCACTGCTCGATCCAAACAGGAGTGTCTGTCATCCATTTCAGGCGGATCGGGAAAGCCCACGTAGTAGCCGTCACTAAAAAGGCGTCTGGTGAGAATCGTTAGTAAGAACGAAACCCATTTGGTCCATAACGTCTGAGGACGTTATGTAACGTTTGTTACATCCCTGACATGACATCATGACATTCTCTCTTTCTCACATTCTGACATGTTGACATTGTGACATTCTAATATTCTCTCATTGTGACATTGTGACATTCTGACATTCTTATATTCTCACATTCTGATGTTCTGGCATTCTGACAATCTGCCATAGTGACATTGTGACATAATGACATTCTGACATTCTGATATTGTGATATTATGACATTGTGGCTTTGTGACTTTGTGATATTCTCGCAGTGTCAAATTCTGTGATTCTGACATTCTGACATTGTGACATTGTGGCATTTTGGGAATCTGGCATAGTGATATTGTGATATTCTCACATTTTGTCATTCTCACATTCTGACAATCTGATATTGTGACATTCTCAGATTGTTACATTGTTGCATTCTGAAATTCTCTCATTGTGACATTGTGAAGTTGTGAAATTCTGACATTATGACATTATGATGTTATGTCTTTGTTACATTCTGAGATTGTGCCAATGTTACATTCTTATATTGAGATACATTGTGACAATCTGACATTGTGACATTCTCAACTTAGGACATTCTGATATTCTTGCATTCTGACGTTGTGACATTCTGAGATTCTGAAATTCTGACATTCTCACATAATCACATTCTGACATCATTTCGTTCTCACATTCTGACATTCTGTTATTCTGACATTCTCATATTCTCACTTTGTGACATTGTGACATTGTGACGTTCTGACATCCTCACGTACTGACATTCTGAAAATGCGACCTTCTGACATTGTGACACTGTAATATTCTGACTGTGAAATTTTTACCTTCTGGTATTGTGACAGTCTTTCATTTTTGCATTGTGACATTCTGACACTGTGACATTTTTAGATTCTCACATTGTGATATTTTGGCATTGTGAAATTCTAACATTGTGACACTGACATTCTGACATTGTGATACTTTGATATTGTGACTGTCACATTCTGACATTGTGACATTTTGACATACTGACACTGTGACATTATATCACCTTTTACTAGAGACGTTTACTGTGCATGCGCTAGTTCGCGAGTCACAATGCTCATGCGCTCTCTGCAGTTCCTGCGCATGCGTACTGTGTCGATACGTATTGCGCTTGCTTCGCTGCCTCGCAACACGTTTAAGCATTGTGATTAATCATAGTAATTAAACAATACTATTACACACTGTAATTAAGCTTTGCAATGCAATGAAGAAATGCAATTAAGCAATGATTTATTCATTTATCGCTTCTTGATGGATTCATTAATTGCTGCTGTATTGATTTATTGCGATTGATTCTCGGGTGGGGGTGCGGCGGAGCTTGGAGGGCTTCAAAAGCGCAGCCCCATAGCTCCGCTTCCCTGCCTACTCCATAGCTCCACTCCCTACCCCATAGAGCTGCCCCTTAGCCCCACCTCTCCATGCCCCGCAGCGGTCCTCCTCACCCTTCATCCCACTACATAGCGTTGTTGCTTTTAGGGTCTGTCACGCTCCAATGTAAAGGAGGGAGTTGAGTTTCTTCTTTGATGTGTATACCCAGCATGAAATTAAGACTCAATGGGCCAAATGTTAGCCCAACCAGTTTATTACAAACACTAGTTGCTTAGGGATATAGGGATGGGAACGTGAGCGATAGAAAAGAGATAAAAAGGCAAGGAGTCTTGGCAGAAAGCAAGAGAGATGTAATCACCACCGTGGATCCAGCGAGGTTTGTAGTTGGTCCGTTGATCTCAGGAACTTATCTGGTCACCGCAAGGGATGGGAGATGGCAGCAAGCAGGCCTCAGGGTCTGTCTTTGGGAGTCTTCCTCACAGATTTTTACTTTGGGAGTTCTCCTCCTCCAAAATCCTTGGTTCAGTGAAGGCCTTTTATCCCCAGTTTCTCAGATGTTTTTACCTTTTCTCTTTGTGTGAGATATCTGGCCTAACAGATATGCCAGCAGTGGATGTTGACCTCATTGCCATGCAGGAGCATTGTTGTATTTTTGTGGTGGTCAGCTTCTCCAAGCCATACCCCCTACCAGAAAAGACTATTTGCCCCTATTTCTGCTTATGTTGATGACCATAAGCAGAGACAGTGAGGCACGGTAACACCCATCTGGGTAACCGGCAGTTATCAGTCAGAGTCTTGTCACCAGAAAAGGCCTTATGAAGCAAGCTTTGAGACAAAAGAAAACGGTTTCTGTCTTTCACAGGGTCACCCTCTGTCTTTCACCCTCCCCTGTGGAGGTCCAGGCATGCCTTGAAAATGAGTAGCAGGTGAGGCTTTCCTTATTTACTGGTTGTGTTTATCCTACCTGGATTAGCCTTATAAAAATATACTGTCCTCCTTCCTTATTTTGTGTGGGTAGTATTCTTTTGGGTTAGACACTGTAGACACCCTAAACTTCAGATGTAAACCCTTGCAGTTTCAACCCCAAAGCCTAGAACTTAGTCCTTGCTAATCCACTCCAAATTCCTGCACCAAAACATGACTATTTCTCCCAAAAGGTAGTCCTAAATCCTCATGATTTCCCTCAGACTCCGGTCCTAAATCCTGCAATTTCACCCCAGAGAGCAGTGACAAATCCCGGCTAATTCATTCAGAATTCCATCCCTGTTTCTCGATACTTCAGCCCAAACAAAAGAATCTAGAAGGATTAAATGCTGTACGAAATAATAAAAAGATAAATATATAAAAGAAAAGAGAAAGTACATAATAAGTATAAAATACATAGACATATATATAGGGGGGATATATATATTATATATAGTGCTAGGGTTAGGGTTACGGTTAGGTTAAGGTTATGGTAAGGGTTAGGGTAGGCTTAGGGTGAGGGTTAGGTTTAACGTTAGGGTGAGGGTTACGGTTAGGATTAATGTAAGGGTTTAGGGTTAGGGTTACGGATTAGGGTTAGGGTTAGGGTTAGTGATAGGGTTTAGAATAAAAATTAGGGTTAGGGTAGGGTTAGGG
>JALIRH010000097.1:987500-1000000 GCA_023055505.1 Callipepla californica brunnescens
CTCACTTCTGCCCCATAGCTGCCCAGTGGCTTCCTCATAGCCGCCCCATAGCTGCCTCACTGCTGCCCCATATCTGCCCCATAGCTTCCCCATAGCATCCTCATAGCTTTCCCATTGTTGCCTCACTGCTGCCCCATAGCCTCCCCATAGCTGCCTCAATGCGGCCCCATAGCTGCCCAACTGCTGCCCTCTGGCTGCCCCATGGTTGCCTCATAGCCGTTCCATAGCTGCCCCATAGCCTCCTCATAGCTGCCCCACTGCTGCCCCATAGCTGCCTTACTGCTGCCCCTTAGCTGCCCCATGGCTTCTTCATATCTGACCCATATCTCACCCATAGCTGCCCCATAGGTGCCTCACTGCTGCCCCATAGCTGCCCCATGGCTTCCTCATATCTGACTCATAGCTGCCCCATAGCTGCCCCATGGCTTCCTCATATCTGACCCATAGAGGCCCCATAGCTGCCTCACTTCTGCCCCATGTCTGCTCTATAACTACCCATGGCTGCCCCATAGCTGCCTCATAGTTGCTGCATAGCTGCCCCACATCTCCGCCCCACATCTCTACCCCACACATGTGTCTTGCAGCATCCTGCGGAAGGAGTTGGATAAAATTGCTGAGATCAAATCACTGCTGGAGGAGCAGCGCATCAGTACGGCCCCATAGCGCGACCCACAACTGCCCCCGATTCCTCTGCATCCCCCCCCCACTTCACCCCCCATATCTCCCCCCATTTCACCCCATATCCTCCCCCATATCCTTCCCCTTTACCCCCTCATACCTCCCTCATATCCCCCCCATCTCACCCCATATCCCCCTCATAATTTCACCCCATCCCCCCATAATTTCACCCCCTGTCTCCCCCCAGCGGCGAAGATGGTGGGCGTTTACAGTGACGCGGATCCCCCCCAGAAGACGATGCGTCGCAGGGTTCTGATGACGCTGCTGCAGCAATCCGCCATGACGCTGCCCCTCTGGATCGGGAAACCCAGCGACAAGTGGGTCCCGCCCCATAGCGCAGCTCCCTGCCCCATAGTGCCGCCTCCCTCCCCATAGAGCCAAGCCCCGCCCCTTTTCGCTCTTGCTTCCTGGTTGTCACGCCCCTCGTTCTAAGCCCCGCCCCCTATCGTTCCCGGTTCTCATTAAAGCCCCGCCCCTCACTGAAGCCCCACTCCCACAGCCATGACGCTGCCCCTACGGATTGGGAAACCCGGGGACAAGTGGGTCTTGCCCCATAGTACCGTGTTGTGCCCCATAGCGCAGCTCCCTGCCCCATAGAGCCAAGCCAAGCCCCGCCCCTCACTGAAGTCCCGCCCCTTTATTTCCTGGTTCCCTGCCCCTCTCTTTCCATAGGCTTACCACTACCACTAAGCCCCACCCCTCTGCCCCCCAATAGGCCACCCCTCCTCCTCAGCTTCTCCCCCTTTCCCTCATAGGCCGCCTGTTCCTCCTACTCCCAGCCCCCTTCCCCCGATCGGCCGTGTGCTCGCTCTAAGCCCCGTCCCCTCGCCCTGACAGGCTGCTGCCGCTGTGCGGGGCGGTGCCCGCGTGCGGGGACTATGTGGCGTGGCTGCGGGACAAAGTGGCCGCGTGTCAAAGCCGTGGATGGAGACTAGCAGTGGATCCTGGCTGAGGTCGTCAGCTACAGCCACGCCGCCAACAAGTGGGGCGATATGGGGTGATAGGGGGGCGGTATGGGGTGATATTGGGAGATATGGGGTGAAATAGGGGCGATAGGGGGTGGTATGGGGCGATAGGGGGCAGTATGGGGCAATGTGGGGTGATATAGGAGCAATGTGGGATGATATGGGGCGATATGCGGAGATATGGGGTGAAATAGGGGCAATAGGGGGTGTTATGGGCAATATGGGGCAGTATGGGGCAGTATGGGGCGATATGGGGATGATATGGGGCGATACGGGGAGATAATGGGGAGATATGGGGTAAAGTAGGGGCAATATGGGACGATAAGGGGTGAAATGGGGTAATATAGGGGCGATATGGAGGTGATAGGGGGTTTTATGTGTTGATAAGAAGCGATATGGGGCAATATGGGGTGATAGGGGGCAATATCGGGGCCATAGGGAGTGATATGGGGGAGATATTGGGGCAATATGGGATGATATGGGGTGGTATGGAGTGATATTGGGGGATGTGGAGTGAAATAGGAGTGATAGGAGGTGATATAGGGGGCAATATGGGGTGATATAGGAGCAATATGGAATGATATGGGGTGATATGGGCCGATATGGGGTGACATAGGGGTGATAGTGGGTGATGGGGTGATATGGGGGAAGTATGGGGCAAATGGGGTGGTATGGGGTGATAAGGGGTGATATGGGGTGATAAGGGGTGATATGGGGTGATATTAGGAGATATGGGGTGAAATAGGGGCGACATGGGGTTAGGATTGGGGTTAACATTGCGGTGACGCCTTTGTGCCCCCAGGTACGAGGTGGATGACATGGATGAGGAGGGCAAAGAGTGAGTGCCCCACAACTGCCCCATAGCTGCCCCTTCAAACCCCCACAGCCCCATCTCTGCCCCATATCTCCCCCATATCTCCCTATATCTCCCCATATCTCCCCATATCACCCCTTATCATATCTCTTATCTCTTCCCCTGCAGACAGCACACACTGAGCTGGCGCCGCGTGATCCCACTGCCCCTGTGCCCCCATATCTCCCCATTTTTCCCGCATATCTCCCCATATCTTATCTCTTATCTCCTGCAGACGGCACACGCTGAGCCAGTGCTGCGTGATCCCACTGCCCCTGTCCCCCCATATCACCCCATATCTCTCTATATCACCCCCTATCTTATCTCATATCTCTTATCTCTTCCCCCGCAGACAGCACACACTGAGCCGGCGCCGTGTGATCCCGCTGCTGCAGTGGAAGGTGAACCCAGAGACGGACCCCGAAGCGCTGTTCCAGCGGTTAGGGCTCGTGCTGGCCCTATACCCGCAGACCACCTGCTTCTACTGCGCCCTCATCCACGCACCCCCGCAGGCGGGTATGACACCGAACCCACAGCACAAAGCACGGCCCCAAAAGGGCAGGGACTTACCCTAATACCCGGCCCCAAAAGAGCAGGAACTGACCCCAAAACCCAGCCCCAAAACATACCGCCCTGACCCCAAACCCACAGCACAAAACCCCCACCCCAAAAACACCACCCTGCCCCAAACCCACAGCACAAAACCCGGCCCCAAAAGGGCACGAACTGACCCCATAACCCAGCCCTATAAGGTCGATATCTGACCCCAAAACTCAGCGCCAAAATCCTGCAATTCCACCCCAAAATCTCCATTATCAGCCCCAGAATCCCATTATTTCCCCCAAATGTCAGCCCCAAATCCCATTAGTTCCCCCCTGACCCTACAATTTTCCCCCTGACCCCATAATTCCCCCCCATGACCCTATAATTTCCCCCCCAACCCCATAAATTCCCCCCTGTGACCCCATTACTTCACCTCCTGACCCTGTTACTTCCCCTATTCCCCCCCGACCCTATAATTGCCCTAGAACAGCCGCAGGACGATTCCTCGGTGCTGTTCGAGGTCACGTCAGCCCCAAACCCCTTTACTTTCCCCCCTATCCCCATAATTCCCCTATTCCCCCCGTGACCCCATTAATTTCCCCCCTGACCCTATTAGTTCCCCTGTTCCCCCCCCAACCCTTTAAATTCCCCCTTACCCCATAATTCCCCCTGACCCCATTGCTTTCCTCCCGACTCCATAAATTCCCCCTGACCCCATAATTGCCCTATAACAGCCGCAGGATGATTCCTCGGTGCCGTTTGAGGATACATTGTATGCTGATGGATATTCATTGCCGCTCAACGTCGCACAGCACTATTTCATGGCCTGCAGGGACACCAAGAAGAAGCGACCCCGTGGGGCCATTTTGGGGCCGTTCCAGGATTTGGGGTTTTTGAGGTCATGAGGGCCGATTTACAGTCACTTTGGGGTCACTCTGGAGCCCTTTGGGGCGCAGTGCTGCGTCGTGGCCTGCAGAGACACCAAGAAGTGACCCCATAGGGGATTTGATATGGTCCTTATGGGGTTGTTATAGGGTTTTGGGGTCACTTTTGGGTCATTTTGGTGCCCTTTGGGGCGCAGCGCTTCCAAGAAGTGTTGGAAGTAATCTGAGATATTTGGGGTCATTTTGCGTCATTTTTGGGGTCGCATCGGGGTCACTTCGGGTCATTGCACGTTGGGGCGTGGCCCGAATGCAGGGCTTAACGTTGGCCACGCCCGCTCGCTTCCCACCGGCTTCCGGTTTCCCACTTCCAGTCGTTCTGCAGCGGGCGCGCTTCCGCCTCGGTACCCACAATGCCCCGCTCGCTGCCGGAAATCCGCGCTCCCAGAAGTTTCAGTCATTTCCGGTCATCGTGCCTCGTTCCAGTGGCGCTGTTCTGCCTTGCTACCCCACGCCCCGCCCTTTCCGCTGCCGATCTGTGCTGTGATTGGCCGAGCTGTGCCGTGGGGCCAGAAGCGGCCGCATGGTGGAACCGGAGCTGGAAGCAGAGCACGTGGTCAGTGGCGGGGCGGGAGGGGCGGTTATGGGGCCGGGGTCAGGTTATGGGGTTATGGGGCAGGGATTTGGGGCTGGGGTCGCAGGTGTGGGGTCCGGGCTTGGGGCAGAGTTGTGGGTCCAGGTGCACTGATTGGGGCAGAGCTGTGGGATGTGGGGCTGAGCTGTGGGGTGGATCTGTGGGGCAGAGCTGTGGGGGTTGGGGGGCGGAGGTGTGGTGCAGATATGAGCAGATGTGGGGCTCAGATGTGGGGCTGAGCTGCGGGATGTGAGGCTGATCCATGGGGCAGAGCTGTGGAATGTGCAGATTGGGGTTGAGCTGTGGGGCTGAGGTGTGGGATATGGGGCAGCACTATGGGGCTGAGTTGTGGGGTTGAGCCGTGGGGCAGAGCTGTGGGATGTGGGGCAGATCTGTGGGTCCAGGTGTGGGGTTTGGGGCAGATCTGTGGGGCAGAGCCACAGGGCTGAGCTCTGGGGCCAGGTGTGGGATGAGGGGCTGAGCTGTGGTGCAGAGCTGAGGGATGTGGGGCTGAGCTGTGGGGTCAGGTGTGGGGTTTGGGGCAGATGTGTGGGGCAGAGCCACAGAGCTGAGCTCTGGGGCCAGGTGTGGGATGAGGGGCTGAGCTGTGGGATGTGGGGCTGAGCTGTGGGGCCAGGGGATGAGGGGCAGAGATGTGGGGCAAATGTGTGGGATGTGGGGCAGCGCTGTGGGGCTGAGCTGTGGATGTTTGGGGTGAAGGTGTGGGGCAGTTATGCCCCACGGAGATGCTCCTGCAGGAGGTGGAGGAGATGCAGTGGCAGCATTCTGAGGGGAATAGGTCACTGCCCCATTGCTGCCCCACAGCTGCCTCATAGCCACCCCATTGAGATCCACTGAGATCAGTGGAGACCCCATAGAGATCCGTAGGGACCCCATGGAGATCCATAGTGACCCATGGCTGCCCCATAGCTGCCCCACATCCGTCCCATAGCTGGGCGTGGCTTCACTCTGGGCACGCCCCCTTCTGCGGGACCCACAGCGACCCATACTGACCCACAGTGACCCACACTGACCCATAGAGACCCACAGCGACCCACAGTGACCCATAGAGACTCACAGCGACCCATAGCGGGACCCACAGCGACCCAGTCGACCCACAGCAACCTACAGGGGGAACCAGCAACCCACAGAGACCGATAGCTCACACAGCGACCCACAGAGACCCACAGCGACCCATAGAAACACATAGAGACTCATAGTTACCCACAGTGACTCTGAGATCCACTGTGATCAGTGGAGACCCCATAGAGATCCGTAGGGACCCCATGGAGATCCATAGTGACCCATGGCTGCCCCATAGCTGCCCCACATCCGTCCCATAGCTGGGCGTGGCTTCGCTCTGGGCACGCCCCCTTCTACGGGACCCACAGCGACCCATACTGACCCACACTGACCCACACTGACCCACACTGACCCATAGAGACCCACAGCGACCCACAGTGACCCATAGAGACTCACAGCGACCCAGTCGACCCACAGCAACCTACAGGGGGAACCAGCAACCCACAGAGACCGATAGCTCACACAGCGACCCACAGAAACCCACAGCGACCCATAGAAACACATAGAGAATCATAGTTACCCACAGTGACTCATAGAGACCCACAGCAACTCACTGAGACCCACAGTGACCCATAGCTGGACCCACAGACACCCACAGCAACCCATAGCGACCCATGCCAGGAACCACAGCGACCCATTGGGACCCATAGCAATCCACAGCGACCCATGGAAAACCACAGGGAGCAATAGGGAGCCACAGAGACACAGCGACATCACGTGAGAGCGCCGCCTGGTGTCGTGGAGGGGGAACTGCAGCCCCTTAGGAATCTCCTGGGGCACTTAGAGACCAACAGCGCCTCATAGCAGGACCCACACTGACCCGCAGCGAACCATATTGGGACCCACAGCGTGACCCACAGCAACCCGTAACAGACCACATTGACCCATTGCGACGCACTGCAACCCATAGCAACTCATAGAGGCACAGCGACACACAGCCATCCACAGAAACCCACAGTGACCCAGAGAGACCCACAGCGACCCATAGCGGGACCCACAGCCACCCAGCCGACCCACAGCAACCTATAGGGGGGCCCACAGCGACTCACAGCAACCCACAGAGACCGATTACAACCAATAGCGACCCATCGCGACACACAGCGACCCACACCGACGCATAGCAACCCGCAGTGACCCACAGAGACCCACTGCGACCCATAGAGATCCAAAGCGACCCACAGCAGGACCTACAGCGACCCATAGCGTCCCATAGAGACCCGTAGCAACCCACTGCGACTCACTGCAACCCACAATGACCCATAGCTGGACCCACAGACACCCACAGCATGACCCACAGCGACCCACGCCAGGACCCACAGCGACCCATTGCGACCCTTAGCAACACATAGAGACTTATAGCGATCCACATCGACCCATAGCGACCCATGGATACACATAGCAAGACCCACAGTGACCCATAGCGTCCCATAGAGACCCGCAGCGAAACGTAGCAGCCCACAGAGATCGATAGCGACCCTTAGTGACCAATAGCGACCCATAGTGACCCACAGCGACCCATAGCGCCCAATAGGAAACCACTGATAGCAATAAGGAGCCATAGAGACACAGCGACATTATGTGAGAGCGCCCCCTGGTGGCGTGGAGGGGAACTGCAGCCCCTTAGGGATCCATTGGGAACCTTAGAGACCCACAGAGACCCATAGCAGGACCCACAGCAAACCAAAGCGATCCATAGCAACCCATAGCGATCCACAGTGACCCACAGTAACCCACTGCGAACCATATTGGGACCCATAGCGACACATAGCGCCCAATAGGAAAACACAGAGAGCAATAGGAAGCCATAGAGACACAGCGACATCATGTGAGAGCTCCCCCTGGTGGCGTGAAGGGGAACTGCAGCCCCTTAGGGATCTCCTGGGGCACGTAGAGACCCATAGCAGAACCCACACCGACCCACAGCGAACCCTATTGGGGCCCATAGCGTGACCCACAGCGACCCACAGCAACCCATAGAGACCCACAGCGACCCATGGCAACAGATAGAGACTCATAGCAAACCACAGCAAGCCACAGCGACCCACAGTGACCCATAGAGACCCACCGCGACCAATAGCGGGACCCACAGCGACCCAAAGTGACCCACAGCTTGACCCAAAGCAACCCATGCCGGGACCCACAGCGACCCATAGAAAACCACAGAGAGCAATAGGAAGGCACAGAGACATCACGTGAGAGCGCCCCCTGGTGGCGTGGAGGGGAACTGCAGCCCCTTAGGGATCTCCTGGGGCATATAGAGACCCACAGCGACCCATAGCAGGACCCACAGTGACCCACAGCAAACCATATTGGGACCCATAGCGGGACCCATAGAGACCCACAGACTGTTACAATGAAGGGTCGGGAACCCAGCTTGATGCTAGCTAATGTTCCATTTATTAAGCAACAACTCAAAGCTTAGATAAACAGAGAAGCAGTGTGTGTTAGGAACTAACTGGGGGAAGCTACAAGGATCTAATTGAGGGAATTTACACTCCTCAGTGTTAACAGGTCAAGAATATAAAACACTCCTAGTCATCTAAACAAACAGTTTCTTATTGCTATCCATTACAGTCTTCTGTTTCTTTTCACTCCTTAGACATGGTTGTCTCAAGCTTATCAGCTTATCTTTACACAGCCTACGTCCAAGGTTTATGGCCTGATTCCTGCTTAGCTGACAGTTCTGTCTGACTCCCACTTTTGCCATCACCCACTTCTCATTCTTTCTGTTATGAATATTTTCTTTGTAGCATTGTCAATCATCTATTTGCGCACATTGTAAAATACAAGGAAGTAACGCAAAAGCGTTACAATGATCATCACAATGTAGCACATCATTTTTAAGATACTGTGGAGCCATCCGGTGAGACCCCCATCCCGAGAATCATTTGTCCAACCAGTCCCAATCCCTCTGTTCCTGCAGTTTCTTCACTCCATCCCGTATGGTCTTGATACTTGCTTGAATTGAAACTGAATGTTCTGACAGGTTCGTGCAGCACATTCCTTCGAAATCCTCCCAGCCATGGCCTTGCGCCAGAAGTAGGAAATCAGTAGCAGCGCAATTTTGTGGCGCAGCATGTCTGACACTGTCCGCATCAAGTAAAAGACCTGTTAAAGCTAAACTAGTGGCATTTCCTTGTTTTGCTAAGCAAGAACCCAGTTTGTTCAGTGTTGCCAAAGCTTTAGCAACAGCAACCTGCGGTGTGAAAAAGGAAACAGCTCCCATGGTCTCCCTGTTCCAAAACTTCATGTTATCATCACAATCTGATCTGAAGGTGTGGGTCTTTCTCCTAAAACGGTGATGAGAATATTTCTTTCTCCATTGCAAGACAGTTGTCTCATTTCGGGTAAGGATGGTTAAACGCCCGAGACTACATGGTCCACCTCTAATGTAAGAAGGAATGGCAGGCCATGCCCGGTCAGCGCAACTACGGAAAACTGCAGCTGGTAACTGTAAAGGAGCATTTACTGATTTTGAAAGGCTGGGTGAGGTGTAATTACACCATAGAGTTTGGTTATTGAAGACTGCGTCTACGGGACTGACATCCCATAGTTTGGTTTTATTTTTTCCAGTAGAATGGAATCTCAGGCAGAAGTCCATTTTTATAGATCCTAAGAAATCTATTTCTTGTGGCTCTAATTTGGCAGATGGAAGATATGGAACCCATCCGTCCCAATTATCTACTGAATTTGTGCCAGTAAAGATTGCTCGTGAGGGACCAGGGATTGGCCACTCGTCTATGGGAAAGCCCACCAAGCGGGTAGAGAAGGGATTTTGTGCAGTTGCAGTGGCTAAGCAAAGTGTTTCCTGATGAGTAATATTAGCAAGTGTAAGCCACACATTCGTTTTTGGGAGGGTAATAAAACCAGTAGAGAGTCCTGAAATTTCAAGAAGTCAAGTCCATACAGTAGCTGGTCTCATCCTTCCTTGGTTGTGTTTTCATCTGTTGTCGATGAAGTCTGTTCCTCCCGGTATGGTTTCACGTTCTTTGCGGGAATCCACCTGGGGCCTTTTCCTGTGGAGACACAAGCATAACCTCTCCCCCATGTGACAAGAGGATATGGCCCCATTATCATACCTGTTTCTGGGTGGCGAATCAACACCAGAGCCTTGATTCTTCTTTCCAATGTGATATTCGAGCTAAAATGTCGGACTATTGGGGGATTGGTATCTAGCAGAGAAGAATTCAAAAAGTGAAAAACATAAAGAGCTTTATGTAGTCGCTCCTCAGGAGGGGAAGCTCCCATTCCCCCTTTCTGTCGTGCTAATAGACGCTTTAAAGATTGGTGTGACCGCTCAATTGACCTGGAGGGGAATGAGGGATCGCGGTGATGTGCATAATGCCCCAAGAATCCAGGAAGGCTTTTGTCGCAGCAGAGGTATATGCAGGACCATGATCTGTTTTTAATTGGGAGGGATACCTAATGTAGCAAAAGCACGCAGCAAACGCTTGCGAACATCTCGTGCCTTTTCTCCTGTATGACAAGAGGAAAATAAAGCTCCAGAAAAAGTATCAATCGAGGAATGTATATATTTTAGCTTACCAAACTCTGGGTAATGTGTGACATCCATTTGCCATAGCTGGAGGCTCTGCAGATCTCTGGGATTAACCCCCCCTGCTATTGCTGGGAAAGAATGCCTCTGGCAGTCGGGACATACCGCTGTAATGTTTGATGCTTGTTGGGAGGTAAGCCCAAACTGTCGTTTAAGACCTCCAGCATTCTGATGAAAGAAGGAGTGGCTAAGTTTAGCTTGCGCTATTCGGTCTGGTAAAACACGGACTGACAGTGTCAACATATCAGCTTGACGATTCCCTTCTGCCGTGAAACCGGGTAAAGATGTGTGTGAGCGGATGTGCATTACAAACTAAGGATGAGTGCGGGAGTCTAAAAGAAAAATAAGTTCCTGGAACAAAATAAACAATGAAGAGTGAGAAATATTGCATAATACGGATGCTTCTGCTTGCTGAACAATTCCTGCAACAGAAGCTGAGTCGGTAATAGGATTGAAAGGTGTGGACCATTTCCAAAAACCTCGGACAACAGCAGCTGGTTCCACTATTTGTGGAGAACCAGAAACAATTTCAATATCCGAATCCCATTGCTTCTGTTGATTATCCCACCATAAAATAACTGATTTGTGTGATCTTCCAGACCCATCCGTAATCCGGTAAGGGCCTGCAGCGGCTGATCACTTCTTTTTGGTGTGGATATGAAGTGAACATTGAGGTTCAATAGCTTGTGTGACGGTGCGTGGGAAGTAAGGCTGCCTGTATAGCTTGCCAATGCCATGCTAAAGGCATCTGCTTGCTGATCAAGCCATTGTAAATACACATTCGTCACGGGTAAACAAATCCAGGAAAAGTCTACCCCTGATAACATCAGCAAGCGCTGCCTAGCTTTGATTCTCAGGGAAGCAAACATCTCATGCTGTGTCAGGATTGTCTTTGTCAACTGGTTTGGCAAAAAAATCCATTCAATAATTAATAGCGGGTCTGGCCTTTGAAAATCCCACTGAAAAATTAGCGCATGAGGTTGTCGAGCAGGGTTGAGGATAATTAGAAAAAAAGGTAACTCCGGGGCACACCGATGAGCTTGTCTGTTAGTGCTAGCTGTGGCAACTTTTTGCAAGGCACTAGCCGCTTCAGAGCCAAGACGGCAGGGAGAGTGTAAATCAGAATCCCCTTTCAGTAGTTCCAAAAGAGGATACAAATCTGCATTAGAGATACCCAACAGCGGTCAGACCCAGTTAATGGATCCCAACCATTTTTGTACATCGTGTCAATTTTTCACATCAGTTTGTCTTCGTAAGGGCTAGGGAATGATAGTCTGGGCTCTGATGCACCCGCCTAAATATTTCCATGGTGATGTTTTCTGCATTTTTTCAGGCGTAATACAGAAACCTGCCGAATTAACAGCAGTTGTAAGGAGGGCTACTGCTTCCTCCATGATCTCGTGATGTTGTGCGGCCACTAAGATGTCGTCCATCTAGTGACACGAGAAAACATTTGGCATTGTGTCTCGAATGGGGCTAAGCACTTTAGCTACATACCACTGACAAACTGTGGGGCTATTTTTCATTCCTTGTGGCAGCACAGCCCACTGGTATCTCTGCAACGGGGCTTGCATGTTGATGCTTGGAACTGAAAAAGCAAATGGAGGGACTTCCTCAGGGTGTAATGGACTGTTAAAAAAGCAGTCTTGAAGATCAGTGCCAGTCAAATGCCAGTCTCGGGGAATCATAGTGGGTGACAGGAGGCCTGGTTGAAGGGCTCCCATATTTTCCAGAGCATCATTCATTTTTCTGAGGTCATGGAACAAGCGCCATTGACCAGTTTGTTTCTTAATGACAAATCCAGGTGAGTTCCAAGGATTAGTGGAGGTACAATATGTCCTTTTGCTAATTGTTCCGCTACCAAGTCTTGGAGGGCGCCAAGTTTTTCTAGCGGAAGGGGCCATTGATCCACCCATCTAGGGGTATCTCTTTTCCATATTAGCTTAAGGGTGTCGCACCTCTCAATGGCCCCTCCTGAAAATCTGACTTGATAGTGACTCCCCACTGAGCCATAACATCACGGCCCCATAAATATCATCGGAATTGGCAACACAAACGGTTTGATAGTAGCTACCTGATCTTCAGGTCCTCTGATTGGAATGACCTCAGCACTTTGCTGGCTGTTCCTTGCACCTCCCACCCCAGCTAATGTATGTGATGATTTGTATGATGTAACCCAAAACCAAGACCTACCCCTTCTCTCACCCTGACACTCGAACCAAACCTCCGCCTAAACCTAACCCTAATATCTAAGCCTAAGCCTAACCCTTACAATTGCCCTAACCCTAACACTAACCCTTTTCCTATA